>LR753579.1:167437-221608 GCA_902729485.2 Mus minutoides | reverse complement strand
TGATAGTATATATAAGTGACCCCAAAAACTCCACCAGAGAACTCCTAAACCTGATAAACAGCTTTAGTGCAGTAGCTGGATATAGAATTAACTCAAACAAATCGATGGCCTTTCTCTATACAAAGGATGAACTGGCTGAGAAAGAGATCAGGGAACCATCACCCTTCACAATAGTCACTAACAATATAAAATATCTTGGTGTGACTCTTACGAAGGAAGTGAAAGATTTGTATGATAAGAACTTCAAGTCTCTGAAGAAAGAAATTGAGGAAGATCTCAGAAGATGGAAGGATCTCCCATGCTCATGGATTGGTAGAATCAATACATTAGTTATTTCTTAACAAAACCACTAATATTGAAACTTAAACCATAGATATAAACTTGACTTGATATTAATTATTTTTCTGTAAGATCCCCTTCACTGCAGGGGTTACAGGTCAGACATCCTGCATATCAGATATTTACATTATAGTTCATAACATTAACAAAGTTACACCTATGAAGTAGCAACAAAATAATTTTATGGCTGTGGATTATCACAACATGAAGAAATGTATTAAAGATTCACAGCATTAGGAAGGCTGAGAACCATTGCTCTAATGTATGTTCTATATTATTTGAGAATTCTATAAGACACGTCATGTGTTTTGATCAAATCCCCCCTCTTCTATTCCCATCCTAATCTTCTACCCACATCCTACATCTCTTTCCCAATTGTATATGCTATTCTAAAGCATATTTTCTTTGCTGTTACCTAATGGATTTAAAGCTTGATTCTATATCTGGGCTATTCTGTGTATTTCTGTAGTAAATATGGTCACACAGACTTATAGTCAACATTATGCTAATCTAATTTACATGCTTAACAGAAGTGTACAAGGCTTTCTTTCTTTTTCATCCAATTTCCCTGTCAGTATTCATTATCAATAATCATCTTGATAATAACCATTTTTCGGGAGTGAGGTGGTATCTCCTTGTGCTTTTGCTTTGCATCTCAGATGCCTAATAATTTCAAGCATTTTCTCAAAATCTTTTAATATATTATCTTTTGAGAAATACCTATTTAGACCTTTTTGAAATTTGGTAATCAGATTGTCTTCTTGCTACTGAGTAGCTTGAGTTCTTTCCTTTCTGTAAATTGTTTGTTGATTGTTTCAATGTTAGTGTTTCCAATTCAATTCCTCCATTCTGTTTTTGTTGCCTGGGGAGTGGTCAGCTCAAGGATTTTTCTCTCTGTGTGCTTTTCTTTCTTTCCTTTACTGACTCACATTTAGTGATGCATAGCTCCTAATTTATTTAGCAATAGGTTATTTCACTCCTTAATCTTACATATAGATAAATGTCATTTAATTGCTCCTAATTTAACTCTCTACCTGATAAAATTAATAATTTCATTTAACCATGTAAGGCATATGTACAATATTTATATTTCTTTTTAATTTCTTATCATAGCAATGTTATTATTTTCTGAAAGAATTTTTAATGACTATTTAATAGATTTTAACTATTTATATGTAACATAACAAGATGTTAGACATTGAATATTATTTTTTAATTGCAATACTTAAAAAAATGATGGGCTTTGCTCTAAGATGTAATGAACTGGTAGTTCATAGATTTGATTTCTTGAGATTAGCTTACACGGAGGTGATGAAGATCCTGATTCCAGTGAAAGTTTGATTCTATTTTTAAGATGTGACCCTTCTGAAATTAATATTAAGTGCTCTGGGTGTTAAATGGGTCTTTAGGTCTGGTCAACTGAAATTTCTATTTTTCCCCGTCTCAAAAATCTTTTCGGTTTCTTAGTCTTTCCTGGGTATCATGAAATTTTAGTCTATATAGGTAAGCTTATATCATGCTACAGATTCAAAGTGGCCTCTCTGGATGCTCAGGCTATCTTTTCACTAGGATCTTCTGTTGCTCTGTGAGGTTTTCTGGAATTCCAAATGTCCTCAATTCCAAGATTAAGTCCCATTTTTATTTCTTCAACTTAGCAATATCAATTCTTCACCCCTCACTTCTAAAGTGTTGTGGCCCACACTATTTTTGGTGCAGAAGAAGAAAATGGATTTCTGTTTTATTATTGAAAATCAAGAATGGGAGGCAGCATGTACAGGTGCCCTCTGAATTGTGGACAAGGAACCTGCAGTTTGTAGTTCATGGCTGATTGGATGCATGGATGTAGCCTGTGTGGACATGGAGGAATGCCTGTAGTGTCACTTGCTCTGATTTCATTATCTTCACTCGTGCAGTTGCCTCTTCTCTAGAGTCTTATTCTCTTTTAACAAGGCCATCAAATAACTGTTTCTGAAGCAACATTTTCAGACTGAAAAAATGCACTATTTATCCAAAATATATTTCCACATCATATACTTTCCTTCCTTTTCATTTTCAAGAGTTATGTTTATTCACAAATTTATCATCTATCACGCGGATCATTCAACAAACCTTGAAGCTACACCTTGAGCTAAAACTAAGCATCCAGTCCAGTTGGTATTGCTGACCTTGTTAACGAGCCTTGCTTGCCCAGTTATGGATAGTCCCACGTACACTGCAAGCTGGATTCTCCTTACCTACTTCATTGGTCTGCCTTCAAATTTTATTCTATTACAATTCATTTCTTCTTTGATAACATTCTTACTCCTTTTACTGACTTATATCAACACATGTTTAGTGTAAAGTTCCTTGCAGAGGACATATTTACCATGTACAATTCCCCAAATCTATATATTTTCCTAGTAATGTCATTGAAGCAACTAGCCAATCAGCATAACATATCTTTATTTCTCTGATAGTTAACTCATAATAGAGGATTCCCATACATGTGCTGGTAACAGGATTTTGTAGGTTTTCATATATCTGTTTAGGGGAAACGACATATTTTTTTCTTTAAAGAAAAAAAGTCAGTTCATATGTTAATTCCTTTCACAAAACCAATGAATGAAAAGTCCCATGTAACCATTCGTTCTGGTAAAGATTTTCACAGTTTATAATTCCATAATTTATCACTTACTATTTAATATGAAAGTGAGTCAGTCTATCATATGCAGAGATATGTACAGAAATTGTGAAATTGTGGAGGGAAAATATAATACTTTCTATGAATAACAGTATTTTCTTAAATTTTTATTTTTATTTTTATTTTATTTATTTATTTTTTGGTTTTTCAAGACAAAGCTTCTCTATATAGCCCTGGCTGTCCTGGAACTCACTTTGTAGACCAGGCTAGCCTTGAACTCAGAATTTTTAAAAGCACACAAAATGATATACGTAAAGCCTAAATTTTCCATACTTATATTTCCCCCAAAGCACAGATACTTAGAAAAATAAATGGGCATGTAAACTTTGACTGTATCATTAAAATCGTGTTTGACTGTGATTTATATAAAACTACTAGAGAGGAAAGATGACACAAGACAAAGCTCTGAACTTATGTTTTTTCCTCTTTTAGTGTCAAACAGATAAGTTAATTACTTATTAAGTTACACTACCTGTTACAAATATGATTGTTATGACACAGTATGGAGAATACAAAAGGGAAGAAACTTTTCCATTGTAAATAACACACGTGCATTTCAAGCCAAACATGATATGAAAATAGCAGGTAGCATTAAATGCTTAATAATGATCACAAGGTTATTAAGTATGACAGAATGGAAAGAAATGTCAAATATATGGGGGAAAGGAGCTGGATATTGAGATTCCTGTAGGCTATAAATGAAGAAGTAAGTCAAAGTAATGTATGAAATGTCTTGACTGGTTTATCTAATTTGAGAAAAAAAATCAAAATCATTTCTTATTTTTTTAAATCACAAGTGTTCCTACCATGGTTTAGACCCTAAAAGATAGGGTTTAGGGTGTCACATCCTAAACTAGGACACAATAGGAAATGAGGTATTTCCTTTATGCTTTTCTTTTTTTGTGATCTTTAATATATTTGTAAGGTTAAACTATGTAATATCAATATCCGATTTTGTAGGACTTTGTAAGTATAACAAGTTAGAAGTGATAGCATGCAGTGATTCAATTTTATGAAAATGTCTCTTGAATTTAAAGAAAGAACTTTTGTGGCTGGGCATCATAGCCAAGTACACTTTGAGATAATTTAAGCTTTAACCTGCTTTCCTACCAAGTGCCCAGCTTGCTTAAATTTAACCTGCTTCAAGAGAACAATGTGACAACCAACGTTGGGTTGCCTTGGACTTCCCATGCAATCAGCAAACGTATAGCTGTAGTCTTAACTATGTACACCTTCATGTCTCTGACATGAGTGTTATAATCACTTGCTGAAATTGGATGCAACCTTAAATTACATACCTGGCATAAATGTTGGAATAAAACATATATATATATATATATATATATATATATATATATATATATATATATATATATATATATATATATATATATANCTCTCTCTGTCTTTCTTTTTTCTTTCTTTCTTCCTTTCTTTCTTAGAACTAAATTTTTAATAGATATTTTCTTCATTTACTTTACAAATTCTATCCTGAAAGTCCCCTATATCCTCCCCTCACCCTGCTCCCCAACCCACCCACTCCTGCTTCCTGGCCCTGGCATTCCCCTGTACTGGGGCATATAATCTTCATAAGACCAAGGGCCTCTCCTCCCATTGATGGCCTACTAGGCCACCTTCTGCTACATATGCAACTAGAGATACAAGCTCTGGGGGGTAATGGTTAGTTCATATTGTTGTTCCTCCTATAGGGTTGCAGACCCCTTTAGCTTCTTGGGTACTTTCTCTAGCTCCTTTATTGGGGTCCCTGTGTTCCATCCAATAGATGACTGTGGCACCTACTTCTTTATTTGTCAGGCACAGGCATAGCCTCACAAGATATAGCTATATCAGGGTTAGCCCAGAAACTTAAAATACTTAAGATACAATTTGTATAACACATGAAACTCAAGAAGAAGGAAGACCAAAGTCTGGATACTTCGTTCCTTCTTAGAATGGGGAACAAAATACCCATGGAGGGAGTTACAGAGAAAAAAATTCAGAGCCGAGACAGAAGGAAGGACCATCCAGAGACTGCTCCACCTGGGGATCCATCCCATAAACAACCACCAAACCCAGACAATATTGCATATACCAGCAAGATTTTGCTGACAGGAGAATGCCCTTTCTTAGGAACAGATACAGACATATGGTCAGTTAAACATCAGATAGCATTCAGATAGGCACAGACACATGGAAGACAGACTACAGACAAGGTAGTAACCAGATAGATGGAAGATACAGGGAGAGAATTAGAGAATGTAAATTTGGTCTTGTCTTGGTCAAACTAATCCAATAGGAAGTGCTCTGTTTTCATTCTTTAATGTGACTTCAGAACATTTCAATGTCTCTGAGGTTAACTTTAATTCATTACCTAATTCGATAACATACAATATATGCTACTAACTCCACCTGCAGCTGAACCCAAGCTTCAATGAGAAGGATAGTGAGCTCTAGCACAGGATAAGCACATTTGGCATAGTTCAACCCAAGCAGTATAAAAACAATTTTATAAAGAACTAAAGGATTGTGTTTTTTTTCCCACAGTTTAGATGATGAATAATTAGCTCATCTGATAGATTTTTTTTTTTTGGTAAACAATGTTAACTTCAGCACTGGCTTAAGATATCAAAATTTCATGGGTTTTGTAACACATTTTTTTTCATAACAGATTTAAAGGCAACCACTAACCTGTTTCCTATAGTGGGCATTTGCTTTGCAAATTCTAAATAAAAACCATTTTCTTGTATGTATGTATGTATGTATGTATGTATGTATGTATGTATGTATTCCCTTTTGTATGTCCATATGTTTGCAGGTACCCATGGAGGCCAGAAGAGGCTGTCAGATCCCTTGGAGTTGGCATCACAGGCAATTCTGACCAGCCCATCTTGTGGGATGGAAGATGAACACCGGTCTTCTGCATGCACTGCAAGAGATCTTAGGGGCTGAGCTGTGGCTCCAGGCTCACATATCCTATTATAGAATTTAAAAGACAAATTATAAATTCATAAACTGTCATGTCTGGTTGCTTTCATGAATTTTTTGGGTCTATCTTTGTAGTTGTGTATTTCAGTAGTCTTCCCTCATTTCTCAACATCATTTCACTGTAATGATATGCCACGATTTGTTTGTCCATTTGCCATTTGATACACATTTAGTTTGTTTACTCTTTGGATTATTATAAAATAAAAAAAGCAGCTGTGAACTTTTGTTTACATGAATCTGAATGGATAGCACAGGATTTAATTTTCTCTGAATAAATACCAATCAGTAGCTCAGCTGCACAGAAATCAAGTTTAGCTACCATGTGTCATTAGTGAATTACAGCAAGATGCCAAACATTAAAAGTTAAGTCTTCAATCACTTATTGTGATAGTATTAAAAAATATCTCTGATGCTGGAAAAAGACCGAGTCTCCTTGTTCTACTTTTGCTGCATCAAAAGGTGCAGCAGTGGAGAGACAGTGGAGTCAAAACCTGTGATCTCATTTCTCTGTTGACCTTCCTGAGAGAAAGTTCTTGTGGTTTGCTGGACATTGAGGTGGGGAGAAGGGAAAGATCATGGAATTTAGAGCAGCATAGCATTGAGTAGTAAGTGAGAGTGCAGATAGATGCCTTTACATTTTCTTCACCTATCTATTGATAAAGAAATTTAGGCACAGAAGTTGAAGGACCACTAATAAAGGCCATTTGTGATAGGTCTTCTAGACTGGAGAGATGACTCAGATGGTTATGGGGTTTGCTATCAAGCCTGATGACTAGAGATCAATTCCTGGAACTCACATAGCATATTAGGTCTCATATGACCTTGCCACACTTAAAAAATATATAGTCTAGGTATCACGGTGAGAGGTCTAACTTACTCCTTCTTAGGATTGGACTCCAACTTAAAAGGAAAAAAAAAAAAAGCCCTAGAACTCTACCTGCAGCTGAACCCAAGCTTCAACCACATAGCAGGAAGGACCCTCCATCCATGACTTGTCCTTAGCCAGAGTTACTCCCTAGCTACTGTAATCAAAGTTCTGTCTGATTGTTTCAGAGGCATTTTCAGACCATTTGTGATTGTATATGGTCTTGCATCAGCACACCCACCTGTCGGCTTACAATAGTCATTTAATTAGTTGCTAGCTAGAATGGACAACCTATCACAGGCTTCCATTTCCTATAAAATATTTCCCCCCATAAGAGTTCCGGGATGCTTAACCCAACTGTCCTGTGGGCAGATGGTGGGTAAGCCCAAACTCTACTCTTTAGTTTGTAATAAAGAGACCCTAATGTGACTGCAATGGAGTCAGCTCTGGGTTGGTCTTTTGGGCTCACAAACAAGGCACAGCAATGATGCTTGGGCTAGGAATGTTATATTTAAAGAGGATGAGTGGCCAGGGACAGTGAGGACTTGACTACAGCTTTCTCAAGAATCAGCACAGTTAACGTACAACTGAGGAATGGTCATTGCAGGTTCCTCCACAAGGGCTTTGTGATCGAGCTTGAGAAATCTCAATAAGGTTTTAATAAGTAACTTCTTCTCAACTAGGAGTAGATTTCCTGGTTGTATAGTTAAGAAGATGTTTAATAGTTTACCAAATGAAATATGTAGATTTTTGTAGATATTTATTTTAAATTGGGAGACTACATTTGTATTCTTAATTTAATAGTGTTGATGCTGGATAGATATATTTCTCCAATTCATTTCTCTTTCACATTTGAAATAATCATAAGAATGTTTTCCTTGTTCTGTTAGTGTGGTTAACTACATTCATTGATAGCTGGATGTGGAAATAGCAATACATTCTTAGACAAATTCCATAGCTTATGAAGTATTCTTTCATATTTTTGCATTATATTTGCTGGTATTAATGAATGACTTTTAAAATTCTGTTCATTAGGAATATTAACCTGTAATTTTTATTTTATGAATCACAGATTTTTTGTGGCAGAATAATACTATGGCCATAAAGATAATTTATTGCTTTTTGTGTTTTGGGTAAAGAATTTGTATAAATTTGGTAGTTTTATTTTTTTCATTGTGATCCATACGTAAGTTTGTTGAGATACACATTGCTTTGGGGGAAGGTTTATTTTTAAACTTTCAGTTTCTCAATTAGGTATAAATAATTAAAATTTTATTTCTTTATGTCTTATTTGATAACATTTGTCTTTCAAGCCATTTGTTGCAGACTTTTAATGTAATTTATCAAATATTTAGAATAAATCTTAAGTTGCAAAACATTTCTCCTTCCCATTTATACAAAGTCAGTGGTTGTAACAGAAGGTGCTGTGTACTTTCGGCATTGGCGGGCTTCTCTGGTCTTTCTATGCAGAATGCTTTCATCTCGTGCAGGTGAGGATAACCTGGATTGCTCTCCAGTGGGGATACATCTGTATTTCTAACTGGGAAGTTTGTGCTTTCAATTTCTCCCTCATTTCTCATTCTCTCGGTTGTCTATCTTAAAGGATCATTGATTCTGCAGATGTGGAAGTGACTAACTTTTCTTCCATTGTTTACTTTAGTCTAGTCTTCTTTTCATTCAGTGTATTATTACAGCCACTCTCAAACTTTCTTTTTTTTTCTCTTTCTATATAATTGATTACCTTTTTACCTCTTTTCTGGCTTCCAAAGGGGAACTCACTTCAATTTCATACCTTTATTCTGTAATCAATTCTTTTTCTTTTGAAACTATTTATAGATTTTTGTGTGTGCATGTGTGTGCATGTGTATGTGCCAGTGTGAGATTTTGTGTACCATGCATATGCATCTATTGAGGCCAAAAGAAGGAGTCGGAATTCCTGGAAGTGGAGTAACAGGGTTTGTGAGCTGCTATGTAGGTACTAGGAATTGAACCCAGTAAGAGCAGCAAATGATTTTAATTGCTGAGCCATCTCTCTTGGCCCATAATAACATCATTAAATAATAAAAATTTTATATGTGCTTCAGAAATCTGATAAGTTGTGGTTTTATTGTAGTTGAGCTTGTATTATCCTTTTCAATTATATTGTATCAAATGTTTATAATTAAAGATTTTAATCTATTAAGTTTAGACATTTCAAGCTTCACTATGCTTTATTGGGGTTTATTTTTTAATTACATTTAAATCAAAAGACATATCTGTGAGATTTTAATGTTTTAATTTTTTCTTTTTATTTTATGGTAGGTTTATAAGGGAACTGAGGACATATATTATTCAATAAGTCTAGAAACTTACTATTAAGAAACATAGTTTGCACTTTATATGGGGGACTAATTATAACTATGACTGCTCATCAAACATGTATCATGCCACTTCATTGGTTTCCAAGGCTCCAAAAGGTTTACTTTTTTTCTAGAACAAGAACTTTTGCAGAATTGTCAGAGACTAAAGATTAAGTATTCAAGCCTCATCCATAAATGATGTTGGCAAGAACTAATGGAGAAGAATTTCATGTGTTTCCTGTTTTAATCTCTAATTATGGAGAAGCAAAAATGTAAGAATAAATAATATATTCCTGGACAGAGACAAGCTATATAGATCATATCCATATATTTCTCATAAGGCTCCAGAAATGATTTATTTAAACTTAGTATCTGATAAACTCCCTAAAGAGAATGTACATAAATGTTACTTCATCTCATTAGAACAAAACTGGTCACAAAAATCACACCATCTAAACATGTCAGTACTGAGTGTGCATAAGAATGGGACATGAACAATCAGACATAGACTGGGCAGGGACTCAGAAATATTTGTTTTTCCCTGCTGGAATATCAGCTATAAATAAATTCTTCCAGACAGGGAAGCTTCCCTTCCAGCCAAAGAGTTTACCAGTCTTCAATGGGTAACTCCAAGTTATGGTCACACAGATGGCCCTGCTTAAACTCTGTGAGTCACAACATAAATTAAAGACACATGAATCCGAGAAAGGTAAATGTATGGAAGTGCATCTGATAGGGGTGGGAGGGAACTAGGAGAGGGTGGGAGAAGAGAGTAATCAGAATGCTTATATACACTTACAAAATTGTCAAAGAATAAACTTAATTAATGATAACACACAGGACCAATCTTTTGCTGGCAAGTCGTAATATTTGAACTTCTATTATAAAAGGTGTCTAAGGGTGATTAACAGAAAAAGTTACTGCACCTCAACACCTAGGGTTTCAGTTGGCTCTGTGTAGCTTACCCATCTAAGACTGTTTCATGTTTTGAAATGTCCTGAGTTTGCTCTCTGTTACTGATTATTACATTTTATAAAGTTGAATGATTAGATAGTATCTTGTAAAATTCTTAAATTCATATTATACAAATAAATCTATGTGATATACAAGACAGCAAATTTTTGTCTCTTTAAGATGTTTGAAGCACCTGGATTTTATGTGGTAAATAAGCAATTCCTGTCTATAGTTTTACATACAATGAGTTTTCTTGATTTCTTTTCCTCAAATCCTTTAAATCCTTTACCTTTTAATTCCTTTAGAAGTTCTATCAATTTTCTGTTTCTCTCATTACCTTGTTAATTAAGATTTTGATAAATTTAATTCTGAGGGAACAAAATATTTGACAACCAACAAACTGAGAAACCTAACATAACTAATAGAGAGTAATAGCTCAAGGATTTTAGCAAAAGAAAAAAATGTTAATTGCTGGTTAACAGTTAATGTTGAAAAAAATTACTTAATATTTAACATTAATAATTGCTACTATGGTTATATGTTTTTTATGTTTTCTCTTTTAAAGTTTCTAAATCTTCTATTATAAAAGTTTACTTATTGTACAATACAGATTTTTTTTCAAATAAAATTTATGTAGAAAAATAGCCTTTGGGATATAAAAGAATATTTTTCTTTGAATTTTTTTCCCTCAGATATGCATATTTTACAAAGTTACGTGAATAGTAAGCAGTTCGTAGGACGCAGAGTGTGTTCTATTGCTATGATTGTTATTGATCAGGTATCTATTGATGCTTTATTGCCATTAAGGAAAACTTGGAAACCCAAGGGAAGTGTAAACATAATTACTTTAAAGTTAGAGAAAGATACTGTTCTGACTGTAAAGTTTTTTGTCTGATGCAGTAGGCAGCTTTAAAATATCAATAACTATATTTCATTTCATCTCATGGATGGCTACGTGCCAAAGATCAGCTTTGACACCAAAGGGTAAATGGAGGCAGGTAGCCCACGGGGGTCAGTGCTGAGAGAAGCTGTAGGGAGTTGGTCCAGGTACCACTGGGGGCTGCTGCTGATGGCAGCCAGTGCTTAGAGAAATTCCTCAGCAGACTTTTCCCTGAGGGAACAAAGCTTAATTTACTGGGACTGACATGTCCTGTGGCCACCAAAAAAATTCTCAACTTTTTTTTTTTAACTCTTAGGGGCTAGAAAGAAAGAAAAGGAAAAAGAGAAAATTCATACACATGCACATGAATACATACACACACTGAGTAGATGAAACAAAAGCAAGACTTCATTAACTTTATACATACAAACACATGCACCCACACCCATGTATGCATGCATACTTACATGCAAACATACATACAAACACACAAACATGTGCAGACTCACACAGACAAAGAGATGGACAGATAGATACACATCCACACATAGAATGGGTGGAGCAGAGCTCCAGCCAACAGGCTCCAAGCATTTCACATATATACATTTGTACATACACACACACACACACACACACACACACACACACACACACACACACACACATATATATATATATATATATATATATATATATATATATATATATATATATATACATATACTCAAATGCCTGGTGGGTGAATGGAATCAATTCCAACAAGAATTGATTCCAAGAATTTAGCATAAACACACACACACACACACACACACACACACACACACACACACACATGCACATACACACATGCACACACACACATATACAAATACATATGTACACATAGTTGGTAGATGGTATAAGCTTCAACACACATACCCACACAAACTTTATATATACACATACATAAAGATTTGATGGATGTAAGAGAGTCCCAACACATTCTCACAAAACTTTATAAATATACATAGATTTGCTACATGTATATATACATGTATATATGCAAGTGCACACACATGTATATATACATATACACACATACACACATATACATGTAAACATACTCATATACATATATGTGCTTTCTTATAGTGAATGACTATAAAAAAACAACATATTCCCAAATACCTTTACAAGAAATAACATTACATAATGCAGGTAAAGAAAACAAAATCCAAGAACCCATGTTCATTTGTAACTAAGCAACTACTTATAGATTAACAAAATGTGAGCAAGCAAGGGAGTTTTCTCAGCCAGTTTATCTTAACTGCAGGGAGTAATTTGTGGATACAAAGAAAGGGTTAATAATTTTATTATTTATCTTTAAATGAAATCTAAGTATCTTAGAAGAAGAATCACAAATCTAAACTTTTATATAAAAATCAGTCACATCTACTGTATATTCTTAGAATGCATATCCACTCATTAGCAATTCTTATTAAATCTTATCAGGAAGCTGAGGACAAGAAAGGTATAAGAAATTAATCATCACAAGGCCAGCCTCAGTGAGAGTCATGTCAGCCAGTGCTGTCATTGTTCTTGTTCCCTGACCATAAAGTGTCCCTAGCTTAACTAATAAGAGTGTGCCTTTCTATTGTCCTTAAGATTTTCTAAAACAGTGCCAGTAGCAAACACATCTCAATCTACCTTCACTAACATTTTTGTCTTTTCTAATGTTTCTAAGGGTGATGGTCATAGCTGACAATCTACATCTCTAAGTTCTTTCCTAGGGTAGTGATTGAATGATTAACCTGTTTCAGTGGCAATGTCTTTAAGAGATCAAGCACTATTATTCTGAGTGCCAGACGTACTGCCCAGTAAGGGGCTAGAAACCCCCTTAGAGTTTTCATACAATTCTTTGAATAAGAGGGCTGTGAAGAAAACAAGCAGAGCAGAACTCCATAACAGCATGGACACCTAGTCCTCAGGGTCATGCCTCAAAGTACACCCATCATGACTGTGTTGACAGGTGGGCCACATTTCATGAGTTCTAAAGCCGTTTGTCATTCCTCCTGCATGGACCTTGGCAGCTAAGGTTTGTTTATGTGACAATACTGATCTCATTTTACAGACTAAGAAATTGAAGATTAGAGGAGCCCAGCACTGAGGCCAAATATTTGAAACACCAAGTAGTTTCTATCAACTCTATAAAGTATATACTAATCTTAGACATTTTTAAATCTATTTGCCTTTGATTTTAGCAGAAACAATTGTTTACTTCAATGGGAGTTCCTGAATTCTGCATAATTTATCTGATCATTAGGGCTCTTGAACTCTAACTTGTCCTTTGCCATTCCATAAAACACAATGGTCCCATTTCTATCTATCATCCAGAGCAAGGCTACTTCCCGACAGGAGGAGCTGCAGCTTTCAAACCTGGCGTGTTTAATTCAGAACATTGCCAGTTGAAATGATGGCAAAGGATAAACAGTTGGGATACTGCCTGTCCCCCTGAGACCATGGTTGCATTTGGCTCAAACAATGAACTGACTGAAGAGTAGGAGACTATAAGAAGGAGTTAGCTACTGCACACACAGAATCACATATATTGCAAGTTTTCTTTTATAAGATCTAGATTTAATTGTGTGTGTGTGTGTGTGTGTGTGTGTGTGTGTGTGTGTTGCAATTATGGTATCATGACTATATGTCATGATCAAAATTCTCTGGTCAGGTTCATTTGGTGTTTTTATCAGATTGGATGCCCATTTATTTCTCTAGATTTGATAAATTTCATTTATAATTTATTTAATAAAGATTAATTTTCTGCTTTAGTGTTTACTTTTAAACATATCCCAGGGTTCTTAGAAGTTATGCTATATTTATTTTGTGCATTAATGTCTGAGTGTAGTTTTACTTTGGTCTTGTAATCCTTACCTGACATTTTTTTTATTGATATTGTATGTTCATAATATTTTCAACTACCTATCATTCTCAAGATTTCTATTTGAGGCCGGATACATACCCACACCAATAGCCTGTGTGCTTCCAAGGATGTCAGGAGTAACCAAAGACAAAGAGCCCAGCTGACACAGGGCCCACCCACATTGATGAGCCCCACTTTCCTACTTGTCTGCTTCTCCACTCAGACCACATCAGCTTCTCAATACCCTCCCACACTTCACAGCCTGTCTGCATTCCAGGAGGCCAAAAGTAACTGGGGACAAAGCCTGCCTGCCTCCAAGGAGGTCTGCAGGAAGGAGAGACACAGGAGTCCTGCTCTAACCAGGTACACAAGAGGCTCAATCTAACTAAAGAAAAAGCTGCCTGCCTCTAAGGAGACCAGCTCTATCTGGCTGCAAGGATGCCTTCTCTAGTCAGAAATACCCAGTCAGGTTAGCACCAGAGATTACAAAGTGGCCAGAGGCAAGTGCAGGATCATAAGTGACAGAACCCAAGGTGATCCAGCAACATGAGAACCCAGTTGTATTAACACAGCAACCTCTAGATACCCCAAGACACCTGCAAAGCAAGACAGTAACTTAAAATGCCATCTCATGAAGTTGACAGAGGCCTTTAAGAAAGATATAAAGAACTCTCGTAAAGAAATACAGGAAAATACAGGTAAACAGGTAGAAGCCCTTAAACAAGTAAATCCTTTTTAAAAATGCAGAAAAATACAAACAAGCAGTTGAAGAAATTAAACAAAGTGGGCCAAAAACTAAAACTGGAAATAGAAACAATAAAGAAAACACAAAGGGAGGCAACACTGGAGATAGACAATTTAGGAAAGATAA
This sequence comes from Mus minutoides, assembly GCA_902729485.2. NCBI lineage: Eukaryota > Metazoa > Chordata > Mammalia > Rodentia > Muridae > Mus > Mus minutoides. Next base: position 206,793 of record LR753579.1, on the reverse strand, counting down.
CAGGATTTACAGACACAGCATCACCAACAGAATGCAAGAGACAGAAGAGAGAATCTCAGACATACCATAGAAAATATTGACACAGTGATCAAAGAAAACAGAAGGTGTAAAGAACTCCTAACACAAAATATCCAGGAAGTTCAAGATACAATGGAAAGATCAAACCTAAGATTTATAGAACAGGAAAAGGGTGAAGAATCCCAACTCAGAGGGCCAGAAAACATCTTCACCAAATCATAGAAGACTTCCCTAACCTAAAGAAAGAGTTGACCAGAAATGTACAAGAAGCTGACAGAACACCTAGTAGATTGGACCAGAAAAGAAAATCCTCTTGTCACATAATAATCCAAACACTAAAGGCACAGAACAAAGAATACTAAAAGCTGTAAGGGAAAAAGGCCAAGTAACATGTAAAGGCAGGTCTATCAAAATTACACCAGACTTTTCTAAACAGAGATTCTGAAAGCCAGAAGATCCTGAACAGATGTCATCCAGATCCCAAGAGCACACAAATGCCAGCCTTAGTCTATTATAACCTGCCAAACTCTCAATCACTATAGGAGAAACCAAGAGATGCCATGAGAAAAACATATATATATATATATATATATATATATATATATATATATATATATATATATATATATATATATATGCCAATCCAGCCCTACAGAGTATACTGAAACAAAATCTCCAATACAAGGAGATTTCTTACTAGACACAAGAAAAAACAAGAATTAAATATTTCACCAAAACCCCCCAAAGAGAAGTATACACACCTAATAACACCTCAGCAAAAAAATAACGAACTAACAATCATCCATCTTTAATATCTCTCAACAACAATGGACTCAACAACTCCCCAATAAAAATACACAGGCTATATAAAATAATTGAAAAATTTTTTTCAAATTTCTATTTCACTCCTATGCAGATTTTTTCAATTGCAGACTGAAATATAGCAATTGTTGGCTTTCTTATGCATTTATCTATTTCCTAAATGATTCCCTAAATGAGTTTATTTGATTTCTTTTCCTCAAATCCTTTAAATCCTTTACCTTTTAATTCCTTTAGAAGTTCTATCAATTTGCTGTTTCTCTCATTATCTTGTTAATTAAGATTTTGATAAATTTAATTCCGAGAAAGCAAAATATTCGACAACCAACAAACTGAGAAACCTAAAATAACTAAAAGAGAGTAACAGCTCAAGAATTTTTAGCAAAAGAAAAAATGTCAATTGCTGGCTAACACTTAATGTTGAAAAAATTGTTTAATATTTAATATTAATAATTGCTACTATGGTTATATGTTTTTTATGTTTTCTCTTCTAAAGTTTCTAAATCTTCTATTAGAAAAGTTTACTTATTGTACAACATAGACTTTTTTTTTCAAGTAAAATTTATGTAGAAAAATAGCCTTTGGGATATAATAGAATCTTTATTTTTCTTTGACATTTTTCCCTCAGATATGCATATTTTTACAAAGTTATATGAATAGTAAGCCGTTCGTAGATAGTTTCATCTATCTCTTGATTTAGTCTTCTATGACAGCCATCAAATACTTTTAGAGGTACAAAATAGTTTCTGGTAGCTATTTCATTGTCTTTGGTTTCAGCTGTGGACTGGTTGTAAGTTTTCAGAGGGATCACAAATGCTTGTTTTCTTGAATTGTTTCTTTGTTTTGTTTTGTATGCTTTTGGAAATTAATGTGACTTCTAGTTTTCATTGTTTAAACCATTATATTTGATTGCTTGATGTATTTTCTGTTAATCTTTTTTTAGCTAGTGATATCTTGGGATATTCATAATTAAGAATTATCAAGAGAAAGAACTGTGGAAATGGTAGAGAGTTGAAGTAGGAATTAGTGCAAACTATGCAAAATAGATGTCTGAGAAAATAGAAAACACTATTAATGTATCAAAACAAAAACCAGTTGTAAAAACCTAAATATAAAAGATAAAACAATACAACATTTAAACATAAAAGTGAAACTTAATAATATGTAAAACTGGAAACTAAACTAGTTAAAATATGATGTCCTCAGTAAATACTTAATTCTTGTCAGGGTGAATAAGGCTTCTACTATCTCCTAAAATGTGCTTCACAGCTGACACTGCACATGGAAAGAAGGCTACTAGTTCCTAGTGCTAGTAAATAAGTTAAATCAGAATGGTTTCCATATTGAATTCTGTTCTTGAACAAGAATGTTTTGTAGGAGTTCCACAGTCCTCATTATGGGTTTCACCCTGTAATAATTCCACACTCTCGTGACAAGCCACCTACTACTTAAATCATTTCCTCTGGTATACTAGGTGATCATCTTTTACACAGACAGTTTTCAATGTCTAGGGGTCTGAGAGAGTAGGTATGTATTGGCCCTCATCTCTGATGACTACCATCCCACCAATACTCAGGCTGCTCTCTGATAAAAGAATCACAGTTCTTACTTGTAAATATTAATGTCTGTAGGTCTGTTTCAGGTTCAGCTCACCTTTCATGTTTAGATTACTATCAGCATCACAAGTCTGGCCAGTAGAATGGTGGGTCTCTCTGGTTTTTGGGAGATGCCATACTGTTTACTTTTCCAGACTAAGTGTTTTGAGCTGAGTGATAGCTCCAGAGAAGTCCCTTCCCAGTGTGTGTTTCACAGGCCTCAGTTTGGAGAGCTCATTTCTGGAATCCATCTGTTTTTCTTGCAACTCCTGAATGGAGACAGGGGATATCTTCAATGATCAGTGGAATCATGGAACTCAGGAATCACTCGATAAAATATCTGCAACTTTTATTTTCTGATTAAAAAAAAAAAAAGACTTTTCCAGTGATGAAAAGACGGGTTTCTATAGGTTGTCATTTGAAATTCCTGGTAATGCAGAATGTAGAATAAGACTCATAAATTAAAATTCAAAATAAGTATGAATAAGTTTTAAAAATTACTGAACAAATTTTTCTTTTCATTCATTATTGTGTATTTTTATAAATTACATCTCCAAAATAGTGATCATAAAGTAACCAAATGCTAGAAAAACATGTCCTTATAAAATGAATACTTGAAACTTGAGATATGTAGTCTAGTACAGAAACCTCTACTACTCCAAGCCAATTTGCATTTACAGAATTTCAGTTATAGAAAGTAATAGATCATCTAAATATTATAACAAATGGCAAAATATTTTTCCAATCATGTATATCACATTGGAGTAAAGTCATAGATTTCCCTTCATATTTCCCTTCATATATATCAAATCCTAAGTTCTTTTCCTCAGCAATCTTTCCCAATGAGCCCAAATCGTCACAGTGATTTCTCAATTAACTGTAATGAATGACATGCCCTCCTGTGGTACATCGCTGAGGAACACCAGATGAATATTAACTATAATGCTGATTAAAAAGTTGCAAGAGCAAAAGCCAGGTTTGTCAGTTTGTCAGCTCACTAGCATAACAACCTTTCCTATGCCAAGCCAAATCAAATAATGCAATTTAGCAAGAAAAGCTGTACAGATCCCCAAACTGTCAAGTTTGTGTGTTAAGCTAATGAAAGAAACCTCATGAATGTTGATCTTGCTATGCTTGGGTGAAGAAATGCCAAGAAAACCATTGCTCCAATTACTCTGTTTATGACAAGTCAATTATTAGAAGTGAGATAATAAAAATGTAGCAAAAACTAAGGTAATGAAGATACTGGCGAATGATTCTAGGCCATATTTTTAATATAATGTATGAATTCTGAACAGAAAAGCCAAGTTTTATTAATATGTACAGAGATATTTACATGTTAACAATCAACAACTAGTGATAGACTCAGGTAGATCTGGTTTATTATCAAAAGGAATATTAGGCATAGACTGTACTCAGAATCATTTCATTGTGTAGCAGAAATGACAAGCAGTAGTTATGTTACATTGTCAAGGGAGTTTCAGCAGATGCACATTCCATGTGTGGATGACAAGCTGTGGCTATCTTCTAAACATGTCAGATGATTTGTACAGTAATTTGTTTTTGTAGCGAAATGGAATGTGGTAAGATTATCTATGGAATCAAATCTTTATTGTAACTTGAGTTGTGCTATATTTCATACTAGAACACTGAACTTTGAAGGCTGTTGTCATTTTTACAGGTATTACTAAATACATTTTTTACTAAATAATTTTGCTAATGCAGAATTTAATACCCATGGGTAAGCTTTTATTCTCTCAACTCTACTTTTAATGATTGTTCTTAAATGCTTTAACCTCCCTTCTCGCCTATCACCCACCAGAGGTACTGGAAAAGAAAGGTTATTAGAATACAGGAGAAGTATATCTGTTCAGAAATTGTTCTTTGGAGCAAATCTCATCTGTGTTATTAGGAAATGAGCAGCTTAGTTCACAGGAATCATCAGCTGCATCTCGATCCACTTGCAAACACTTCACACATATACCAGTAGTCCAGTTGGTTAGTTTAAGGGTAACGTTTTGAAACAGCTAAGCATTGGCCTAAGCAACATGAGTCAGCAGGAGGAACCAGGACCACCAGGGTTGCCAGGAGAATTTTCTTGTCTTGCCTCTCTCAATGAAGTGAAGATAAGTGGAGCTAGGAGATTAAGAAGTGTTCCAGAACTAGCTATGTAAGCAAGCCAAGCCCCTCTCACAGTCCCTTGAGTCCTGTTTATACTCCCTCCAAACATTTCATGTCCTCTGCGGATTTTGTCTCACCACCTGTATTACCTTAGCATGTGAGTCTGTCTTAGCAAAACTTCACATGGGTATTTATCAGGTGACATGAGTCTGACAATTGGTCCAAGTCCACGCCAGCAAACTACCAGTTTTTTAGTGTGGTCCTCTCTGTGGAGTCCCAAGAAACAATGACCAATAAACAGCGGTAAGCTGTACCAATACCATCCAGCATTATCTACTGTTTGTTAGGTCCTTCTTAACATCACGTATCCTTTTTTTTTTTTTTTTTTTAGTCTGCCTTAGAGAAACATCCTCTCTCCTTTGTCCACTTCAGGAAAACACTCTTCCATATGTCTTCCCTACCAAAACACCATCTGACAGAAGTGAATTTCCGAAGAACCCTTAAGTTTCACTTGATCCATGCACTTACTTTTCCTAAATTTATACCTTCTGAAAAAGAGTGTTGGAGAAATTGAAAAGGAGTTTTTATTTGTAGAGCCAATTGTTTTTATCCTATCTTAAAGGTTTGGGGGAATAACTATTCTATTAAAGAAGCATGTTTCCAGAACATTGAAAACTTGATTTTTTTTTCTTAACATCTGTCTTATTTTCTTCTCTGGATGTTGCATATAGCCAGGGGTCAACCTTTTGTTTCCTCTTCCTGCTGAATTTCCTATTTTCCCACAGCATATTTTGAATAATTTCCTAAAATTAATTATATGATTTGTAATTTTTTGAATCCTAGGCCTTTATTCCATTGTCAGCTGATCAGTAATTTATCACGGAAAATTTTTAGTTATATCTTTATTTAAAAATTTAAGTTATATCTTTATTTTTCAAAGACATGAATTATTCAACAAGCCCCGTCTATGGGTTGGGAGACAAATCAGTAGCCAAAGGCACTTGTTGACAATCCTGATGAACTGCACTTGATTCCTGGACCCACAAAATAGAAGAACTGATTTTCAGAAAATTTCCTCTGATTTCCACATATTAGAAGACCCCCATACATACATAAACATGTACACAAGGTGAATATATTCTATCTATCTTTCTTTCTTTCTTTCTTTCTCAATCAGTGTAGTTAAACAGAACTTTCTCTAAATGTACATGCTTATAGTCAGGAGCAATGCTCTCATGTTTTCTATTTCTAAATTTGTTTCACTCTATTTTATCTGTGCTCCTCATCATAGATCCCATTTTTAGAATTCTCTATCACAGTATGCTTCATTTATATTTCTTATAAATTATGAACACATCTTTACCTTAAAATGACCAGTAATATCAAATGACCAGTAATATCTAAATTCAAGATGCAGTTATGAGTCCTTGTTTCCCAATTCTCATTTTTAAAAATGTATAAATTTTGACAATATATGAACATATTTAAAATTATTTTTCTTTTGCAAAAGTATCTTTACATGAGGTGAAAACTTTGGTTTATTTGTCAACTATGTAGAGTATATTTTATGTCATAAATTTTCTCAAATCAAGGCTACTTTTCTGTTTTCCTATATAAATAAATGTTATTAATCAGAGGTTGGAGTATATGTGGGAATGATAGATCAAAGGACATCTGTTTCTCAGAAGGTGATAAAGGTGATGACTTTCAAATTGAGATTTCTGGATGCTTGAGGAAAGTTTCTCTTTTGCAACCTACAAAGAAAACACCTTTAGTTCCAGGTAATGAAATAATTTTGAAAATAACTCTAAATCACTGGATGCTGAGTAAGGGTCAGTACGCTATAGTTATTTATTATATTACAGCTCAGTGTATACTAAACTCTGTTTTATTTTGTTTTGCTTTTTCCTCTCTAAATTGCTTTTTTACTATACTGGTAATTTTGAGTAGTTAGACAATATAAAATAACCTCCACAACCTTAAATGTTTAGTAGCTTACCTATTCTTTCTGTCAACTATAGGGTTAAGAAAACATTGTCTCACTACGAGGACATCTAAATGTTGTATAAAGAAGGGTAATCTTAGCAGCGTTTCCTCAATGGAGACTGGGATAACACTCTTTTTCCACGTGTTTGTCTAACTCTCTCTTGTTTGAGTATTTTTATCCTAAGTTGAGTTGAGACATTAACAGAGAAATGTGTCTGAAAAAGGAAAGATAATCTCCCAGGAGCGATGGAGAGATAAGAGAATAGACAATCCAATGCCTATGAAGTCTGCTACACACATGGTATTTCATAAAATGCCACTTTCTTCTCCCTTCCTTAAAAAATGCTACTTAATATTCATACTTGTATATAACAAAATATAATAATATTATATGATAACCAAATCCATCATATCCCCATTTCTTCAATTTCTCCCCTATCTCTTCTTCCATTTTTTTTTTCAACTTCATGTGCCGTCTCTCTTGTCTTTAAGAATCCACATTTAGTACTTCCTTTATAGCCATTGGTATTAGACCATCGTTTAGATTTTGGACAGTTTCTCAAGGCTTGTGTTCCCGAAGAAAACTGATTCTCCCAGCAGCTATCAATTGGCAATAGTTCCTCAAACACAGTGTGGTACTTCATGAGCTCTTCCTACACTCATGGTGACAATTTGGCTGGCTTGATCTTGTCCAAGGGTTGTACATAGAGTCTCCACTAATGTGAGCTCATGAGTGCAGTGAGCCTGTCATGTACAACAAACACTACTGTTTGGTCCTACAATACTTCTTTCTCTCCTCTCTGATGATTCTTGAGCTTTCAGGGGAGGGGATGTGATATGGAAGTCCTACATAGCTGTTCACTCCATGATCACTTATTCTTGGGATATTGATGGATGGTGAGTGATATTGTCCAAATGTCATAAAGACTGGATAGCAATAATCAGTGTTAAGTGAAGCTACCAGAATTCATATTTCTCTGCCTCCTCTCATAATAGAAGAAAGGTATATTCTGTGGAAAGTGGGTCTTCAAACTCTACATTCCACTTGGAAGGTGTTGTAAGTGGGCTGCTAAGTAAGGAAGAAGCCAAAGTTATAGTAAATAAAATATGTAATGAGGACCGTGGGACAGAGTATAAATATAGGTGAACTCAAATATTTAAATACACTAGGCTGAAGCTGGGCATATGATATCAGACATCAAAAGTAAACCAAAAATCCAGCTTATTTGTGTGAAGATCCTCTTTTAAGTGATTGTTTCAGATTCTGCATTGAATGTGAAGTTTATGAGACAGAGATTGGTGTCAGTTATTCCTCTTACTACATTCCCAAGACTTTGAACAGTATGCTAAGATAGTGATTTATGTACATTTCCTGGGTGAACTGAAACTGAACTACAGACAAGAAAATTCTGACATAATAGGATTATTAATGAAAAAAACTACTCATGTTTATCTTCTTGATGCCATAGATAAGTGTTGTACTTTTAAAAATCATTAATTATTTTAAATTATGTTGCTAAAAATCCAAAATTATTAGGGGAAAAATTAATTATGAGAGAGAGAGAGAGAGAGAGAGAGAGAGAGAGAGAGAGAGAGAGAGAAGAAAAAATAAGACTAGAATTTATAGTACTGAATAAATACTAAATAATGTAAAAATCATGGGATGACTAAATATAAACATATTATATTCGTAGCAGATAATTGTCTGGTTTCTATTTTTAAGATTTATTTGATAGAGAGATCTGTGTTTAGAGATCATAAAATAGCTATTATCAGCCCTCTACCGGATGTAGGAATGGTAAAGATCTTTTCCCAATCTGTTGTTTGCCGTTTTGTCTTATTGACAGTGTCCTTTGTCTTACAGAAGCTTTGCAATTTTATGAGGTTCCATTTGTTGATTCTTGATCTCAGACCATAAGTCGTTGGTGTTCTATTCAGGAATTTTTTCTCTGTGCCCATGTGTTCAATACTCTTCCCTCCTTTATTCTCTATTAGTTTCAGTGTACCTGGTTTTATGTGGAGGTCCTTGACCCACTTGGACATGAGCTTTATACAAGGAGATAAGAATGGGTCAATTTGCATTCTTCTACATGCTGACCTCCAATTGAACCAGCACCATTTTTTGAAAATACTGTCTTTTTGTTCCACTGGATGGGTTTAGTTAGACCTTTTGTCAAAGATCAAGTGACCATAGGTCACAGTAAATGAGTTTACCTACTGCTCACCCCTCAAAAAACAAAATAAAATAAGAATAATAGTAAATAATACTAAAGTAGTAAGGTCACATTGAAAAAATAAAAGAAAGCCACAGATTTAACAAAGAGGTTTAGAGGTTGAAAGACATACAATATAATGTTCAACTGGTGATTGATCAGCAATCTCAAAGAAAAATGAGTAAAATCATAAATGTGAGCCTAGAGCTCTTTATGAAAAGTATGAACTATAGGAAAGAAGGGGAAATAATGATTTTTTTTAAAAAGGCAAGCAGGCAGGAGAGAGAAAGAATGGAAGAAAAATAACAGAAGAAAGAAAAATAATCACGTAAAACTGTATTTAATGATGTTTAACAGCTTGGTAAAGGTGTCACAGGCTTGGCACACTAGCACTTGGAAAGTGTGGCTGATGTGTTCCCATAATTGAAATTGTCACAAGCCAGGGTTACATAGTGAAAGCTTATAGGGACCTTAGATGAAATGCCCTGCAGTAGGGAGAGGGAACTTGTAAAATCCACCTCCAGTAGAAAGACAGGGCATCAAGTGGAGGGATGGTGTTGCTATCCCACAGTCAAAAACTCTGACCCAGAATTGTTCCTGGCTGAAGAGTTGCAGGAACAAAAATGGAGACAAGTCTGAGGAAAAGGATGTCCAGTGACCGGCCCAAATTGGGATCCATCTCAGGGTGAGGCCCCAATGCCTGACACATTATTGATGTTATGGTGTGCTTACAAACAGGGGCCTATCATGGCTGAACTCCAAAGGCCCAACAAGCAGCTGGAAGAGTCAGATGCAGATATTTATACCCAACCAATGGATAGAAGCAAGTGACTCTTGTGGTTGAATTATGGAGAAACTGGAAAAAGCTGAGGCAGAGGGCAACCCTGTAGGAAGACTAGCAGTCCCAACTAACCTGGACCTGAGGGATCTCTCAGACACTGAGCCACCATCCAGGCAGCATACACCAGCTGATATGAGGCCCCCAACACATATACAGCAGAGGACTGCCAGGTCTGGGCTCAGTCAGAGAAGATGCACTAAAAAATTTAAAGAATAAATAAAAATATAAAAATAAATAACATTTACCAGAAAAAAAAAATGTCAACAGAAAAAGTGAGTAAATGAAGACGGAGGAAGAAAGAAAGAAGGAAGGCCTATTACTTTTCTTAGAAGAAAAGATATGTAATTAGGTAGAGAAGTGGTGTTTTGAGTAAGAATGGCCCCAATAGGCTTATACATTTAAATGATTCTTGGTTGGTCCACTATGTTGGAGTAGGTGTGACTTTTCTGGAAGAGGCATATCACTAGGGGAGGGTTTTAAAACTGCAAAAACCCAGGCCAGGGTGAGTCCTTCTCTGCCTCTGTCTCTATTTTGTGGCTCTTCTATCTCTGTATCTATGTCTCTGTCTCTGTGCAACTTACTGATCATATGTGAGCTCTCAGTCACTGATCTAGCACCATTCCAGCATTCCTGTCTTCCTTCCTGTCACTGGTGATCATAGACTCAATCTCTGAAAATATAAGCCAATCCCTAATTAAATGGGCTTGGATATTTTAATGTTTTATTTTACAAATTGGTGTGATCATGGTAATATATTCCTAGCAATAGAAAAGTAACTAATACACGGAGTAAATAGAGATCACAACATCCTGAGAATATAGATTTTCACTGAGATATTATGTAGGATATGACAGGAGTTAGAAAGGTTTTTATCCTTTGAACAACAGGGATATATTCCTGTTCGCATTGTAGCACAACTATGAAATATCAGAGCAAGTGGAAATCATTAGCAGTTGTCAAGAAAGAATATTTACTGCTTACAGAGATATGACACTTAAAATTACAGCAAGTTTTCCATCAGTCACAATACGTGACAGAAGTAACCGATCTTCCATCTTACCTTGCAAGTTCCATCTCATACAAAGCAATGTACACAAACACAATCCAGTCAAGTTTTTGGCCAATTCAAAATTGATTCTCCTCAAGTTTCCACCCCAGATTTTACTAGAGTGAGTGGCTTAAATAACTGAAATATATTTCTTGTAGTCATATGACAAGTTATGAATAAGTGTTAAAAGCAAGATTTGTTTCTGATGATATAACTGTATTTCAAAACTAGGACTACAGATGTTTTATCTTCAGTGTCGCTTCATTAACATTTTACACTTATATATACAGGTAAGGAAAAGATCTAGCAATGACATCTTTTCTCTTTGCCTCTGGGCTAGGAATAAGCCAAGTGCTGCTTTTTGATTCTACATACTCCTTTCCATCACACTGTTAGTAATTTATGCCCCCTTTTATTTATGCCCCTTTGAAATAACATTTAAAATATATTCTGTTCATTTTCTCATAAAGTCATCACTCTTTTGAGGGGTCATAGTACTATCAAATAAATATCTGACATATCAGATTCCCAAGAAGATATTAAGCAGCAATCAAGATTCTGTGCATATAAGATGCATGTTTATCTATCCCAGTTCTGTTTGCTTTCTGAGCTTGTAGCAGAAGCACCTTAAAATTTCTTAAGTCTCTAGTTCTTATGCAATTTCAAAACTGTATTAATCATTTGTTACTGCATCTCATGTCCTGATGCCAACTAACAGTCAATTCTGGTTGTCACAACAACATGCCATAGAGTGGGTGATTGGAAATAGGGCTCATAAATTGACTGCCAGTACCAGAAGAATCAAGTTCCCACATTTTGAAATAAGGATCCACAGTATCTTGGTTTCTTTTAAATATCTGTACATACTAAAAGTCACGGGTGTGAAGTTTGAAGTCATATTTGTTACAGCTAAATATGACTTTTAAAATGACAAGTGCAATCCTTTGCATTTTTGGCCTTTTTTTCCTCACTCTTTGTAAATTGTGTGTATATTTATACGTGGAACGACTCTCTGTCCCTTTGCATGCACTTTCTATGCCTATAACATCATTTACTCTTTTTCTTGCAGGGGAAATGTTATTCATTTTTACTGCTGTCTCAAACATGTTTGTTTTTATTTTATTCATTTTTATTGCTGTCTCTAAAATCATTATTTTTATCTTATTCATTTTTATTGTTTTTATTTTTTCTGTGAAATGTTCATTGGACATTTTGTAAAAATTTTTATTTCTCTGCAGTTTCAGTCATTTTTGTATGATTAAGCATATACACTTTTTTCTTATAAAAAGATTTGGTATATGTAACAAAACAATTAAACTTTTCATAATTATATTAAAATTGATTGCTGCTTTTTTTAAATCCAAAATGATTGTCTGACAGTGTGTTTTACTAACTAGACAAACAAGAATTCACCATTTTAAACTAATTTTGTTTTTACAATTATAGCATAGTAATTGTATTTTTCCTGGGGTACACAAGTACTTCACTATGAAATGATTGACCTATGTTTACTATATTCTTAATGTATCTATGGAAGTAGTATTCTAAACTAAATCAGTAATATTAAGAGAAGTATTTTTTTTAGAGTTCATTATATAAAAAAATTCACAGAGATTTTAAATGACATAATTTTGATACTAAATTAATTTCAAGTAGGTTATAAGATTATCTTCATTTGGGCAGCTGTCCTGTGATAAAAATTACTAAGTTATTACTATGTTTTAAACCTCTGGCTATTGATTGAGATGCATTACCGGGAAAGCTCTCATCACAACAACCTGCTCATCTGAGTTCAGTCTTCAGAACCACGGAGAAACAATTACAGAATATTTCTTAGCAAAGTTGAGAGAACCTACTTTTAAAGAGTTAAGATCCAACTCTCATACATACACTGTGGTATACACACACACACACACACACACACACACACACACACACACTCACATTAAGTAAATAAATAAAAATATATTGTAAGAATTTGATAACTGTAACAAATGTGAATTTGCAGCCTTGCTGACTTGAAGTGTTGTAATGAGTTTGTTGAGGTTTGTTCTGTGGCCATGTACTGTAATGCTCTACGTTCAGGAGAAGACAGAGTCCATAGGTAGACCCAAGTGACTTTGTGACCTTGCCCCCAAGTTATTTCTGATTTAAAAATAAAGATAACAACAGCAAATAGCTGGACAGAAGAGACATAGACCAAGCTTGGGGTTCAAGGGTTTGGAGAAAACCATGAGACAGGAGAAGAAGGTGAATACCGGAGGAAGCTGACATGGGTCATGAAATAATGGCCATGTGGGTTGTCTAATTGGAGTCAAGAGCAGTCCAGATGAAACATGGCAAATTATATAATGGGATTATTGGCTGGGAAATAGATATAATAGCATAGAGGATAGACTTCTGCCATGTTTTTGTGCCAATTAAAGTTTATTATAAATATAAAAGTTATGAGTGTCTTTTATCCAGGAATTGGTCAAAGGTGGGGTAGAAACTAGGGGTTGGGATTACATTTTTCTATAAGAGAGTCTGTTGCTGTGATCAAGATTGTGACCAAAAGCAAACTGAAGGGGAAAGGTTTATTTTACCTTATATCTCCCCTTCACACTTTCACTTTATCATCGAAGGAAGTCGGGTTAGGAACTCAAGGCAGGAACCTAGAGTCAGGAACAAGACATAAAAGCCATGGAGGAACACTACTTCGCTCCCTGTGGCTTGCTCAGCTTATGTTCTGTACAGAGCAGAAATACCTGCCTAATAGTAGGGCTACCACATGGATTGGATTCTCTTACATCAGTCATCAAGCAAGAGAATGCCCACAGACCAATCTTTTGGAGGCAATTTCTCTAACATGCTTCCTTCTAGATAACCCCAACTTGTATTGAGATGGGGGGGGGGAGCAGGAATCAAGTTATTTTTTGTTCAGCTACATTATGGTCAGAATTAAGCCATTTGTCAGTCTTGTTAAGGTTATTGATATATGACATCAAAGTTAAAACTCCAAATGTGATGGTTAATCATACAATATGGAAAATTCTATCATATAAGCCACAGAATATAAGCAAAATAAAACATGCATATATACTGAGGGAATTGATGTGAGTGCTATGGAAAGTTATAGGTAAAACATCATAAATTCACGGTAAAGTGATTTACTTGTACAAGAATATACATATTTTGAACCTGGAAAAAAGGTAGTTTTGTGATTGGTGTCTATGATTTGGTTAGAGATGAAAGAATTAGATTGTACTGGCCCTCACTGTATTTGAGAGTTCTTCAAGTAATGCTTTAATGTAATGTATCAGAGACACCAAAATGTGTTGGTTTCACATTAAGAAAAGAAAACACAGCTCTTCTTCGTAGATTAATTTGCTCAGGTTGTGAGCTCTAATTTGAATCCTCCAGTTCTCTGCATCTTTCTTCTGTCTGTAATTTGTGTTACTGGCATGTCTGAAATCTCTCTGTTGTGTAACTGTGCTTGACATCCTGAGTGGTGCTTGTACCTGTGTCTGTGAATCTGTCACTCGAGTCTGTCTGCCTGCTCCCAACAAAGGGTTTTTTTCTCTATTGAACAGCACAGAAAATACGGTTGGAGAAGAATGCTGGATTCTTTATAGAAACCAGAAACAGAGTTTTAAAAGGAAGAAACTTTACTGACCTCAGACGACTTTTAAGCACTCTGAGAAACAAAGAGTACAGCATAACAGATATTATCCATGCTGCTTGCAACATTTATGATAGATATTTATTGTATAAAATTGGTTCCAACTTGTTGACTGCTTTCAGAAAATAATTACTATATCACATACATACATACATACATACATACATACATACATACATACATTCCTCTAAATAAGAGCTATGGAAAAGTACATAAGATTAAAGCTATGTATTACTTTAGGCTAGTAAAGGTACATGCATGGGAAATCCAAGGCTTCTAAGATATACTGTTCTCTTAGAATAACGTTAAACTTAAAGAGGCTTATTACACAGTAACATAGTAGGGTAATTAAATAGTCTTAAACAATCTTAATGTGTATTATTAACATTCCTGTAGGGTCTGCTTAAAAAGTCAGTGTTTGGGGGTCCAGAGATATTTTTATATAATTGAATCATTACAGTGACTTTCTTGGAATTACAAAATATCCAGAGAAAAGCAATTTAAGATGAAAAGAGTTCCTTTTGTAGTTCTAGAGCAGTATTGTCCTTCATGACAAGAAAAACATGGTAGCGGTCTCTATTGCAGGAGGAAGACACAGGGTGGACTCACATTTATTTTTAAGAAACAGAAGGAAAACAGGAAATGGGGAGGGATTATAAATCTTTACAGTTCCAAATGTTCCCAGTGTCAACAGCTGGAGACCACATGCTCTAATACTTGAGACTGTGAGGAGCTTTTCAAGTGTAAATCACAACAGTTACTTAACTGAATGATGTCTTCCAGCGTCAGGTTTTCACGATTTTTAATTACAAAGCAGGTTCTTCTATCACTTGTTTACTCATTAGTTTATTGTTCTGATGTTGTCTCTTGCATATGAAATAAAGTTTTATCTGAAAACAATTAAACACTTCCTTTACATGCAGTGTGTACCTGTGCATGCATGTGTGTGTGTTCTATGCTTTTGGTAATTTAATTCAGTTTTGACTCCGATGACATTGCCTGTTTTATTTGGGATAGTGTATCGTTTGAGGTCTTTCAAATCTGCACGTTTGAGCTGTCATGAGACAAGTGATTGGCACCTCCCATCACTGATGATTCAGTTAATGTTTTGGCATAACTCACACTGGAAAAACTAGAATTTAAAAAAGGTCACGTAGCCTGCCCAGTGTTTCATTTTAATATATGATAGACTCTGGGATGATGTTTTACAACCAAGGTCAATTATATTTAATTAAGTATTCTTCATATCAACTTATGGCAATGGCAAATTGATAATATGGAAACTATAATTTTATACTCTATATGCTGTTTTCACTTCCAATTAGTCAATGGTAATTTTGGCATTAACTGAAGCTTGATTTAATCAACTTAAGTGAATATGCCTTAACATTAGCTTTTCCCCCCAGGTATCTGCTCCAGAATATAAGAATCACTTTCCTCTCCACTGTAGCTTGCATTCGCTTTTTGTCCTTACTAATCAAATCCTTTTCTCTACCTTAAATAGCAACTTTAGTTGTTCTCAGATGAATTTAACCACAAATTTGATAATTTTTTTCAAAAATAACTATCTAAATAAACACTATCAATATGCTATCAAATTAGATCTTAATGCTAGGTAGGAACACACAATATAGGATAAAGTGCTATGTGAAAAAATACATATATACATATGTTTACACAAATGCATGTAATATATTATAATCATTTCACATGTGTATAAAGTATTGTTCTGCTGAATATTACTCAATGCTTCTTTGATTGGCATGAGGAGTGAATAAACCATTTATTAATCTATTCAATTATATATTTACTGGATATGTAAAAGTGAAACTAAACCACAGAGGGAAGAGTGAAAAAGGTACTGTGAAGATGTAAGCTATTAATAAATGGAAGACTATTAAGACAAATAAACTAAGTAAGAATGATGGGAAACAGCAGGTTTCACCAGAGAATTATTGAGCTTAGGTGTTTTCAATTCAATTGGATGAATTTTCCTCTAGACAATAGTAAGATCATGAATAGAAAGGATAGAAACAACAACAAAAGCAGAGCTTAGTGCTTAAACCCAGGAGTCTGGAGTTAGTATCTGACATTACTGGTTGATGAGTTTAGTAAAATTTGCCAGTGAGGCTAGTTACCCAATCTCTCTCATCCTCCATTTGCTTATCTGAAAATGGCAAACATAGTGTTCATGTGAGGCGTGAATGTGAATGAGTTGGTGTGCACAGTACTCTTACAGTATTGGCAATATTTCATCTGTAGCTGTAGTTGTTTTTTTGAGCAGAATCAATTTTGGCTAGCCATTGTTTGAATCTTCTCAAATTTAAAATAGTTTTAATGATTATAAGAATTGGTTATGAGGATATGCAGCACTTAACAGTCTATCAAGCCAAAGAAGAATTGGCCACTATGTAATCATTTCTTAATTCTATCCATAGAGACTCCACTTCCACCAAACCATACATGACCTCTAGTTATAGCTGCTCTGTTTTCTCAGGCAAGTTATCTTGACTTACTTGTCTCCAACAACACTACAGTCTTCATTTAAATGGCCTTCTCTCTCTGATTCATTAGGTTTCATTTCATCAGCCAAATCTCTTCCTGTGTTTCTGGCATCATCTTCCTAAGAGTGTGTCTCTGCATTTTCTTGTTCCCCAGTTCTTTCTTCCTCTTCTGCTAGCATCCTTTACTCATAACTCCTATTATCTCTCATCCAGACTTAAATATCAGTTTCCTAATGTAAACAATTTCTTTAACATTTTGTAAATACTTGAATAAAACTTGCAATATGTTTCAAACTATCTCTTAATTTCCCTCAATATCTTATCAATATGATTTAAGCTTTATTCTAATTTCTGTTCCCCCGTCTTTGTAAAGACACATTGTCTATTGTATTCATAAAGGTTTCAAAATGTCTTCTGGGATACAAGTTTGCCCTTAGTTTATGTGAACTGCACAGTGATTATTGAACTTGTAACTACCTTAATTTATATCTTCCTTTTCCTATGGACACATTTCTTATAGGTCCTGAGCCATGTCTTACATATATCAAGCATCAAACATACTATCTGAAGGAAGTAATGATTGCTTTATTGTTTAATTCTAACAGGTTCAAATAAAAATAAATAATGAAGTTAAGATGTATATATAAGATTTCCTGATGAATATTGTAAAATAATGTTTAAGCAATAATGTATATAAGATCAAATTCACAAATGACTTGTTTGTGCTCTTCTTATATATAAAAATTTTGAGTAATACGTTTGTGAATAAGTGTCTTGATAAAGAGTACACTAAGGGTGTTAGTAATTGTAATCACTATTTCCTTCCAACTATTTGTGTCTCTTAATGGCCAAACAATAATTGAATCAGTAACATGGCCCATTAGCAAGTCATGTAGGGCTTTGTTGCTGCTGTAATATAGAGCACTACAGACAGATGGACCTGAGCAATACAGTCTGCCCAGAAGTACTACAATAGTGAGACTTAATTCCCTGATGTATACAGCTGTGTGTCCTGGGAGCATCCAACACTGACCTATTTTCATTCTATCATTGATTTTTAAGCTTTTTCTGTGTTAATTCAAAATTATTCTCTAAAGAATGTCCATAATCATGGATTCCTATTCTAAATTTAAATGATTATTATTAATACCGTATCTATCCATTTTCCTTCACATTATGAACCTAACACATAAAATAAAACAAAACAAACAGCAGGATATGTCGGTGTTTTAGACTGAAAGCCCAAGAAAGTATAGGTCACTAGAAGGCTAATAGGATTTTTCTTACTCTGTAGGAACATAATTCTCTGCGCTCTGTCACCTTCATTCTAATCCGGAGATCCAGCTGTTGAATAAATAGAATTGTGATTATCACATACTATGTATTTATGTGTAAAATGGTTTTTCCTATTAAAGTTCATTGCTTCAGTTGAAATATGCTTTGTTGCACTCCCTGTGAAGAACCCTGCTGGGGTCTGTCATGATACACTGAAAACAGACCTTCCTCTTTCAGCTTTCTCTTTAGTGCCTGGGGAATGTGTTATTACCTTTATTTATTTTTGGCTACATTTTACAATGTTTTGACAGAAATGCCACCACTTGTGGCACTACTTTATGGTTATAATAAAGGGTAACATATAGTAATTTTATACCAGCAAGACTATTAAAATGTAGAAAACCACCTGAGACAAATCAGTATCCTTGTGCTGCTGTGAGAACTACTTACATGTATACAAGTAAATATTTATCTATTTTGTATTCATATAGTAAGATGTACTGAAAGCAACATTATTGTAAGAATTTACCCTAGATACATTTTAATCTTGGTGCAGAATAAACTATTCACTTTTGTCACAAGTAATAAGGCATTATTTTCAATTTGGATCAGTATTTAAGTCAAGAATATGTTTCCCTATCTGATTTCCTTCTTTCTCCTTAAATTTATCTAAGCCTCTATCAGAAGATGTGTGACTAGTAAGAAACATTTTATTGTTCTGCCTGAATGCAATGATAAGCACAACTTCATGTATAAATAATGTAGGGAAGAATATAGATTTTAAACCTGAAATTCTAAAAACATGTTACGCTATTGTTAAAAGCACTCAGTACTTTTCTTAGTAACTATGATCATAATTCTCCTGCAGATATAAACATGGACCATAGAGAATTTAGTAGAAAGGTGTTCAGAATAAAGAAGATCTGTTTCAACCTCAGGGGTGGAGGAGATGGAGATATGGTTCAGCATATAAGGAGCATATAAGGCTCTTCTTAAAGATAAGAGTTCCCAGCTCCTATGTTGGCAGCTCACAGTTATAAGGTATCCAAAACTCTCACCTTGAGTCTTTAGATACAAGGTTTGGAGACAGAGACAGAGTCAGAGATAGAGAAAGACAGAGAGACAGAGACAGAAAGAGAGAGAGAGAGAGAGAGAGAGAGAGAGAGAGAGAGAGAGAGAGAGAGAGAGAATGAGAATCCAGCCTTATGTGAGCTTTTGAAACCGTAAAGCCTATTACCAGTAACAAATCTTCTCCAAGATAATGAACATCTTCAACAAGGCTACAACTTCTCCAAGGCCACACCTCTTAATTCTGCCTAAATAGTACATCAACTGGGGAATAAGCATTCAAATATATGGGCCTCTTAGGGAACATTCATTTTCAAACCACCACGCTCTCCAAGTTGCTTTTTGTCATGATGTTAATTACTAAATCAGAATCTTTCCTTTTAAGACACAAATTAGTATCTGGTTGATAAGGTAATGCTGTGACAGACATGACTGTGCTGTTTTTGGAAGGAGCATGAAAGGACAATGAAACTTTAGGCTGGGGAAGCTATTGAGTTCTCAGAGCTTAATGTTCTACTATTGTGGGAGATTGGAAGATAATATGGAGAGAAGTTCTGATGATGGAGGCCTGATTTGTGAACAGAACTACAGGAAACCAAAGGAAGTCATTGATTAAGGTGAGGCCACAGTTATAATGTATGCCTTATTATTTGAGTTATTCCATTGCCATGGACAGAGGCAGTTGCAGCATAGAGCCATCCTCTGCCTAGAATATGAACTGTGTATTCTGTGGATGACTGAGCAATTCAATACCCTGGGAATCTAAAAGATTGTGAGTCCCAGAAGTCTGACACTGACCACTGTTGGATTTGGTTCTGCTCTAGTATGAATGTAACCTTGGCCTAGTTCTTCCCTCTTGAAATAAGTATGTACTTAACTGGGTTTTATTTTATTTTATTTTATTTTATTTTATTTTATTTTATTTTATTTTTCAATTTTCAGGAACCTGCACCTATGAGTAAGGATCCTCCCCAAATCCCATAATGGCCACTGGGAGTCTAGTGGACTGGAGAACCATCACTCCCCCAAACCCCACCCACCAAATTCCACTCTCCTTCCTGCCAGCCTTTTCTGATGGGACAGAGTGCTGGCTGGTCTGCTCTCCTGAAGACAGAGAAATTTTAAAGAAAATGTACTTTTAATAATTGAGTTTTTAAAACTGTGAGATTTTTAGAGCTATACTATGTTTATATTGACTATTAATAAGTGTCCTTGGGGATGAACAAGAAAGGAAAAGCTAAGGTTCAATAAATAATATGCTTGCATTTCAAGCTGACGAAGGGTCAATTGCGCTTTTATCAATTTGATAAAAACTTGTGCATATTTAGAGGGATTTAAAAATATTTATTATACTTTTTAGATTATATGTAATTAATAAATTCTGTCTTCACTTCCTTCTCTTCAAATCTTCCTATATACCCTTTCCTAATCCTTTTCAAATTAATAAGGAAGAGCGTATCTTATCGTAAATAATTCCTCAGTAAGATTGGTATATACTCACATTTGGAGGTTGATTAATGACTAATGGGGGAGTTCCCTGCTCACTGTGGATAATGACAACCCCAAGCAGGTAGTATTAGGTGGTATAAAAAAGCAAACTGAACAACTCATAGAAAGCAAGCCATTAAGCACCACTCATCCATGAACTCTGTTTTAATTTCTGCTGCCAGGTTTCTGTCTTGTGTTCTTGCCCTGCCTTCTTTTCATGATAGATTTTAAGCAATAAGGTGACATAAATCTTTTCCTCTCCAAGCTTATTTTGGTAATAGACTATTATATGAATGAAAACACTACTAGGACATACCATTTTTATTAAAATTAATTAATTAATTAATCCATTCATTCATTCATTTTTGTTGAAACACAGAACAATGAAGCTAAATTCCATTTTGGTTCTAAGAAATTAAAGCCTCATCCAGTTTTCATACTGGCTGTGTCTTTGGTCTGAAAGGACACGACCTCTGTTTTAGCCATATTTCTAATGATAACATAATCTCATTCTCTGTAAAAATTCTCTCATGGCTGTTAAGAGGCCAGCCTACAATGTCAGTTCTCTTTTAGTGACTGAAATATTTGTCATCCCATATCTTCTGATATTAGTCTGGTCATTTATGGGAACACCAGTTTATATCTGCCACTGGTTAAGACTGGCCACACCATCGGGCAGGATATACGAATTTTCTGATCTTTTGAAGACAGTACCAGGATGCTCCTCTTTGTTTTTATCTCTGACTATGGCAATGAAATGGAAATTTACAACACAAAAGTAACTACCTCAAATCTCAGGAGAAACCTCCAAGTCATCATAGTACCATCATTTCACCATTTGCCCAGAGAGGTGGAAGTGACTCTGTTGCAGTCTTTCAGAGACCACAGTGAAGCAGATCCCTGGAATGGCAGTCACAGTCACTGTGTATCCTATGACGTGGGTGTTGGAAACTGAATCCTGATTCTCTCAAAAATTAGTAAGTATTTTTAATCACAGAGGGACCTTTCTACCCCCAGTCTAAGTTTTAAAAAGAATTTTACCTGAGTAAAATTATTCCTTGATAAAGATAGATATGCATGAAATGGTTTTAAAAATCTGCTAGTTTTAAATGAAGTGACCCTACACAAGGGAATTAATGCACCCAAATAGACACCATATACTGCCTGGTAAAATCCCCAGTAACAGAAATAATCCCATTTTGGGTTGTTGACCAACTGTATCCCATAGACTGTCTCAGAAACATTACCAGCCATTGTAAATTCTATTACCACTAGTAAGAAACTACTGCTGAAGATGCCACATAGTGGAATCATAGAATGTGAAGATATCTAACTGATATTGAGCTGGGAGCTTCATTGTACTGGCTACTATTTATAATGCTAGAAGGTAGTATGTATGCTACTGGAGGAGGAAAATAATCATAAGTCTCTTCTAGCCAAGGAATCTGTTAGCTAAAATAATCACCAGCTCACTCATAATAAAACAGTGGCATAGATACTGTGAGATTTACCACTTATTTTTTTTTATTAGATTTAAAGCACCCTCCTCAAGATAGAGCCCATATGTGACACTGTCAGTGAGGACTAGATAGGTGCCTCAATGGGCCATAGGGAATACCCATTACTAAAAGTCTTTTAAATGAATGTAGCAATAAAACAACTCCTAATGACAAATGTCTACAGCTTGCTGTATTGTTCACTCCTCATGAAAGAAGCTCTGTTATGCCACAGATGCAATTACTACAGAAAACCCCAGAGTCAATGTGCAGAAAACAAAAGGCTTTTAAATACTAAGCTCTAAATGTGACGTCTACATCAAACTCTTACTCTCAAGTCACAGAATCTATGAAGAAGAGAGGACAAAACTATTAAAGGAGTCATATGTAGTGGATGACTTAAGGGAAAATTTTTTTTTAGACACAACAGGGCAAACACACATATAAATTCATGGAAGATGTGACAACACATGGAGGATGTGACAACATTTATAAGATAGAGCCCAAGCCTGGCAAAACCTCAGCATGGAGGAGTAGAGATGACCATGAAGTCCTATCCCTAGTTAAGGAGCTATTGGTAATTGAGAGTTGTTGTTAAATTAGAGAGAGTCAGTTTTCTTCAATGGAGTGACATCTGGTATATTAGTCACATTCCAGGGCAGATATCACCCCCAGGACTAGTTGACCAATAAACTGAACTCTGTACTACTGGAATAGATGGTGTTTAAGATAGTATGTTATCTATCTATCTATCTATCTATCTATCTATCTATCTATCTATCTATCTACCTATCTACCTATCTATTATCTATCTAATCATGTATATATATATATGATTAGATACATATGTGTGCATATAGTATGTGTGTATATAGTATATATACATATATATATGATTAGATGGATAATAGATAGATAGATAGATAGATAGATAGATAGATAGATAGATAGATAGATAGATGACAAACAGAGAACAATCCCATGTATGCAATACCCAGGGAGACCAAACAATGTATGAGATCCCTTGAAAATGTATTTTTAGGCTGTTGTAAGCCACTTGATGTAGGTTCTTGGAACCCTATTTCGGTCTTTGACAAAAAACAGCAAGAATGTTCTTAAGTGCTGATCAGAACCACCCCTTTTTATTGCTATTTCTACTTGGAGTTCACACATGTATTAGACTGAATGTAGTTTTGAGGGAACAGAAAAACATAAAAAAGATATGGATGTGCTATAAAGAAACCAAATTACTCTTTTCTGTATTTTTTTTTTACAAATGTTTCCTAGGGTCATTATTATTAAACAGTTAAAGAACTCTAATGAAACCTATCAGAAGCTTACCCAGTCAGATTAGCACCTTCCATTTATTGTAGTTATTAATTGAGAATGAACACACTTTAGTATTTCCATTGAGAAAAAAAAACCTTGCACCTTCAGTTGCTGTATTAGGAAGGGTTTCTATTACTGTAACAAAAACTATAAACAAAAAGCAAGTTGGGGAGCAAAAGGTTTATTTGGCATTACACTTGCATATTGCTATGTGTCATCCAAGGAAGTCAGTACAGGAATTCCAAGAGGGTACGAACTTGGAAACTAAAAATGAAATAGAGGCCATGGAGGGCTTCTGATTATTGGCATGCTCTGCTAGATTGCCAAGGCTTCCTTCTTGTACAATCCAGCCTCAGTAGCTAAGGGCCCTCCCCTACTGATCACAAACTGAGAAAATGCCTTATAGATCTCATGGAGGCACTTCGTTTAGTGAGGATTCTTCCTCTCTAATGACTTTAGCTGTGTCAAGTTGACATAAAAACAAGCCAGTACAATTGACCTCTCATCAACTTGACATACAAACATATTATTAGGCCACAAACCTCTTTTCTTATTCATTCCCAAGATAAATAACTCTAAAAGTTCCACAGTTTCTACAAATTCAAACACCTTAAACTTTAAATCCCTTTTAAATAACTGATCTCTTTTAAAATCCAAAATTTTGTTGCTTGTTTGTTTGTTTCAAATTAAAATTCTTTCAACCATGTGGTCCAGTAAAATACTCTCTTATTTTAAGAGAGAAAAATCAGGAAACAGTCATAGCCAAATCAAATCAAAACTAAACTCTGACACTCTGACTATCCAGTGTCTGAGTAACACCCACAGTCTTCTGGAATTTTCCAACATGCTTGCTTCACTTTCTAGCTCTGCCTTCTGTAGTATACATGCCTTGTCTTCTCAGATTCAGTTGGCTCCACTTGCACAGCTGCTGCTCTTCTTGGTGGTCATCCCATTGTACTGGTATCTCCAAAACCACTTTTGCCCATTGCTGCAATTGGGTTGCATTTTCATTTATAGTCTCTGACAGACTCTCTTCCTGGTGCCAACTTCAATTTCTCTGTATGACCCATGGGCTTTCAACTCCACTGAGGCTACACCCTCACCAAAGCTTCTCCTGGCATCTCAGAATGCCAAGACTCAATTGCTCTCTATGACCCTTTATGTCTTCAAAACCAGTACCACCTGGGTGAATCATATACATTTCCAATTTTGGCTGTCGACAAGAGGTACAGCCCTGGCTCTCTCTGGAACATAGCTTCTTTGCAATATCAGGTAACACTTCCAAGAAGATTTCACTTCAGTGGTACTGGTCATTTCTTAATCACCAGCTAATATCTTAGTTTAAGGTAACAAACACCAGTTGTCCTAGTAATGAGAAGGTTTCACTTAAATGGTGCTGGTTTCCTGTTAATTGAGGTTGACTCTTCAACTCCAGCTGACGAGGGCAACATAATCTCAATTCAAAAGAGCAAATGGTACTGATGACCTTTAAATTTCCCTCTGAAATTTCACAAGCCAGGCCTTCATCTTCTGTATTACACTCAACATTCTTATCATTGAAGCTTTTAAAGATGTTCTCACTGAGCTCTCAACACTCAACAGCTTTTATAGTTCCAAAATACTTCTACAACCCCCCTAAGACATGGTCAGGCTGGTGACAACACCCCACTCCTGGTACCAACTTGTCAACAATCAATAAATCTGGGATTGACTTAGTAAGTGTTACTATTGCTTTGATGAAACACCATAACCAGAGCAACTTGGGGGTAAAAGGGTTTATCTGGCTTATAACTTCATATCACTGATCAACATTGAATGAAGTCAGGATAGGAACTCAACCAGGGCAGGAACCTGGAGGCAGGAGCCAATGCAAAGGCAATCGAGTGGAGATGCTTACTGACTATTCCACATGACATTTTAACATGTTTTCTTATAGAACCCAGGAGCACGAGCCCAGAGATGGCACTACCCACAATGAACTGGGTCCTTTCACATAATTCACTAATTTAAAATATGTCCTACAGGCTTACATGGAACACAGTCTTATCAAGGCACTTTTTAAAAATTGATATTCTTTCCTCTCAGATGACTTTACTTATATCAAGTTGACATAAAACTATCCAGCAAAAAGAAACAGTAAGAATAACAAGTCAGGGTACTACTTTTGTGTCATTTCAAATATAGTACATTTCTAATGTAAATTTTAAGTTACAGGAACTCCTGACATATTTACTCTTCTGCCGCTTTATATTCAGTAAGATATTTGCCAAGATCTAGCATGGTGATATAAAGGATACATTGATTTGCTGTGATTTGTAGCTAGGTAAGCATGGTTCTGATTGTATTGCAGTAGCAGAGATGCTGCTACTACAATAGCTTTGATGAACTACCCTGACTGAGGTTTGAAAAGGCATATCAGTCAAATGGATGTCATTTTGACTGGTTCTTTATCTGACAAGGTATTTCTGCAAGAAAAAAATTTTACATACAATTTACTTTAGGTAAGTTGACAAAGATGTATTTGTGTAGCAGAAACTAACAACCAGTCAAAACATCAGTGGAAAAAAAAATTCGGTATGAGAAATTTGGGGAAAATAAAAATGGTTCAATCCATTCTAAAACAACTCAGGAGAATGTTACAAGAAATAATTTCTTCAATACATAGAAATGACCTCTTATCATCTAATATATTTGTAAACTAAGAACAAAGGAAGCCCTCCTTATGGAGCTCACTACACAAGCTAATATGTATGAGCTTTAATTTCTGAGACTCAGTTTTGAATAAGAAATGTTAAGCATTTTAGAGTTTTTGAAATATTTCAAGGTGATACAATGTTACCTAATTCTTTATAAAACTGTCTAATTTATACTTATAGCTTAATATTTTGAACTGATTGTTCTACTCTTGTGTATGAGTGAATTAACCATAGGTTTTATGCATCCTGATGCATAAAGTGTATGAAATATTTGTGTGAAGAGCTAGGGAACTTTTATTTTAATGTAGAGCTATGATTGACTCTAGAACAGAATTCTTTTGGAGGTGCTATAAGTTACAAGAGTTGGTGATAGTGATGCTTAATAGTCATGTTATTAATCTTTGGGCTTGATGTATTAACTGCTATTTAAATTTTATCTCCTATCATTTACAGTTGATCAGTGTTAAAATTATCCCATGATAATCCAACTTCATTTATTTGGGTTCCTATGGTCACATTCTAAGACTTCAAATACAACAGAAGTAAAGAATTTGAATTCTCCCAAGCATGGATTTAAGCTCTACTACTAAATACTTTTAGGGACATAATGCATGAATATAAAAGAGTATGCATGGGTTATGCATGATTAGAGGTCATTGAAGATAGACCTCTCTCTGGTGGAAGGATTTGGTCCCCACTCTGTGTTTTCCTAGTAATACTAGAAAAGTAAATACCACAATCATTTCTCTTTAGAATATAAACAATCATCCAGAAAGCTGAAGATAAACAGGATTTTGTTGAAGTCCATTATGGGAAAGTTTCTTCTTACAGGTCAAGAGAATGGAATCTGTGTTATAATTCTGACTCTGGGTAGAGACAAGTAAATTTTTATCTTCCACAAAGATTAAAATATTACATGCTATTGGCTCATTGTCTCTTAAGAGAATAAGCTGTACCTGTTAATCATCTGGCTTTGAAACAGAAAGTCTTATTCAATTGAAGGCAAGATATGCTATGGGAGGACTGTTAATCCTCTAATACGATATTTGATTATCCTTCCTAGAATCCTCTCTCTTGGTGCAGCATCTTCCAGAGACGCCTTCATACTGCACTGATGAGGCTGCCAACTTTTCTAACTCAGAAAAGCATAACTTTCCCTTCTATTTCTTCCTCTTGGATACTGGCCAAAAGCCTAAACATGTTTTCCCAACACTGTGCTTTCTTACTCTTTGTCTAAAGTCCCCAATCCCTCTTACCAGGTATCTGCTTGAGGATTTCTGCCATTGAATAAGCTAGCTCTCTTAGATGCTGACTCAAAAGGGGTATCTTGTTTTCCTCTTCTGTTTCATATCTTTCTTCCTTGCAGCTGCTGAAAATTTCAGCCTGTATGCCCTGCAGTTTTTCTCTAAAACTCGAATAAATTGGCCTTTCAACTTCCGTTTTTTAGTCTATTAAAAATTCTCTTATTAACAAATATGAGAATTCAAAAGGGAACTTCAATTTTCTCGGTAGTATAGACTCTGGTGTGTGGTACACATTTGTATTATTTCCAATCTGTGAATTGTTTGGTAACAAAACACACTGGCATAAGATTATTGGACACATTTTATTAAAGGTGATGCTAGACAACTCAAGGACAAAGCTCATAGCACAAGCTAGATATAATGCAAGATTCATCCTAATCATGGGCACAGCATTGTGTTTTAGTGTTTTACAGTCTAGAGTTTGATTATTACTTTTAAATAAAATTATATAAAAATTCACCCAATAAAATTTTAATAAATTGCATTAGAGTGTTTTAATATTAACCTTAACATTTTCAGAGTTCAAGATTATTAGCTAAACTAAATGAGTCAAATTTGCCTCATTTTTCTCAAATCCTAATTACTTAAAGTGAAAGAAGTTCCAATATACTTATTTCTTTGAATGATACTCATATGTTAGGCCTGGAGACAGGTTCCTTGCACTCATGTGGCAGGTCACAACAACCAGAAACTGTGATGTCCTCTTTAGGCTTTCTATAATCATGTGTGCTGCATGTAAGCCCACGCAAGCAAAATACATACTAAAATAAAAATAATTAAAGCTTATTTTCTTATGGATTTTTACTAATTCTTTGAGAATTTCACATCATTCTGTGAGATTTTTTTTTTTAAGTTCACTTTACATCCCTCTCACTATAGCCCTCCAGGTCAACCTTCCCATAATCCTTTCTTTCTCCCCTTCTCCTCTGAGCAGGTGTGTGTGTGTGTGTGGGGGGGGGGGCTCCTGGCTATCCCTGTACCCTAGCACATCAAATCTCAGTGAGGCTAGCCTCATTTTCTCCCATTGATACAAGACAAGGCAGCCCTGCTAAAATAACATATTCCATGTAAAGACAATAACTTTTGTGACAGGCCCCTCTCCACTTGTTCAGGACCCAGAAGACCAACCAGCACATCTGCTACATGTGTGCAAAGAGGCCTAGGTCAGCCAGTGTATGTTCTTTGGTTGGTGGTTTGAGCACCAAGGGTCTAGGTTAGGAACTGAAAGCTGGTGAGCTATGCCTGGGCAGGGCAAAGCCCAAAGGAAACTCGGATGGAGGTCTGTCCATAGTGGTACTGAAGTGCAGGTCTGTCATCTGACCTGGGTACAGGGGTGAAAGACTAAATTGAATCATCTAGTTGCTGGTTCCCTCCAAAGTTTCCCTCAGGATAGCCATAGCTCTTGCAAACCTTGCAGTTTTATCTGGTAAAGCAAATGGTTAGAGGTCTTGGTGCCAAAAGTATTTTTTAAATCAAAGGCAGTTCACCTGTTTGTTTGTTTGTTTGTTTGTTTAGTGTGCGTGTGTGTGTGTGTGTGTGTGTGTGAGAGAGAGAGAGAGAGAGAGAGACAGACAGACAGACAGACAGACAGAGACAGAGAGACAGAAAGCGACAGAGAAACAGAGAGACAAGAGTCACAGAGACAGACATAGACAGAGAGACAGAGACAGAGAATTTTAAAACTGAGTAGGTTAGCCTGGCAAGGACTTAGATTTCCTGAAGCTTCCTCTCCTTTCTTTGCTGATCACACAAGATGAGAGAGTAGCTCTCAGCAATGGCATGAGATGCAGTCCACTGGCACATTAGTGATAAAAAACATAAGCCAGATATGTCCTGGTACTTTTGTACTCTGGTTTTGGTGGTGCACCCTTTTTGCAAAGAAAATTACATTGCTGAGAAAGGCTTGTTGTCTTTGTGAGTTTCTTTGTGCACTATGGAAATTACTCATTTTTGTTTCTAAGAATAACCATCCCTTCCTCATACTCTTCTTTTTTTTTATTAGATAGTTTCTTTATTTACATTTCAAATGCTATTCCGAAAGTCCCCTCCCTCCTCCCCCCTCCCTGTTCCCCTGCCCACCCAATCCCACTTCTTGGCCCTGACGTTCCCCTGTATTGGGGCATATAAAGATTGCAGTACCAAGGGGCCTCTCCTCCCAATGATGGCTGACTAGGCCATCTTCTGTTACATATGATGCTAGAGACACTAGTTCTGGGGGTTCTGTTTAGTTCATATTGTTGTTCCTCTTCTAGGGTTGGAGACCCCTTCAGCTCCTGGTGTTCTATCTCTAGCTTCTCCAATGTGGGCCCCGTGATCCCTCTTATGGATAACTGTGAGCATCCACTTCTGTGGGAGTCAGCTATATCAGGGTCCCTTCAGTAAACACTTGCTGTCCTATGCAATAGTGTCTGAGTTTAAAGACTGATTATGGGATGGATCCCCGGTGGGTTAGTCTCTGTATGGTCCATCCTTACATCTTAGCTCTAAACTTTGTCTCTGTAACTCCTTTCATGGGTATTTTGTTTCCTATTCAAAGGAGGAATGAAGTATCCACACGTTGGTCTTCCTTCTTGATTTTCATGTGTTTTGCAGATTGTATCTTGGGTGTTCTAAGTATGTGGGCTAATATCCATTTATCAGTGAGCGCATATCCAATGGCTTCTTTTGTGATTGGGTTACCTCACTAAGGATTATGTTGTCCAGATACTATTCTTTTAAAAAAACTCTAACAAGTACAGTTGGATTTCCATAAGGGTGTATATAATTAAAGGAAACTGAATTTCCTTCTTGCAGCAGCTATTACTTGCTAGCGGCGTCTTGATTGGGGTGGGAAGACTTGCCAGTCTCTCATCTCCACGGTGTAGTTTGGTAGCCTTGAGCTAGCACAGGTCTTATGTCTCCTCTACTGTGAATTCATACGTGCAGACCCTTTGCTGTTTGTATGCACTAAAAGGTGGTTCCTTTATTCTTTCCCTCTACCCCTCTGCAGTAATTGCTGAACCTAGGGATGAGGCCATGTAATACAAATACCCTGTAGTGGGGCATGGTGGTGCACGCCTTTAATCCCAGCACTTGGGAGGCAGAGGCAGGCAGATTTCTGAGTTCGAGGCCACCATGGTCTACAAAGTGAGTTCCAGGACAGCCAGAGCTATACAGAGAAACCCCGTCTTGGAAAAACAAACAAACAAACAAACAAACAAACAAACAAACAAACATCAGATATCCTGTAGGGATGGGAATCTACAATCTCTTCCCTGCATCTTAACCAGTTTGGATATGTGTTAGTTACTATCTTACAAAAATAAAGATATGTTTCTTAAAATGTAACAGTGGCAGATTATGACAATGGAAGTGATAATGAAGAAAAAAGGATCAAATAAGAGTACTGGAAATTTTATTATGAAGTATGACTTAGTTGTAAGTATAATTGTTCCTAAGTTGTTAAAACATATACATATGCTGTTATATATAAAGGTACATGAACAATTAAAGTCACAAGTCTGTAATCAAAATTCATGCATACATACATATAAATACATATGTATACATATATTTACATATATATGCATGTATATGTACATATAAACACATATACATAAAATATATAAAATTATTTAAATATATAAACACATATACATGTATACACATACACACACATACACACACACACACACACACACACACACACACACACACACACACAAAGAGACAGCAATATCAGGGTTATGTCAGCAAAATCTTGCTAGCATATACAATAGTGTCTGAATTTGGTGGCTGATTATGGTATGGATTTCCGGGTGGGGCAGTCTCTGGATGATCCTTCCTTCCCTCTCAGCTCCAAACTTTGTATCTGTAACTCCTTCCATGAGTACTACAAAGTTTGGAGTACAGAGTTACAAAATACTCAGTATCACCACTTGTCCTGAGTTGTTTCTAAGACTTAACCACTTAGCTATATACAAAGTTTTAGGACTTCCTGATTCCATTTAAATCAATATATTGAGGTCCTTAGCAATGCTGTTTTGAATATTTTCTATTATATTCTCATGTAAATCTTAGAGCACACCTTTCAAATTCCATCAAGAAAAGGAACATGAAACATTTTGTTTGCAATATCCAATCATTGCAGATTAACACTTTGAAAAATAACTAAACAATATTTACACTTAGGAAATTTCACTCAAATTAACTATTATATATATATATATATATATATATATATATATATATATATATATATACACATACATATATACAAATGTAAATGGGGGATCCATAACATAATCAGCCACCACATGCAGACACTATTGCATATGTCAGTAAGATTTTGCTGACATGACCCTGATATAGCTGTCTCTTGTGAGTCTATGCCAGTGCCTAACAAATGCAGAAGTGGATGCTTACAGTCATCTATTGGATGAAAGACAAGGTCCCCAATGGAGGAGCAAGAGAAAGTACCCAAGGAGCTGAAGGGGTCTGTAACCCTATAGGAGAAACAGTAATATGAACTAACCAGTACCCCCAGAGCTTGTGTCTCTAGCTGCATATGTAGCAGAAGATGGACTAGTCGGCCATCATTGGGAGAAGAAGCCCTTGGTCTTGCAAAGATTATATGCCTCAGTACAGGGGTAATGCCAGGGCCTGGAAGCGTGAGGGGGTGGTTTGGGAGCAGAGTGGGGCAAGGGTATAGGGGACTTTCGGGATATCATTTAAAATGTAAATGAAGAAAATACCTAATAAAAATTGTTTTTAAAAAAGTGGTGATACTGAGGTGCCTATTTACATATCAGAACATATGCAGGCCAGCTTTCCCAGGGTTTCTTAGTACCTGTGGCTCTCCTCAGTTCTACCTAGTACCTGTGGCTCCTTCCAGTACATCACACTCTGGCCCCTACCAGAAACCTTTCCCTCTCGGAGGCTGGGCTTCCATTTCTTTTCTCTGGGCCTGATTCCAAACAGCTATTCTGGCTATAACTCTGTTCTCTTGACCCTGGCTAACTGTCTTGGTTGATGGCTACTGTCTTGCTCTTCTTCCCTATCTCTCGTCTCATGGTCAGTTTTAGTCTGCTGGCTATGTTTAGCCTAGACTCTTACCTCTGACTGATTTCAATCTTATAGTTACAAAAAAAAATCTTTATAATTTAGGGGCAGTCATGTCCTCCTACTTTTTATTTTTATTTTATTTTTATTTTTTAAGTTAATGAAGTCATGGAGTAGATTCACCTGAGAAAATATTCTGATATATTGTAAGCTTCCTGGGACTTAATTAAAATAGAGTTTTATGTTAGAAGTTATCTAAGTACCTAATGTGTTCATGACTAACTACTCCATATCTGCAGAACTGTGTTTTGGGTAATGAAATTTAGATGCTTAAACCATTGTAATAAAATAGTTAATGTTGGGGTACTGAAAAGGGTAATCTATAAAGTCAGTTTTCTAATAGTTACTTAGGTCCTGTTTTTCTTCTCTGCTCTTCTAATTCTTTTTTTTTTCTTATTTATTTATTTATTTATTTATTTATTTATTTATTTATTTATCTGTGTAACCCTGGCTGTCCTGGCACTCACTTTGTAGACCAGGCTGGCCTCGAACTCAGAAATCTGCCTGCCTCTGACTCCCAAGTGCTGGGATTAAAGGCGTGCACCACCAACGCCTGGCTGCTCTTCTAATTCTTTCTTCCTGTCTTCTATTTTATTAATTCTATTGGTTATATTTTAAAATTGACTTCTATTATCTTTATTTATACCTTATATGTGCTTGTTATATTTGTGGTTTGGTTAAAGTAGTATTTAAGATGCATTTAGGGGAATTTGTTTTTCTTTTTCTCTTTCTTCCTTCCTTTCTTTCTTTCTTTCTTTCTTTCTTTCTTTCTTTCTTTCTTTCTTATCAAAAGATTGGAATGTATATGTGGGTGGAGGCGTACCATTATTTTCTTTCTTATGAGTTGGTTGATCAATCCTGGTAAAGAGACCAAACCTCAAGAAAGCTGATTTATTCACTTAAAGCCATGTTAAAGAGACAAGATGGTTATTTCTTTTTTTTCGCAACAATGTGCTTGGCCCTCCAGTTTTTCTGGTATATTCTTACTCAGAAAAGTATAATCTTTTTTTTTTTTTCATTTTTACTACCACTTTCTTCCTTTGGACCCATGTCAAAGCCATGCATGCTTTCTTGGACACTCTAGGTTTTTAAATTATGTTTTGATTTGATTTGTCTTCTTTCTCACCTTTTGCTATGTATCTGCTTATTTCTTCAAACTCCTCCTCTGGGCATCTGACAAGATTTATATCTTGCCTGGCCGGTGGTTTTCTTTTCAATTCTAAGAAAATTGTACCCAAGCTTTCTACTGAGTCCATTCTTAAATCTTTTGTTAGCAGTCTAAAACTCTGACAGGGCACTCCAAATATTCTCGGTAATGTATGGCATGCAAGGTAAAGCTCCCCATATTTCTTGAATAGTAATACCACCTATCTTTGCAAACAACTTATCAATATTTTACCATTTAGTGTAAATGATGGTGACAGGGGTTACAAGTCCAGGGAAAATAAGGGTAGGCACCCATGGTGAATTATGAACTAGTCACATAGTTTAAGAAGAAAACAAGGAAATTACTTGATCAATTACCTCAAAATTCATAAAACTATTTGGAAGAAAGAGTGGACAATGGTGGCTTGCATGAGCAATTAACATACAACCACCTTTCTGGTTAGAAACAAAGGTCATGCAAGTGATGTTTGTGCCCTCACTGAATGTGTTAACAGTAGATTCAGAGATTGCTTGATTAAAAAAAAAAAGATATTTCTGTCTCTTTTGGGGGGTTGTTGGTTTGTTTGTATTCTGTGAAGAGACATAATAATGATAACTTTTATAAAGGAAAGTACTTAGTTATTTCTGGCTTCCAGTTCATCAGTTTTGTTCATTATAGTCCTGGAAGGAAGAATGGTGGCATGCAATCAGACACAGTGGTGAAGAAGTAGCTTATAGTTCTATATCTGGATCCTCAGATAGTAGGAAGAGGTGTGACACTGGTATGGCTTGTGCATTTCAAACTTCAAAGCCTAAACATCTAGTGACACACTTCTTCCAACAAGGCCACACCCACTAATATTTCCGTTCTCTATGAGTATATGGGGGACATCTTTTCCAAGCTGCTATAGTCTCCATCCAGTCCCTAACATAAGTCACATAAAACAGCACTAGAGAGGAGAGATTGGGTGCATCTCTCTCTGGGACACCCCTTCCCATGTTGAATTTACTTATTTCACCTTTATACATCTATTTTCACTATGCTCATTCCTTGTCCACAGTTCTTATTTTTTGTGGTATTAGACAGTGAATCTGGAAGCCATTGCTTTTTAGTGACTACCAGCCTTTCAGCTCCATACCTCTTGATGCTAAGCTCCAGAGCAAAGGAGGGCTTTACTACTCTCAACTTCAAAATTGTGAAGCAGGACATTAGAGACTGAAAACACACTTGTTACCCAGTTGCTACCACATATTGTTCTAAAAAGCAGCACAGTTATTGTTCTAAAAAGTCATGTTCTTTATAGAAATATGCAAGAAATGTAGTCTAAAAATATCTTAATCTACACACTGAAGCATTTCTCTTTGTCGTCAATTTCATATAAAATGTTAAAGTGAGATTTTGTTTTGTATTTAAGGTAATTTTTGTCTTCATAAATTGCATCTTTTCCCTCTGGGATTTTATCATTGACCAGAAGCCTAATGGCTCTCTGGTTCCATCTTAATCTAATGTGCCTTTTTTTAATGCTGTATATTGTACATGAGTAATAGATAATGCCTGTAATCATAGCACTTTATTAGTACTGGCAGAGTGATGCCAAGTTTCACGGAAAACAGGAACATAGAGAGACTCTTACAGAGAAGA
This sequence comes from Mus minutoides, assembly GCA_902729485.2. Classification (NCBI taxonomy): domain Eukaryota; kingdom Metazoa; phylum Chordata; class Mammalia; order Rodentia; family Muridae; genus Mus; species Mus minutoides. Next base: position 171,443 of record LR753579.1, on the reverse strand, counting down.
AAATAAAACACATGTTCACAAGCACATACACAGACACACACAGACACAAAGACAAACAGACACATGCATGTGCATGCGCGCACACACACACACACACACACACACACACACACACACACACACACACACAGAGCCATCCAGCAAACAGAGGAAAATAGTTTCTATTTAGTAAGATTAATATCACATAAATGATCATCCCACTATGTTAATTTATTGTAGATTGCACATTCAGTATACAAAAACTTTTAAAAGTGTTTTTTATTTGAGATTATAATACAATTATAACCATTTCCCTCTTATTTTTCTTCCTCTAACCTTTCATGTACTTCTCATTTTCCTCTTTCAAATTCATGGAAAAGATCCTTTCCAAAATTCCTGAGGGCTATTTGGGTAACACTGACAATATAATTACAGATATTTTGTTTTAGGTCTTTCTGGATTACAAAGAATATGGGTGCTGGGATATAATTCAATTTTATTGTAATTATGCTTGTCATAGTCAACTATTGCACATGTATTCCATTTTTCATAAGAGAAATAATGATTTCAAGCAAAAGCACAAATCACCTATGTTGGGATCTTATAAGTATAATTTAAAGATCCCAGAGGATTTTCAGCAACTTTTATATAAACCACCTGCAAGGGCATCTCAACCTCTATGCTGCCTTTGACTCAAAATATTAATCATGCTCTCTAGACAGTGGGCATGAGAGCTTAGGAGCAGAAAACTCAGGGGATGAAACAATGATATAAATTGACATTTGTGATTAACTGAGCTTGTCATCTGGAAATTTGCTGTCAGTACTGACCTCCACGTTTGGCTCATACAGCATTCTTGGGACTCTGGCAAAAATCAGTAGGCATAATCATGTAAGATGTCTGATCAGTCAAATTATGTAAGATGGTCCTGCACAAGCTTACAGAATTCATTTTATAAAACACAGACTAGGTATTTGGACACTATATTTAAAGACCGGTTAAATAGTAAACCATTTTAAATTTTAAACTGACTCCTTCTCTTTCTTTCCTTTTTATAGATCCTTCTCCTAAAAAATAGCCAATTCCTTTAAAACTTTTCAATTCTATCACATGGCACATAAAAGGAGGAATACTTTACCTTAAAGCATCAAAAACAACAAAACAAAACAAATAATCACCACCACCAGCATCAATAAAATCCCACAATAAGCCTTATATTTTGTATAATTATTAGCTGAAGTATCTATAAAATTGGACAGTGGTTTGCTAACAGTATGTGAAGATATCAACTATATCCTATTACTCTAAATCTATATCATCTATAGTAAGTGAAACTGAAATGAGTCTTTCATGGATCATGTAAAGTAAATTAAGAGCAGGAGTTTGGATTCCAGGATCCATGTTGGGAGCTCACAAATGCTTATAATTCCATCTCCAAGTGACCAAATGCCCCCTTCTGGCCTTGTGGGCATCTGCATACATGTGTGCACACAGAGACAGATACCCATACACATAGACACAAGTAAAGAGGTGCAACGAAAATATAGTAACATTTTTATAAACAATCTAATCTTGCAGGCAGGAAGTGTAAAGTTAAATATACACTTATTCTTTTTCTCTTAGATACTAACAAACCTGTTAATCATACTTCAAATTATGAGACTTCTGCTTTTAATTATAAACAAATAGAATCAAAATGAATTTGAATTTTGCAATCATACCTATCCATAAATCAAACAAATAGATCAATGGGTAAGTCACAAGAAGAATATTATGGATGAGTCAATGTTTAGGTGTCTTTTTCATTTAGTTAGTTGTTTGTTTTTAGGTGCATATAGTGTGTGTGTGTGTGTGTGTGTGTGTGTGTGTGTGTGTGTGTGTACCTCTGCCTTATATAAACATATTTCTCTGAGATGGGGTCAATCATATAACTTGTAGCTCATGGATTTTCAGCTGGGCTACAGACCAGAAATCCCTGCTCTCTGTCCCTCTCTTCTCCATCTCCTACTTCCATCAATACTGCAGTTACAAGATCACATTCCTATACAGTGCCATGCTGGACTTTTCCATAGATGTATGGTGTCTGATATCAGATCCTGGTACTTCCAGAAAAAGTGTTTCTTACCCACTGAGCCCTCTACCTAGCCCTTATATATCTTTCAGATAAGCAAATAAAATGGACAATAGAACCCCATGCCTATGGTGTTTGTGCTGTTAGAGTTACACAAGGTAAAAAAAAATCAGTGTTCTTCATAATCCATCAGCTAATGGAGCAGCAGTGAAAAGACCGACCACAGTGAAGGAAATCTTGATGTGTTTGTGTTAAACAACAACAACAAAAAAATTGATTACTTAAATATATAAAACCAGAGGAAATATCCATGGGACATTAGAGCTTGTAAAAATTCTGTAAATGCATTAGAACTTGAAAAAGACTCAAGAATTACGTGATGATGCCTTTTTATTTGTCCTCAGGAGTATTTACTAATCTCAGAATCAAGATGTCTACTTTACTGAATGAAACAATGCTAACTTTGGGAGTAGAACATAAATATATTTCAGTTGTTGGAAATGCATGGTAGTGCACCAGTTATTGCCAATTCAGTTTACTAAGTGCTATCCAAAATCAATGCATCTGGGAAAACGAATTGTACTTGTTTTGAGATTTGAGGGATTCCAATACTGTTTCTCTTAAGCTGTAGCCCCTTAGGCATCACGTAAAATGAAGCACATAATCGGCTTTCAGACTGTATTTGCCTTCATTAATCATCAACAGTAGGCAAATTCTGAGCTTGCAAATTTAGATCCTTTATTGTTGCTTTGTGTTAATGGTTATTGTCATTTATTCCCCTCCAGGTTTAACATTTTCTTCAACTACTGAGCACAGATGGCAGAAAGCCCTCACAGAGATGTAGTCAGAAAATGTGAACACGTTGTATTCAAAACACAGGATAACGGAAAATTGTAAATTGCTCCCTAGCCTAGCTAATCAATCAAAATGTTATTACATAAATAGCTATAGCAAAACAGCCACATATTTGATTTACCACAGGAATCACAGCCTAAGTATATGTTATAACATTGAATATCAATACGCAAAATGCTTATATTAGACAAAAAACTATGCAATAATATCTACACAGCAGGTGATGCTTCCATTAATAAACTAAATTTCTATTTTTTATATTTTTAGTGATAAAAATGTTGAACTAGAACTTTGAACATTATTTTAACATTCTCATTTGTAAAACATTAATCTATAAAAAATTTAATTATCAAGACTGCCATCATCAGTCACAATTTTATGTGTATACACATATTTTCAAGTATGAAGAGCAGTAATTTATATATTAAAATATATTACTCATATATTTATACTTCCAAGCTTTTCTACTTCATTGTGGAAAAAGTAATTAGTTTGAGACAAACTTTTCAATCAGGCTAGATAAATAAAAGAGGAAAATGTGGCTGAAAAATAATAAAATTTCTAAAGTAATATTTTAATTGACAATATATATTTAAAGGGACAGGGAGGTATTTGACATATGTTTATTTTTTAAAAGTGTGTAGCCCAGGCTGGCCTCGAACTCGTGATCCTCCTGCCTCTGCCTCCTTCGGCAAATCCTACTGGCGTGCGCCACCACAACCGGCATGTTTATTTTTTTAAAAAGTAATTCAAGCTGGACTTCAAAAAAGATGCCCCACCATGCCACAGGCACATGTTTCACTATGTTCATAGTGGCTTTATTTGTGGTAGCCAGAAGTTGGAAACAACCCAGATGTCCCTAGACTGAAGGACGGATACAGAAAATGTGGTTCTTGGCGCACGCCTTTAATCCCAGCACTCGGGAGGCAGAGGCAGGCGGATTTCTGAGTTCGAGGCCAGCCTGGTCTACAAAGTGAGTTCCAGGACAGCCAGGGCTGTACAGAGAAACCCTGTCTCGAAAAAACCAAAAAAAAAAAAAAAAAAAAAAAAAAAAAAAAAAAAAAAAAAAAAAAAAAAAAAAAAAAACAAAAAAAAAACAAA
>LR753579.1:152145-167337 GCA_902729485.2 Mus minutoides | reverse complement strand
AGATATTAGCCACACAAAAAAAGTACAGAATATTCAAGATACAGTCCACAGAACTCAAAAAGCTGAAGTGCCCAAATGAAGACACCTTAGTCCCACTTGGGAGGGAGAATAAAGCAATCACAAGTGTGGAGGAAGGGACCTAGGAGGGAAAGTGGGCTGGGTAGGGGAGGGAGTTGGGGGAGAAAAAGTGAACCTGAACTGGTATTGGGTAAGAGAAAAGGACTAAAACCCTGAGGGCAACCCAAAGAGTAGAAACAAGCAACCTAGGGAGATAGATTGGGGTGACCACCCAGAATGCACCAGAGACATGGGAGGTGAGAGACTGTCAGTACTCAAAGAGAGGAACCTTAGATGAAATGCCTGACAGTAGGGAGTGGGAACTTATAGAGCCCACTTCCAGCAGGAAGACAGGGCACCAAATGAGGGGGAGGAGGACCATCCCACAGTCACAGCTTTGACCCATAATCCTGACTGAAAGAATTACAGGGATGGAAAGGGAGAGGGGCCTAAGGAAAAGAAGGTCCAGCAACAGACCCAAAGTGGTATCCAGCTCAAGGGGAGGCCCCAAGGCCTGACAATATTATTGAGGCTATGGAATGCTCACATAAAGGGACTTAGCATGACCACCCTCTGGAAGACCCACCGAGCAGCTGAAAGAGTCAGATGTAGATATTTGTACCCAACTAATGGACAGAAGCAGTTGACACCTGTTGTTGAATTAGGGAAGGCTGAAAGAAGTTGAGGAGAAGGGGGATCCTGTAGGATGACCAGCAGTCTCAATCTGGATCCCTGAGATAACTCAAACACTGGAACACCAAACAGGAGGCACACCCCAGCTGATATGAGGCCCCTAACACACATACAGTAGAGGACTGCCAGGTCTGTGTTCATTCAGAGATGATGCATCTGTCTGTCTGTCTGTCTGCCTGTCTGTCTGTCTGTCTGTCTGTCTGTCTGTCTGTCTGTCTTTTGGAGGTCCCGGGGAGTTTAGAAGTCAGGTGGGGTGAGTTGTGGGGTCATCCATGTGGAGACAGGAGGATGCGGAGGAGGTATGGGATGTGGAATAGTCGAATGGTAGACAGGGGGTGGAGGAGATATGGATATGGGGTGTAAATAAATGAATTAATTAATTAAAAAATAAATAGCAACAAAAAAGTAAGTCAAACTACATAACATAACTATTACCCCTCAAAGTACCTTTTATATTGGTATTTTTATATTATATTATTAACCAAGAAAGTTAAACAGTTCTTTCTTTTGGCAATCTTAGACTTTCAACAGTCACCATGCAATGAAATGACTTCTGCAGTTATTTATACTACACCATAACTCCTTTCTTCTCAATTTTAAACATCTCAGCCTCCATCAACTTGAACCATACATTCTATGTAGACTCTGAAATCAAGGAAAAGGAAACTAGTATTTTTCAAAACAATGGGTTCAGAGGGATGTTTATTAATTACTGGTGCTTTGTGATGTTGCTCTAGTAATTGTACAAGATTGAATTTATACTAAACATTATTCTTAATTCCAAACCCAGACTCTAGGCAGATGCCAACAAGAGCCTTCTGACAGGAACCTGATATAGCTGTCCCTGAGAGGATCTGCCAGTACCTGGCAAATACAGAAGTGGATGCTCACAGTCATCCATTGGACAGAGCACAAGGTCCCTAATGAAGGAGCCAGAGAAATACCCAGGGAGCTGAAGGGGACTGAAGTCCCATAGAAGAAACATCAATATGAACTAACCAGTACCCTCAGAGCTCCTTGGAACTATACCATCAATCAAAGAAAACACATGGTAGAACTTGTGGCTCTAGCTATATTTGTAGCACAGGATGGCCTAGTTGGTCATCAATGGGAGGAGAAGCCCTTGGTCCTGTGAAAGCTCTATGCCCCAGTAAAGGAATGGGAGTAGGGGGTGGGGAGAGGGGATAGGGGATTTTAGGAGGGGAAACTAGTAAAGGGGATAACATTTGAAATGTAAATAAAGAAAATATCTAATTAAAAAATAGTAACAAAACTACGCATATATGATTTTGAGACAGGCTAGTCTGAATCCATGACAGGCTTCAAATTGGCAGTTCAGGAGACTATGTCTAAATCTCTGTTTTCAAGAACTGGGTAAGTCCAGGCAAAACAGGTCTCAGAAGCTGCCCTGCCACTTGGTCTGAGGCAAGGACAATAGGTCAGCAGCAGATGCCAGACTTCCTCAGGTATAATTTCCAGCTCCCGAGACCCCAGCAAAGGTTCTGGAATGTCCCTAGAGATAGAGTCAACAAATAAGATTGAGGTTACCTATTCCTCCCAGTAGCTCCTCTAATGTGCTTTAAACTTTGCCTGCAAGCTCACTGGTGCATCTCAATCTTGGTAATAGGGAGACCCTAGCATACTGGACTTTGCTTGCTCTTTGCTTTTGCATATCATTTGTGTCTGGGTTATCATTCTTTGGCCAATCATGGACCCTTACAATTTACTCTGTCAACTAGAAACATTAATTCTTATCCCAATGGCAATTCTCTTGACTCAGGATTTCTGAGACTGTGTCCTGGACATTTATGATATGTAGAAGCTCCCTCCATGACACTCAGCAACATGAAGCTTTAAAAACCCGTTGTTCCATATCAGCCTCTCTTGGACAGTTTAGTAGATATTGTGAGGCAGTAGCTGCAGCTCCGTGAGCCTCAGAACCTGTGAGGCCTGCACATCAAGTGTTTTCCACACCGTGATGCCTCTTGAAGTCTGAGACAGCCAGCACTGGTTGAAAAAGGTCTGACATTTTTCTGACCCAGGTTAAAGTGACCATAAATTCCTTTGACTTTCAGCCTCATGGCTCTGCTTTTCAATCTGTCCTCATCTCAGGAATCCACGAATTTAGTCCTTTTCTCCTATCATGTGTATACCTTCTTCATGAACTGTAAATGCTACCTTAGTGCTTGCTAGAGTGGCCTCAGGAAAACAAGTACATTTCTTATACATTAACATTTAACTTGTGGCCCACAGTGTTGTAATTCACATCTGACTAGGACTTATTTAAAGCTTGAATTTTCTACACAGGGCACATCTCAGCTTTCTTTTTGTCTGGAATATGAGACTGAATTTTTGCACTTGATTGAGAGTCCTTTTTTAAAAGGAAAATTCAGCAAGAAAAAGCAGAGACATGGAAAATAAGTAGCACAGAATAGATTCCCCCACATGCTATACTTCCCATGGTGTGGACTGCTGCTGAGGAGCAGATAACATCATGCAAGATGCGATCTGGGGATGAATTCACCAAGTGACTGAAACTTTTGCCTATCTTTTATGTCCATTATGGACTCAAAGAATGCAGTTTGAGAATGTACATTCTTATTAGGAAGATTACATCATTGTGTTAAGTAGGAAGTACATTATGTTTCACAAGGAAACAATAAAGAGCTTGTGAGAAAGCGTGGTAGACATTAAAAGGGATATATTTGACTCTTGACAAATTAGTGTTTATCAATAATTGCAGAAGCTGAAATGGGAGATTATTTTCCTCTGTTGTGACCTGTGTAAGCATGGCAACACAGGGTGTTCCTGTCTAGATTTGACTTCTTCCACGAATCCTCATACCTATTGGATCAGTGGTGTTCACAGACCAGTAGTGTGTACTTCTTTTCTTCAGTATTGTGTCACCTTGTGGACTTACACTACACTTTGTTGATTAGTCTATTGAGCAAACATTTGCTTGCTTCTAATTTTCTTTTATCTTTTTTGGCAACCCATGTTTTTTGCCAAGTAACTTTTCAAAGCACTTGTATTGGGTTTTCACCAGTTGACTCATAGTGATGTGATATTCATTCTGAGATTCCCAGCTCTTAAGCCTCTATGCACTAAGGTGAACAGAGGAGTGACTGAGGAACCTTCTCCTCGTGCCCAGGACAATTGCCTGCAGTGAGTAAGCTGCAAAAGTCTTTGCAATTATTTGTCTCCTAGAGAGGTGAAGCCTCAGTGTGCACAGTGCTATGACAACAATCTCCTTACATGTTATACTTTCTACAGTTTCCCCAGATTCTGGCTTTACATGTTTTATTTTTAACCATCTACTTACCACAACCTAGAATCACCTGGATAGACGGTCCTAATGACAAATTATCTAGGTCAGATTGACCTGTGGAAATACCTTTGGGGCATGTTCTTGTCATTTGAGGTGGAAAGACCTGGGCTAAATGTGGATGACAGTACTTCATTATTCTGTTTAAACCAAACCAAAACAGACCAAACCAAACCAAACAACCCTGAAAACGAAAAGAAACATGTTTTAAAAAATGTCCCTTTCAATATAAAAACATTCTAACAGAGAATGGGCCCTAAGAAGAGTAAAGTAGATGTATGAACATTGCAATTTGGGGATATTTTGAAAATGCAAATAATGAACCAAAATAAAAGATTATTAAAATGGAAATATATAGCTTCGAGAGCAGAAATGTGTGGAGTGTCTTAAGAATCCATGATACAAAGATTCCACTTTAAATGTGTAGCAGAACTCTGCAGTAACCCCGTTATAACCACAACAGTCAGAAAAGAAAAAAAATGTAGTGGCTGTTTCATCACTCACCACCATAGCAAACAAAGTTATTTTCATTGAGGACACCACTTTGAAACATCTGATAAGCCTGGAAAGCATAATGCTATCTAAGGAAGAAAAGAAAGTCTTTTAAACGCTCCACTATTTAATATGTTACTCTCTGAATAAAGTGAAAGTCAAATATTGGCTAATTTTGAGTGGCATTTTAGATATATCTCTAAAACTTCCTTTAGTAAGATGGAAGTTAATTTTGGGGTAATGAATTTTTGTTGCCTTACAGCAATAGAATTATTCTACCTTTTTAATATAAATGAATTATTTTTATAACTTAGAAAAATAGATACACACATTTAAGCAATTTGTATGTGTGCATATATATAATTATATATATAATTTGTATATATAATTTGTATATATAATTTGTATATATATATATATATATATATATATATAATGTATCAACAAACACATTATTTGTCTTTAATTTTCATTATTATACTATCATTATGAAGCAGGATTGACATTTTTGACCTCCATTCTGTTTCAATATTTTCTACAGAAACTTACTTGTTTATTCAAGATAATTTGGACTGCATGGAGTGCAAAATGTTTGCTAACTCAAAGCAAATTATAGTGCTGAATTTTTAGAGGGCAACTCAATATAAAATTCATCTATTTCTCAAATTATTATTTCTATGATTTCTGTTTATAAACTTTGCAAACATAATTTTACACATAGTCAACACATCAACTAAAAGTAAAGATTAAATATGAATTTGTTAGATAATTCTCGCAGTATCATTAAAAGAATAAGCATCATAATTAAAATCACCCAAAAGTTCTGAATATCCTGACTGTGGGAAATTAGCTTTAGTTGATTCTACTTTTAGGAACCAAGACAAGAGTTGAAGGTGAGAAAAATTTCATATTTATCAGTATAATCCTTGAAGCTGTAGTACCATTTGAAGTTTTACAAAACTTGTTAATTTTTCCAGTTTTAAGTTTCATATACAGAGAAGGCTGCATTGCCTAGATTCTTAAAAGGAAGTGGGATCATTAGAAGGTTTGTTCTAAGCCAGTGTTTCTAGCCTGAAGGGGAGAAGCAATCACTGCGAGCTAATAATAAAACTAGTACTTAAGAGATTAGTTTTCGAGGAATATTTTGCAGACCTAAGATGTTTGCAGACTTTTAATAAGAAGTCAAACTTTTGAGAATGTAGGATACCCTTAGCATATTGAGAGATGCTTATAACTAACATTTCTTGCTTCCCCACCTTGATCGTAAATTAAAAGATACATGCAGGCTTAGTACAATTTCCCAGGGTTTCTAGCACTCTGTTTCTGCAGAATGTTAATAGGGGCTCACCTTTCATATAAAAAACACATGATTACTGTGGCAGTATAGTTTTACAACTTATGGAATTTTGAATTATTTTTCTTGACTGTAGCATTTTATTCAGAATTTAGTGTATATTAAATGGCTAGTGATTTTCCAAATACATGATTTTCATGCAACATTTTCAAATGATTATTGAAATCCCTACCATAATATCTTTAAGCGATAGCATCCATCAGGGCACATCATAAGGAACACCCTCTTAGGAGTGCAATTCTAACATATTTGATGAGATAGATGGTGTTTCTGTACAACTGATGTAATAATACCCCTGCGTGTTAAAGCAACACTTCCCCACTTCCCCTTGAAATAGAATATGTCTAGCAAGATACTTTTAATCAATTGGACTAAATCATAGTTAATTTGTAACATTAATGCCTACTATACATAGAGACAGAAATTGATATGTGATTGATGTTATAGTTTGGATTGAAAGTATCATCCCTAAAGGCTTGCGTATTGACAGCATGATCCCTCGATAGTGGTGCTACTGAGAGATGATAGGAACATATGTATATTACTATCAGTTAACTGGCTTACTGAGAAAGCAGACTTTTAGGGTATGGGGGTCTTGGTTGTTGAGAGAGAGTCATTGAGAATTTGTCTTTGCAGGGTTTTGTCACAGGCTTATTTTCTGGCTCTCTACTTGCTGGAACCCATTAGGTGAGCAGCTTTTTTTTTTTTTTTTTTTCCTGCCCTATCTGTCATTACACCTTGCCTTAGGAAATTCCTGAACTGTATCAAGCCAGACAGAGAATGAAACCCCTGAGATTTGAGGCAAAGTAAACTTCCACTTTGCTTTACATTACTCAGGGATTTTGGCCCTAGCAACTCAAAGCTGACTGACATACCTGAGCTGGAGTTACAGGGGCACAAGAATACACTGAAAAATGGAGGGAAAGGCATTATTATTAATTTACTATTAATGACATAGTGTATATCTTAGTGGTCATAGAAATACTTTGAGATCAACCACGAAGATGGTTTCACAATTTGTAAAAGAAATAAAAAATGATGTTATATATTGTAAATTAGAGAGTTATATGAAATGTGAATTACATCCCAATAATTATATTCATTACTTTTTAAAGTCTCTATTAAAATGTCCCTGGACATTGAATCCTTCCAAGATAAACCAATTGTCAGGATCTGATTTTAATTACCTCATAATCATTTATAATTACTTCATGAATTCTCACATGGAAACTTTATATTCCTCAATAGATAGTAAGCTATTTTAGAGTAATTATTTCATTTATTTATTTTATTTTAGTTAGAAATTCTTGCTGAAATAAACAAATAGGTATTAATAAACTCACTTTCTCATCACTCAGTAAGAAGTCATAGTCAGAGATGAAAATTGATGGGAACAACCAAAGAGATGTAATGTGACATAGAATACTTGTTTTCCATTAACACATCCTTGAGGTTGATCTGTTGTACAGTAAAATAAAGACAATTGAGTAGTAAAAAGAGAACAAAGAAAGCCCAGGGACAGTGTTGTGCTATAGGACTTAGTAGTGGTTCAGTGGGTATTCAGTTTTGAAATTGATTTTAACCTATAGTAATTTATAAATTTGTATATATCCTTGCTCTAATGCAAAAACTTTGTCAGGTACAACTCATTTGATTAGTGGAATTTCTTGAAAAAAATTCATATTATGCTAATTTTACACTAAGAGTAAAAAAGCTGCCTAAATGGTTAAATTTGAGGATAGCTAATGCATGAACCACTTGGGTTTCCTAAGATAGAAAACAACCAATAGAAACTTCCATTATAAAGATAAAGGCTCATACAATATGAGGTAAATCCTGTCATAATTGTTAATAATAAGAGACCGTGAGCTACACAGTTCTTAACCATCTTTTCTTCATTATATATTTTTCTATAGTTTTTCCTCCCTTAGGGTTGAATATTTCAACAGCCCACACCATTCCTAGTCCCAGTCTCTGTCTCTTTCTCTGTTTCTCTCTGTTTCTGTCTCTGTCTCTCTCTTTTCTCTCTCCTTCCCACCCTCTCTTTCTGCCTCTGATGGCTCAAGATGTGAGGTGTCTTGGATACTGTTCCCCCTCCATAATTTCATGCCTTCTGTCTTACTCCTCACATGATGGTTATGGACTTTAACCCTGTGAAACTGTAAGCCCCACATAAACTCTCCTAAAATTTGCCTTGTTCATGGTGTCTTATCATAGTAATAGATAAGTAACTAAGATAGCAACTGCCATAGAATAAGAAAGGGGCCAGGGGAGGAGGAAGGAGTAAACATGGTTAAACTTGCAGGAAATATATTAAAAGTTCTTTATATGTATGTATGAGAGTGTCGAATGAACACCATTATTTGCAAAGTTAATGCAACTGAATGTAGCTAATTTAAAATTTGACTTAAACATCTGTTTACCTGCATTGTTGCCTTTAATTGGATTTTAAATGTGAAAACTTGGAATAATTTAGATAACTTATAACAAAAATGTCATCTACTTTGTCTTACTGTACTAGAACAGCTTTAATGAATGTGTACAGAGGTAATTTTAAGCTTATATAGTCTGCATGAATCACTGTTCTTGAAAAATCAGCTTCTTATTCTTAATATCCTTAATAATAATGACCATAGTAAAGATTAAATATTCTGTCCCTTTAAAATAAAAAATAAGAGCAGGAATAGTTTCTTTAGAATAATTTATACTATGTTGAGATAATTTTATTATTTATCCAAGTTAATCTTTTCCATTACTGAATGACTATAGAATTTAAATCTTTGTGTGACATAATCATTTTCATCTGGTTAATCATAAGGATATAAAGGCCACTTGAAGGAGTTAAGGATATAACCTTGATTTCCACTTGGACAGACCACGTTGGGTATGGTTATGGTGGCCCTGAAATTCTCCAGATGTCTTTAATGAGAGCTATTAATTTTCTATCCTCTAATGGTATTAACTGTTCAATAGAGAACACGAAGGAAATGCCCTCCGAGAGAGAAGATTCAAAGTCATCTAGTACAAGAGCAGATTTATTTCTGTAACTTAAAAAAGAAGCCTAGAGCTATTATGGTGATTATGTCTGTGGAAACAATTGGACATTTTTTCAAAGGAAGTGAGAAATTCTGTATCCTACCTTTAGATAATGCAAAAATTAATCATTTTCATATCTCCCATGAAACATGATGTAAATTGTTCTTTGTGAACAAAAATGCAGCAACAAGTGGGCTTTCGATTACTATGTAGAATAGAAACAGACTAAGTGGCTGAAATGTTTTGAAGCTTTCTGAGTTGTGACTATTTGTGCTTTAAGATAAATGCTCTTAAAAATCTACTGATATAAATGACTTTAGACAACCCTTTTTGATTTAACTAAATTAAGTCTGTGTTTATAACTCTTGAATTTATTTTCTATCTAATATGTCTTGTATGAACTACCCCTTGAGATATTGTTACTTATGGAATTATTGTTAGGCATAAATATATCAAAGGAAACAAGTTAACATTTTTATCATAATTTGCTTATTTCATATTGAATAATATCCTTTAGGTTTACTCATTCTGACACAGATATTTGAAGAATGTGGATTTTCTAACTAGATTTAAAAGTGAAAAAGAAATAATTCCTCTTTAGAAGAAAAAGTATCATCTTTGCTATCACACAGATTTCAAATTGAATCCTCTTCACTTAATACATAATACTATATAAGCAAATATGCAATACAGCCAGACTTTTTCTTTATGAACTTTGAAACAGTAGAACATTCAAGTTATCAATGTCTATTTTGAAATAAATTTAACATTGTTGTAATGTAATCAGAACCAGAATGAAATATTACTTCACCCTACCTATAATGGACATTCCTAAAATGAAAACATAACAAACTTACTAACCAGTGTCAGTAAAGTTAGAGATTCAAGAAAACTCTCATTCATTGCCAAAGGGGATGCAATCAATGTGGTCACCATGGAAACCAATATGGAGGCCCTCAGAGCTAGAGATAGGACTCTCATATAATCCAGCAATTTTGCGACCAGGTAACTTGTAGGTCTAGGATAAATCTCTCACAGCAAAACTCATAAACAAATATCTAAATTCAGTATAAGTGGTACACACCCATAAGTAATAACATACAGTCAAATATTACTCAAATATTTGTGTCAGGATGAGTAACTTTATGAATATCACCCCATAGGATGACCAGCAATTTCAACTAACCCAAGCCACTGAGATCTCTCAGACACTGAGCTATCAACTAGGCAGCATATTCCAGCTAGTCTGAGACCCTGACCGCCTGATCTGTTCTCAGTGGAAAAGATGTGCCTAACCATCTAAAGATGAGGCCCCAGAGGGTGGGTAGTTCTGGAAGGGGGTTGAATGGGGGTTGGTGAATCCTCTTGGAGATAAAGGGGGGAAGAATGGGATAAGGAACTGTTGGCAGGCAAACCTGGAAGCGGGGTAGTAACTACAGGACCTTAAAAAAATAAAAGGTTTTGTTCCCCCTTCTAAGAAAGACTGATGTATCCACATTTTGGTCTTCCTTCTTCTTGAGCTTCATGTGGTCTGTGAATTGTATCTCGAGTATTCTGAGATTTGGGGGGAAATATTCAGTTATCAGCGAATGCATACTATATGTGTTCTTTTGTGATTAGGTTACCTCACTCAGGACGATATTTTCTAGGTCCACCCACTTGCCTAAGAATTTAATGAATTTTAATAGCTGAGTAGAACTCCATTGTGTAAATGTACCACATTTTTTGTGTCCATTCATCTGTTGAAGGACATCTGGGTCCTTTCTAGCTTCTGCCTATTATAAATAAGGCTGCTGTGAACATAGTGGAGCATATGTCCATATTTCATGTTAGAGCGTCTTCTGAGTATATGCCCAGGAGGGGTATAGCTGGTCCAGTTTTCTGAGGAACCTCCAAACTGACTTCCAGAATGGTTGTACCAGCTTGCAATTCCACCAGCAATGGAGGAGTGTTTCTCTTTTTCCATATCCTCTCCAGCATCTGCTGTCAACTGAGTTTTTTATCTTAGCCATTCTGACTGGTGTGAGGTGGAATCTCAGGGTTGGTTTGATTTGCATTTCCCTGATGACCAAGGATGTTGAACATTTTTTCAGGTGCTTCTAAGCTATTCAGTATTCCTCAGTTAATTCTTTGTTTAGATCTGTACCCCATTTCTAATAGAGTTATTTTGTTCTCTGGAGTCTAACTTCTTGAGTTCTTTGTATACATTGAATATTAGCCCTCTATCAGATATAGGATAGGTAAAGATCTTTCCCTAATCTGTTGGTTGCTCTTTTGTCCTATTGACAGCGTCCTTTGTCCTTTGCCTTACAGAAGTTTTGCAATTTTATGAGATCTCATTTGTCAATTCTTAATCTTAGAGTATAAGCTATTGGTGTTGTGTTTAGGAAAATTTCTCCTGTGCCCATGTGTTCGAGGCCCTTCCCCACTTTCTTTTCTATTAGTTTTAGTGTATCTGGTTTTATGTGGAGGTCCTTGATCTGCTTGGACTTGAGTTTTGTACAAGGAGATAAGAATGAATTGATTTGCATTCTTCTACATGCAAAGGTCCAATTGAAGCAGCACCATTTGTTGTACATGCTCTCATTTTTCCACTGGATGGTTTTTAGCTCTTTTGTCAAAGATCAAGTCACCATGAATGTGTGGGTTCATTTCTTGATCCTCCATGGAGGAGGGAGAGAAAGGACCCAAGGAGCTGAAGGGGTTTGTAGCCCTACAGAAGTAACAGCAATATGAACCAACCAGTACTCCTAGAACTCCCAGGGACTAAACCACCAACCAAAGAGTACACATGGGGTACCCATGGCTCCAGCTGGGTATTTAGCAGAAGATTGCCTTATCTGGCATCAGTGGGGGAGGAGCCCCTTGATCCTGTGAAGGCTTGATGACGCAGGATAGGTGAACACTAGGCCACTGAGGCAGGAGTGGGTGGGTGGGTAGGGGGTGGATGGGGCTTGTGGAGGGGAAACTGGGAAGAAGGATAACATTTGAAATGTAAATAAATGAAATAACCAAGAAAAAATGAAAAAAAAAAAGAAAGAAAGAAAATGTGAGTTCTAAAAACCTAGTTACTAAGACATCATCCTTTTAAAAGTTTATTTTCTTGAATTTGGAGTGTTTTTCAAGCAAAATAATAACTGGCTATGCATTTGTTTTCCTTGTTGTGGGGCTAACTTGCCACTTATTAACAAACCGTATTCTACCCTTGTATAGACATTGACAGAACTCATAAGAACTCATTGGCTATTTCCACTACTGTGTCTACTGCTCTCATCTAGGCCACCCAATGAGCTCAAACAATCAACTGTCCTTGAGTTTCTTTTTACATAAATCAGGAACAGCATTTGTCAAAAGACATAGCTCCCTCTTTACAGCATATAGGTTGTGCTTCCAAAATATTCTACCAACAAAAAAGATATTGTTTGTCTTCCAGTTTAACTTGCTGGTTCCTCTTGCTTACCAAATCTTCTGTGACCATTGTCCCTGTCCTCATTTTTTAGCTGTGCACATAGTGTTGAGAGGTTTGTTTTTTTTGTTTTTTGTTTTTTCATCACATTTAGCTTTAATTGAACATCAACACCCAAATCTAAATTCTTATCATTTTTGTGTCTGAGCTCCAATTCAGTAACTTAATGTAATATAAGGCTATTTGTTTACCTCCACAACAAAAAGAAATTGACAAGTTAAGAAGAAATAAGAAATCTTGTGTTATATTAAAATCTTAAATATTGATATTGCTTGTCTTTATTAAAAATGAACACATTGATGATTAATATGGTCTGAGCTTCTTAAAATACTATTTTTGAGATAAGCTATGAAATAGTATATTTTCTCTATGTACTTTAAAATGCAATAAAAATATAATGGACTGATGGGCTAGTGTTCAATATTATTTATACATTGTTGGTAAGAGTTGCTGTACACCCAGTGAAATACATCAATTTTCAATATACTAGTTAGTGAAAACTAAAAAAATACATAATAAGATAAAAGATATTTATCTCCTGTTAAACCACTCTTATCTTTCTTTATGCCAATTACTGACCCATGCATTAGAATGATATTTTCTAAAAGAGTTGCCATGAAAAAATAAAACTATGCTACTTATGCATTCAAGAAAATGGATGCATTTCACAAAGGAAATTTAGTTATATGTAAGCCTACATATTATGTCATCCATGAATAGTCTGAAACTTAGTTCAACTACCAGCAAGTTTTATAATGAGATAAACAAAAATAATGTGCATTGACCAGAAAAAGACACAGGAGCCTCCTAGGAAGTTAGAAATGTCTTTCTCTCATCTAGATAACTTTTCATACATGATGAAAACATTGTTGAGGTATTTACTAAAGAATTTTGAGACTTACATTACTATATTTGAGCTAATCCTCATCTCCATTTTAAAAAAAGCAGATTGATATGAGAAAAATTTGTACTCCAGTCTTCAGAAATAAAATTTTTTGAAGAGCTAGTAAAAAAAAATTGTTGATGTTTTTGTTGTGTTTTTTGTTTTGTTCATTTCTTTGTTGTTTTGTTTTTATTCTTTTTGAAACAGAGTTTCACTATGTAAACTGGTTCTCCTGGAACTCACTATTGTACACCAGGCTGTCCTTGTTCTCACAGACATCTGCCTGCTTCTACCTTTTCAGTGCTAGGATTAGAAGTGTGCATCACTCTGCCTAGCAAACTTGTTGATGGTTTTTGTTTGTTTGTTTGTTTGTTTGTTTGTTTGTTTTTGAGACATGGTTTCTCTGGGTGTAGCCCTGGCTGCCCTGGAACTCACTCTGTAGACCAGGCTGGCCTCGAACTCAGAAATCTGCCTGCCTCTACCTCCCAAGTGCTGGGATTAAAGGTGTAAGCCACCACCACCTGGCTAACTTATTGATTTTTATCTTGAGGTTTTATGAAGAATTGACAGCAGTGTTCTAAAGGCACTGAATTACACAACATGTAGAAGAGGAGAAACCCAGAGAAGCCTTTCCAGATTCTCCTTGACCTTTCTCTAGAATCATTTTTCTCCCCAGGTATGCAATGCCTAATAAAGACCTTTAAGTCTGAAAGTTCCTGGTCAACAGGGCCAGGATGAAGATCCTAGGGAGAATCTTTCTTTGGCTCCTGTCA
Source organism: Mus minutoides (assembly GCA_902729485.2). Lineage (NCBI taxonomy): Eukaryota > Metazoa > Chordata > Mammalia > Rodentia > Muridae > Mus > Mus minutoides. The sequence goes on along the minus strand of LR753579.1, from coordinate 153,258 downwards.
CTGGTAGACTATTGCTTTATTATTCTCCTCTGTGCCTCCATCTAAACCTGCCTCCCTCACTCTTTATCTTTCCATTTCCTGTTCTGTCTCTTATAAGGACACTTTCATTGTGCTTATAAGCACCTCTAGATCATATAATATCATTTTAATTTTTACTCTAGTGATGTTTTCCCATAAATAGATATTCTGGGGAGAGTTGAGGTAGGAGAACACTTTATAATACTTAGATTGCTTTGAGGGAGAAATAGGCTTTGGTGAGTTGCCTACTGAAGCAGGAAACAAAGGCAGGAAGTAGGTGGGCATGAGAACACCAGACATGTTACATCTGAGACATCTGCAGTGTTCTCAAGGTTAAAACACTCATCCTGCAAAGACTCGTATTAGGAACAGAGTACTCTGAGTTTCCAAAGTATTATCTGTAAAAGCCATAGTGTATCTTCTATTTAAAGTGAAAAATGAGGTTGTTAGCACAACAGCCACTCTCATGCACTGCCAGTATTAAACAGGTTCAAGTTATGGTGAAAGTAATTTGACATAACAAGGGAATTAAAGCTGTTAGGACCTTTAAGGCAGTAGTACATCTGTTACAGATTAATTTTTGACAAATGGGAACTAGACAACCTTTAAAGTGGAAATATATTATAATGCAAAATTGATTGTAAGTGGTAGAAATGAAGGAAAATGGAGAAAGAGGTTGTTGTGTAGAAGTAGATCTGGAGCATATGGGCATCCACACATTTGTAAAGAAATGTATTGGCATCAGGAAAGCATTGTGAAAATGTTGGGTGTATAGAAGCATGATAAATTGTATTTAACACACAGGTGCTTGCATTTAGCTAGGAAGCTGTGCATAAGTGATATCATGTTTAAACTCACCAAGTGATTTTAAATAATGTGATCTTCTTGATCATCTCTTGCGAAACGCCGCTGTGAGAAACTCCCACTTTCCCGCCCTACCTAGGAGAGAGAAAATGGGGCCAGAGTTCTCCTGCAAATAACCTTTATTGATCCATGTGAAGCAGTGTGGAAAAGAGAGCGAGAGTGGGAAAGCGTCCCCAGAAATACCCACGTTCACATATACGTCAGCGTAGCGTGTGTCGTCTTGGATTGGTT
>LR753579.1:107813-149906 GCA_902729485.2 Mus minutoides | reverse complement strand
TACTGAGTTGTTTACAATCGTCACTAGCCGCTCCCGTTCGGGACGCGTAGCGGCTTGGCTTGGGGATGGAGCCCACGGCTCCTAACAATCTCTGATATAATGTCTGACTTTCTTTTGGAGAAAATATTTAATAATTTGTAATTACAATCACAGTTCCTTCCTTTTTCCACCTAAATATTTACTATGGACTTTCTATATACTGGTAGCCAGTTTGATCCTGGCTAGACAAACCTTGTTTTGCCATGTGAGTCTTCTGGATCAACTTATGTCATCTAGGTTGGTGGTGCACTGATGAGCAGTTATGTTCATTTATGTCACATGTTAGGTTTATCATGGAACTAATCTATTCTCAAATGCATTTGTAGAATGAAAAGAAAGAAGAGAAGTTATTCTTTTATTTTCTTATGTACATATAAGAGATATTCTTTATAGTAACAAATAGAGGTTGTAATTGTATTTCCTTTATTATATAAATGTGATCAAATTCTTTTACCAATAAAGTTAATCTGTTATTTAGTCATTATATGCATATTTTTGAAAACATTTTATCACTGATTTTCAATTAATTTCTACCAACTGTGTCACAGTTATGCAATAACAACTGTGCATGGATTAAGGCTGTGCTCATAGCTTGCCCTCTTTGAATGGCATAAACCTCACAAGCTCTTGCAGAGATCATTTGGGTTGAGAATACAACATTATCAAGCTTTCAATGTAAGTGATAACCTTAATGTTTCTTTTTACCTTGACTGATACAACATAGCCAAATGTTGAATTTTACACAGAACTAAAGGAAATACAGCACTTAATAGTAAGTTCAAGCCAAGCCTCAGCATTTCATCACATGCTTCCATGTGACATTCAGGATTTGGCTTAGATCCCTGAGAAATTCTTGTTTGAACCTGCTACTAACCTCAAGAGAGATTAAGTTACAAGAATATCCCAAAACAAGGACCCATTAGGCAAGAAAGGATAAAAGCTTTTGAGTTGTGTGTTTAAGTATGTCTATGACCATGAAAATTATGAGATCAGATCTTTTATCAGAATCCTTTTTAGTTAACACTGAAAATAGTGTGTTTAGAAACTATTCACTTGAATCTTATGAATGGGAGTCTGTCTTAACACCCATGATTAAGGAAAAAAGTCATGTTGAGAATTCTATCCATAGAAGGTGTCAAACATTCTTCTAGGTGTTGAGTGTATATTAGGGAGTAATAGAGAGGTTTATGGTTGGGCAGATTTTAGTGAACACTATGCAATAAGAGGAAGAGGCAATGCTAAAGGAAAGTTAACATGAGAACCTAGAAGGGCCAGATGGCTGGTTGGTCAGTAGTACTTCACTGAATCACCAATGTTTCAGCTTTGATTGAAAAGAAAATAAATGTCAAGCCACAACATGGCTCTATATAGTAGGTGTAGCCCAGTAAAGACCCAAAGCCAGGATCAACATCTTCAATATCCTAGGAACACAAAAAACTTTGAAGCATGTCAAGTCACAAGTCAGTGGCTGGAGCTGAGTAAGTTAAAAAGAAATGAAAAGATAGAATGAAATTATGAAAGCTATTACAGAGCAAATTAAGGGTTTTATAAAAGTACTCTAAATAACCAAATTTTATGAGGCAGTAGTGGCATAGAGAACTTTGTATTCTTGATTGGGTATTCTTCCTACATCTGCCTCTTGAGTTTAGATTACAGATTTTTGCCACTATGCCCGCTGTAAATTTTATTTTATTTTATTTCATTTTATTTTATTTTAGGATTCCTCCAATTTTCCACGAGAGAAATGCTGTAGCTAGGAAGCCATTGCTGGAGTTCAGCTTCAGAGATGGTTTGTGACGGAGTGTTTAAAAGGACTTCATTCGAGATAGTTATAGCAGGGTCCTTAACTATCTTGAGTGAGGCTATGCCAGTGCCTAGCAAATACAGAAGTGGATGCTCATAGTCATCTATAGGATGGACACAGCGCCCCCAATGGAGGAGGTAGAGAAATTACCCAAGGAGCTGAAGGGGTCTACAACCCTTTAGGTGGAACAACAATATGAACTAACCACTACCCACAGAGCTCGTGTCTCTAGATGCATATGTAGCAGAAGATGGCCTAGTTGGCCATCATTGGGAAGAGAAGCCCCTTGGTCTTATAAACTTTATATGCCCCAGTACAAGGGAATGCCAGGACCAAGAAGTGGGAGTGGGTGGGTAGGTGAGCAGGGCAGGGGGAGGGTATAGGGAACTTTTGGGATAGCATTTGAAATGTAAATAAAGAAAATATCTAATAAAAAATCATTAAAAAAAGAAAGTTCTTCACATTTTCAATTAGATCATGATTTGTATCAAGTTATACAAATTAGGTATAAATTGCTAGCAAAATCTTGCCTGGAACTAATTTAATGATTTAAACCTAAGACTCCCAGCAAATGTGGTGTTTTCTATAATTTATGTGTATGTCATTCTATCATTACAGAAATGTAAACTTTGAACTAAATGAAGAATTCCTGAACCAATAAACATTTTTTGTTTCCTGAAGAAATAGATGAATATGAAACTGATGTGGTTGAGGAAATAGACATATTTACTTTGTTTTGACCACTATACTATATGTATGTTTATACATGTGTGAAATATTAATAGGATTTCATAAATATTATAATGTTCTGTTAATTAAATAACTGACCTGCAAGTAAACTACATATAAATGAAAAGTAATGAGAAACATATTTATGCATAGTACTTATTTTTTGTGTGGTTTTAAGTGCTTAAGCAAGTCTGTCAAAACAGTTCCACAAATCATAAATTTCAGATGCACATAAAAACTTGTAAAAACATAATGAGATGTACAATGAAGAAATGAGAAATTACACACAGAAATATTAATATCATTAATTCTCTCAACACAGTAAAACTAGACTGATCATCTTGAATAAATGAAGAACATGAAAAACAATGCCTTTATTTAAAATGTTAGGTATTTTTTGTTACAGTTCTTATTTATTATAGAAATTTTAAATGTGACTGTTATAAAAATAGAGGAAATATTTCTCTGGAAATAGTAAATAAATATTAAAGAGTTATAAATTATTTTTCTCTCTTTTTGTTTCAACTGTTCTCCAAAAATCACTGAAAATGTCATTATTTTCTTATAATTTTTGTGTGTGTGTGTGTGTCTAAAGTTTAGGATTCATGGAGCCATTTTGGCAGATTTACATTTCTCTTTGTAGTTGATTTAAGATAGGAGCAATTGCTCTCATCTTTTCCAAAGCCTTCAAAGAACTCCTGAGGGAAGCCAAAGTAACTCATAGATGTGTGGCTTATTTCCATATTATTAGAATATGTATTTGTTTAAATGGGTCAGAGCACACTGATACAGTATGTAGCAACTTGGCCTTTCTCCCATATGACTGTGTGAGAAACATGAAGAGCATGTAAGTACAAGGCAGATAAAAAGTAGAGAGCAAAAAAATTTAAATGTTTCAGATAAAGCAAACTAAATTTTTAATTAGGAATTGAGGCAGCAGTTCAATTGTCTTAGAATATAGATAGATATCACAGTAGGAAAAAAAGACCCAACTTATGGAGGAGAAAAAAGCTGTTAATATGACCATGTTTTCATATAAGCATTTATTTTCATCAAAGTACCACTATTTTCAAGAGTCAATCTTTTTCCACTAGTAGAGTGAAGGATTTGTTTTGTTGTTCAGGTCCGATTGATGCTATACCTATTCATAGATTCACTGGCGAGACCAAAGTTGCAGAATTAAATTTTTAATATTTTGCTTTTATTAATTATTTCAGCATGAACAAATGATCCGATTATGAGTAAACACCTTTAAAAAGAACATATCAGATATATCATGCCTTTGAATGCTTTAAACCTATGTGTCAGATAAGATGTGCCCACTGGTACAATATTGGCATAACCATTTATGTGGATAACTGTCTACTGATTGTCTATGAGTCCTATATCTCAAGAGGGAATGCATATCTGCTACTGTCAAATGTCCATGGTTTATGACATCATAGTCCCCAAAGGGGAATTTACTACTATTGGTTTGATAAATTCACCTGTTGTCAAACTGAATATGGATGTTTATATCCAGACCAGTGCTGGTCTCAGCTTTGATCAAAAAATTTCTCTGTGCAAAAATAAATATCAGTGAAAGCAGAGACTCATGTCTACTCAAGGTACTAAGAGTGTGTGGACTGCTAAGTGCACTATTCTAAACAAAATATTTACAAAGTCTACTCTAGGGTTTGGGGAGCATCACCTAAGAGGGAGTAAAGAATGTAAGTAAAGCATGATAAGGAGAAGTGGTACCAAGTGTTATCCTCTGGTTATGAAGAATCCTTTGCAATCATGAACTCACAGCAACTATGTTTTCCAGAACTGGATCTGCTAAAGTCTAGGCTTCTCAACCCTTAAGCCTTGGATTGGGAAGAATATTATAAATAAAATCACCATGTCATATATGTTGCATATTGCAGAGATAAAAACAAAAAAGAAAAAGACTAAAGAATAAATAATGAACATGAGAAAAATGGTACATTGAGAAAGTTGAGAGAAATATGATCTTTTCTCTTTTTAAAGATTTATTCATTTTATGTGTATAAGTACACTGTATATCTGTCTTCAGACACACCAGAAGAGTGCAGTGAATCTCATTACAGATGGTTGTGAGCCACCATGTGATTTCTGGGAATACAGTCAGTGCACTTAACCCATGAGCCATCTCTTCAGCCCATGATAGCCTTTCAATGTATGTGTCCCTGAAATAACTGGACTAGATCTGACTTAAATTTTAATGATTTTGTCTCGTCTCGTTTTAAAGGAAACAAACTAAAAACAAAATTCTCAGAAAATAAAAAAAGCTACATTTATGACAAAGATTCTACAAGGCAAATTAATTGATCAAAACTTTGTGATTGTAGTGAGTTTGAATGTTGCAGATTGAGAGCCAAATTAACTTGATCTGATTTTAGTCCCAGTAGTAGATGTTCATTGTCCACATCTGCTCTGACCTAATATCTTGTGACTATCAGTACATCATTTGGAAACATTAACTTAGCAGAACATGTCTACCTAGAGTTAGGAATGCCAGTGGTTAGCATCTGATATCTGAGATGGTATCAAGAGACAGGAAGAATTATTTGGATATGGGAAGAGAATGGACTTGTAAGATCAAACCAGAAATACCCCTATTCCAAACACGGGCTGTTCGCGCATCCCAAGAACCACGAGAGACCTGTCTTGATGCAAACTGCAAGAGGAATTTTAATTGGAGCTCCGGGATGACCCCGTATCCCACACAGGGGACAGGGGGGTCGACCACGAGGCTCGAAAATTAGAAGCTTTTATAGCAATGGGGTGGGGGTGGTGGTTGGGGAAATTGGCGCGGTTTCACATGATTGGCTAGTTCAAACATCAGCAAGAGCAGCTTGAGGTAATAGCTAACTCTAAGAGACAAAAGGGGAGGGAAGGGGGAGGTAATCTACCTAACAGTTAAGTCACGTACTACCTTAGGCAACCTCTTGGGGCGTTGAGACATTCCACAGAGGTCGCTGTGACATTCAGAGGGCGTTGGGCTATTCTGTGATTGTTCCAGGAAAGGCTTGCCCCGTACCTAGGGCCATCGGTTAGTTTAAAGGTTCACTTTCCCTCCTGACACAAGGGACTCCATTTTGTCTTTGGTTAAGTACTACTCTTTCAGACTCACTTGCCCAGAAGTCTAAGTAGAATCTCTTCTACCTCTAAAGCAGGAAGTCTAATACAGTTAACTGTATAAAGTCTTTGTGCCTTCACTGCTAAGCATATATTCTAAGCCTCTTGTGTAAGATTAGTGGTTCTGAGCTTATTATACTTAGTCAGATTATAAATTAAATCAAAGAAATTCCTGAAGAACTTTATATTTATTCTATACTTATTAAGAAAGGTAAAAGAGAAGACTTTCTAGCAATTCTTAAGAAATTCTTTAGATATGTTTAACATCTTGGTTTATTCAACAAAAGAATAAAGTTTCCCCTAAGAGAACCAGCAGACTCAACAAACCCGGAGCCCAGGGAGCTGCCAGAGATTGAGCCACCAATCAGGCAGTATACACAGGCTGTTCATAAATAGGAGAGAACTGACTAGTATGACCTTGGTGGGAGAAGTACCACCAAGATGTTAAACATATCTAAAACTGAAATATCTCACACTCTTTCCTACTTACACTTAGCTATGCCTTATTCTTTTCTCGGTCAGCTTTGTTTCTTAACCCTGTGCTTACAATATTGCAAACTCTCAGTCTTTGGGAAGCTCATACCAATTTATTCTTTGAAACTTTATTATTTTTTTTTAACTTTATTTATTTACATTCCAGCTTGTGCTCCCTCCTGTTCTCCCTCCTACAGTTCCTCATTCCACTTTTCCTTCCCCTTGCCTCTGAGGGGGTGCTCCCCCCAAACCAGGCATCCCCCTTCCCTGGGGCATTAAGTCTCTCCAGAATTAGGAGCATCTTCTCCCACCAAGGTCATATTAGGCAGTTGTCTCCAATTTATGAACAGCCTGTGTATACTGCCTGATTGGTGGCTCAATCTCTTGCAGCTCCCTGGGCTCCGGGTTTGTTGAGTCTGCTGATTCACTTAGGGGAAACTTTATTCTTTTGTTGAACAATTTTCTTTCAGATTTTAATGAATCTACAGATGGGTTTAATTCTGGTTAGTTCTGGAATTGTCAGGCCTAAACTGTATCCCCATGAAATTAAAAGAAATACTTAAACTGTTGAGGGTAATACTATATCCCCATACCACTGACAAGTTTGTAGGAGATTCCTTAACATTTCTTGAGCCTGTTTTCTGATGTTTCTACCACTGTAGTAGAAAAATACTTTGACTTTGATTCATTACTTTCTATATTGTTCAGTAACTATAAAAATGTTATTAGGCTACTAATTTATTAGAACATTTTATTATTTGTGAAAGCAGAATCCCATTCCTAACAGGCTATTACTATTTGACTCAAGAATAAACTTTTATTTTCAACCCCTTTAAGGTGCAATCTCTTTTACCTTGACAGTAGCGATTATTTCAGATTATCTTAGTGTTCAAACCTGTCATAATTATTTCAAAATAACACAAAGAATCAAACATAACTTCAGAAGCATCAGTTATTGAAAACTGTCATAACTGCTTCAACACATTCTTTGCACATTTAATAAATGTCATACTTCTTTTAAGAAAAGAAAGTCAAAGAAACATCACTTTCCTTAATTTATTAAACATTCTCATTGATAAAAATAACAAGTACCTCTCATGTTAATAAGGTAATCTTTCTATGACATGTAGCATGCAAACTGTATTGAGTAGAATAGCAGGAGTGTGTGTCTGCCTGTGTGTAGCAGATGAACTGGATACAGAGTGAATGGTGAAGCCTTAAACTGCACCTTCCTTAATCCTATTCTAAATTAGGAAACACTAAAACCGACATGCCCTTCCTCAGCGGAATAGCGTTGATAGGATTGTTCTATTCTGGGCATTCACATACACCATATTCCATACCAAGAATAAATTCTATGTAAAATGCTATCTTTCCAAGTTTGGAAGATGACTGGGCTGACTCCAGATAACCAGTAGTTCCTTGCTATCAGCACAAGCAGCAGGGGTGCCAGCCAGGAGCACTGCAGCTACTTAACAGCATGAATGTTTCCAGAGAAGAACATATTCTGAAGTGAGATATTTTAGTTCAACATTCTGCAAAATTTACCTCACAATATGGGCGAAGCTAAGGGTTGGTTGTAGCTACTGATAAATAAAAATTCATAAGGTGAACCTTTCTCTGTGTGACTAAGTTATCAATTTCACTAATTAAAACCACTCTGTCAAAAGAGCCACATTTCAGATGGTGCAACTATTTCACTGGGATGTTTATCTCTGCCCCAAACAGAAATTAACCTTTGAGTGTAAACAACTATAGTTGCTATTTTATCAGACACACTGCTTTGGAATGTAGAGCATATTTTAACAATGGACATAGTTATTTGTATACCTATTCCCAGTAACTACCAAGAAATACATGTTATATTCATTGCACTGTACAATGATCTAATACAATACTTTGTATGTTTTATTTTTTGAGAATGTATATTCATTACAAGTGTTCTTCTTCCCCTTTTATATCTCCAAACCCTTTCATGTAATTCATCCCTGCTCTCCTTCAAATTTATGGCCTCTTTTCACTACATGTTATGCCATGGTTTATCTATTTGTATATACAGATACATTCCATTCCTGATTCTAATCTGTTGCATCTATATGTTCCTTGTATGACTGTTTCAGGGCAGACCATTTGGTACTGGACACCCAGTTGGCGTGCTCTTCCCTGGAGAGGACTACCTCTCCCACTCCCAGCTTGCCTCAGTTTTCTACAGTTCTTTGTGTAGGATTGGGCCTTGTGTCTTCTCCCTGTGCAATCTGATGTGATTGTGGGCATAGTCCTTGTTTAGATCATATTTGACCAATCATGTTAGTAAAGCTTTATGAGATAGCTTTTAATGTTACTAAAAGATGCGTTGATCCTCTGGCTCTTAAAATCTTTATACCCCCCCTCTTCCATCATGTTCTTCAAGCCTTAGGTGGGAGAGTGTTTTGTAGATATATTCAAATACATTTTTTAAAATTGGGTAAATTTAATGGTATAGGAATAAAGGATCACTACATTCATTAACAGTATTACAAAATGAAAAAAAATCTTGTATATTTACACTTTAAATATGATAATTTCTTCAGAAAAGTAGAAAAAAAACCCAATTTTCAGGAAGCCTAAATTCAATATTAATGGAGTAAAAAAACACGCACTAATCTGTTTTAAAAGAAATTATGCTTTCTTTGGTATCTTATATTAATAAATTGATTTAATCATATATTTTTGACATTGCTTTTTTGCTATTTTGAGACAGGGATTGATGTACTGAGGCTGGCTTATTATTCATTTAAATTCATTTTTGAACTTTCTGCTTTTACCTCCCCAGTGCTGATCTGATAGGCATGTGCCATTATACTTTGCTTTAACATTTTGTTTTCTAGGACAATTTAATTACTATAAAAATATTATTATATATTTACAAAAAGTTATCTCAGATGAAACAAATGAAGTAACAGTAATGGAAATAAAGAAAAAAATGTTTGGGGGCTAGCAGGATGGTTAAGTGCGTAAAAGGACTTGTATCCAATTCTGAGGATCTGAGTTCAACATCCATGTGCCTGTATTGATGAAAGGACTGCTGTTTACAAATCTGCTCTGACCTCCACATATGTTCCACGACATGCCCACACCACACCAGACAAACAAAAATGTTTTAAAAATCTAAACCTTATGTTTCTCTATGTAATTTGATGTTGGCTATTGGCTTGCTCTATATTGTTTTTATGTTTAGTTATGTGTCTTGATTCCCTGATCTCTTAAAGACTATCATGAAGAAATGTTGGATTTTGTCATAAGCTTTTCAGCATCTAGTAAAATGATCATGTGCTTTTTTTTTCTCTCATGTTGGTTTATATGGTAGATTACTTTGATGGATTTTCATATGTTCACCCATCCCTGCATCTCTGGGATGAAGACTAGTTGATAGTAGACAATGTTTCTAATGAATTCTTGGATTCGGTTTATTAGTATTTTTGTATCAATGTTTATAAGGGAAATTGTTCTTAAATTCTCTTTTTTGTTTAGTTTTTGTATGGTTTCAAGGTGACTGTGGCCTCATAAATGAATTTGGCAGTCTTTTTTTTCTGTTTTTATTTTGCAGAATAATTTGAGGAGTATTGGTATTAGCTCTCTGGTTGAATTCTGCACTTAAACCATCTGGCCATGGGCTTCATTTACTTCAGAGATATTTAATGAATGCTTGTATTTCATTAGGGATTATAGATCTATTTAGGCTGTTTATTGTACCTTGATTTAACTTTGGTAAGTGAGAAACTTAAAGCAGTTTCACTAAAATCAGAGAAAAGACAAGGCTGTCTACTTCAATGGTTATTTAATGTGGGCTTGAAGTTTTAGCTAGATCAGTAAGACAATTAAAGGAGGTTAAAAGGATAGAAATTGGAAAGAAAGATGTCAAAGTATCACTCTTCACAGTTGATATGATAGTATATATAATTGAGTGCCAAATTTCTACCAGAGAACTCTTACAGGTGACAAACACTTTCAGCAAAGTGGCCAGATACAAAATAACTCAAAAATAATCAGTAGCCCTCATATATATAAATAAAAAATGAGCTTAGGAAGATCTCTCTTTTTTTCTCTTTTGATTTATTTATTTTACTTTATATCACTACACTGTAGCTGTCTTCAGAAACAGCAGAAAAGGGCATCAGATTTTATTACAGATGTTTGTGAGCCACCATGTGGTTGATGAGAATTGAATTTAGGAACTCTGGAAGAACAGTCAGTGCTCTTAACTAATGAGCTATCTCTCCAGGCCAAGCTTAGGAAGAAAATAGGGAAACAAATCACGTCTCAATGGTCATAAATGATATAAAATATCTTGGAATGACTCTAACCAAGCAAGTGAAAAATCTGTATGACAAAAATATCAAGTATTTAAAGGAAGAAAGTGAAGAAGATATTAGAAAATGGAAAGATTATGGATCAGCAGCATTGGCATAGTAAAACTGGCCATTTTACCAAAAACAATCTACAGATTTGATGCAATTCCCATCAAAATTTCAACATAATACTTTATAGATCTTAAAAAATACTGTACATTAAAAAAAATCCCAGGATATCTAAAACAAACTTGTACAATAAAAGAACATTTGTAGGTATGAACATTCTTGATTTTAAGATGTACTACAGAGCAATAGTAATAAAACCTAATGGTATTGGCATAAAAACACATTGAATGATCAATGGAATTGAATGAAAGTTCCAGAAATAAACTTACATATGTAACCACACTTAAATTTTGACAAAGATACCAACTACATGATGGAAAAAAGTAAGCATCCTTTAAAAATGTTTCTCTTAATGCATTGGTATGTACTCACTAATAAGTGGATGTTAGCCATAAAAAAAAAAAAGTAGAGAATACCCAAGATACAGTCCACAGAACAACAACAACAACAACAAAAATAAGGTCAACAAGCCAACAAGCTCAAGTGCCCAAGTGAGAATGCCGCAGTCCCACTTGGGAGAAAGAAGAAAGCAATCACGAGTGAAAAGCGAGGGAGGGACCTGGGAGGGAAAGTGATGGTGTGGGGCGAGGGAGTGGGGAGGAGAGGGGAACCTGATCTGGTATTGGGTGACAGAAAAGAAATGAAGCACTGATTTGCATTTCCCTGATGATTAAGGATGTTGAACAGTTTTTTTTTTCCAATTTTTTTATTAGATATTTTCTTAATTTATATTTCAAACACTATTCCGAAAGTACCCTCCCCCCTCTCCCCTCCCTGCTCCCCTATCCACCCACTCCCACTTCTTGGCCCTGGCTTTCCCCTGTATTGGGGCATATAAAGATTGCAGTACCCAGGGGCCTCTCTGCCCAATGATGACCGACTAGGCCATCTTCTGCTACATATGGAGCTAGAGACACGAGTTCTGGGTGGCATAGGACAGCTAGTGCCTACTTAAGGGACCCTGATATAGCTGTCTTGTACAGAAGTGGATGCTATTAATAATCTATAAGAGGGAACACAGGGCCCACAATGGAGAAGCTAGAGATAGAACCCCAGGAGCTGAAGGGGTCTGCAACCCTAGAAGAGGATCAACAATATGAACAGTTTTTTAGGTGCTTCTCAGCCATTCGGTATTCCTCGGTTGAGAATTCTTTGTTTAGCTCTCTACCCCAATTTTTTTCTCTTTATTAGATATTTTCTTCATTTACATTTCAAATGTTATCCAGAAATTTCCCCTTACCCTCCCGCATCCCCGCCCTGCTCCCCTACCCACCCCCTCCCACTTAATGGCCCTGGCGTTCCCCTGTACTGGGGCATATAGAGTCTGTATGACCAAGGGGCCTCTCCTCCCAATGATGGCCAACTAGGCCATNCATTGTGTAAATGTACCAAATTTTTTGTATCCATTCCTCTGTTGAGGGACATCTGGGTTCTTTCCAGTTTCTGGCTATTATGAATAAGGCTGCTATGAACATAGTGGAACATGTGTCCTTATAACCAGATGGAAACTCTTCTGGATATATGCCAAGTAGAGGTATTGTTGGATCTTCTGGTAGTACTATGTCCAATTTTCTGAGGAACCGCCAGAGTGATTTCCAGAGTGGTTGAACAAGCTTGCAGTCCCACCAACAGTGGAGGAGTGTTCCTCTTTCTCCACATCCACGCCAGCATCTGCTGTCACCTGATTTTTTGATCTCAGCCATTCTTACTGATGTGAGGTTCTACCCCAATTTTTAATGGGGTTATTTGATTTTCTGGAGTCCAGCTAATTGAGCTCTTTGTATATATTGGATATTAGTCCTCTATCAGATTTAGGATTGGTAAAAATCCTTTCCCAATCTGTTGGTGGCCATTTTGTCTTATTGACAGTGTCTTTTGCCTTACTGAAGCTTTCCAATTTGGACTATCCAGAGACTACCCCACCATAATCAGCCACCAAACCCAGACTCTATTGCATAGGCCAGCAAGAGTTTGCTGAAGGGACCCTGATATAGCTGTCTCATGTGAGGCTATGCCAGTGCCTGGCAAGTACATAAGTAGATGTTCACAGTCATCTATAGGATGGAACACGGGACCCCCAATGTAGAAGCTGGAGAAAGTACCCCAGGAGCTGAAGGGGTCTGCAATTCTATAGGTGGAACAACAGTATGAACTAAACAGTACCCCCAGAGCTCGTGTCTCTAGCTGCATATGTAGCAGAAGATGACCTAGTCGGCCATCATTGGGAAGAGAGGCCCCTTGGTATAGCAAAGTTTATATGCCCCAATACAGGGGAACGTCAGGGCCAAGAAGTGGGAGTGGGTGGGTACGAGAGCAGGGTGAGGGGGGTATAGTGAACTTTTGGGATAGCACTTGAAATGTAAATAAGAAAATATCTAATAAAAAATAAAAAAAAAAAACAAAGAAAGAAAAGAAAAGAAAGGCACCACTGAAGCAGAGAAAATGGAAACGGACAGACAACCTCACGAGGAAATGGACAGACAACCTCAGGAGAAAATGGACAGACAACCTCAGGAGGAAACGGACAGACAACCTCAGGAGGAAAGGGACAGACAACCTCAGGAGGAAACGGACAGACAACCTCAGGAGGAAATGGACAGACAACCTCAGGGGGAAATGGACAGACAACCTCAGGAGGAAACGGACAGACAACCTCAGGAGGAAACGGACAGACAACCTCAGGAGGAAAGGGACAGACAACCTCAGGAGGAAACGGACAGACAACCTCAGGAGGAAACGGACAGACAACCTCAGGAGGAAACGGACAGACAACCTCAGGAGGAAACGGANGAAATGGACAGACAACCTCAGGAGGAAATGGACAGACAACCTCAGGAGGAAATGGACAGACAACCTCAGGAGGTAGGAGGTTGGGGGAGGGGGGGAGCTTCAGCATGCACCAGCGACTGGGAGGTGAGAGACTGTCAGGACTCAAAGGGAGGGACCTTAGAACAATGCCATACAATAAGGAGAGTAAACTTATAGAGACCACCTGTAATAGGAAGAGAGTGAGGGAGAGGGACCATCCCATTGTCTCAACTCTGACCCATAATTGTTCCTGTCTGAAAGAATTACAGGGATGGAAATAGAGAGGAACCTGAGGAAAGAAGATCCAGTGACAGGCCCAAAGTGGGATCCAACTCATGGGGAGGTCCTAAGGCCTGACACTATTTCTGAGGCCATGGAATACTCACAAAACAGGACTTAGCATGACCACACTCTGAAAGACCCACCAAGCAGCTCAAAGAGTCAGATGCAGATATTTGCACCCAACCAATGGACAGAAGCAGCTGACCCCTGTTGTTGAATTAGGGAAGGCTGAAAGAAGCCGAGGAGAAGGGGGACCCTGTAGGAGGACCAGCAGTCTCGATTAATCTGGACCCCTGAGATCTCTCAAACACTGAACCACCAAACAGGCAGCATAAACCAGCTGATATGAGTCCCCCAACACATATACAGTTGAGTACTGCCAGGACTGTGCTCATTCAGAGATAAGGCACCTCAAGAGACTGAAAGCCTCAGGGAGTTTAGAGATCAGGTTGGGTGAGGGGTAGTGACATCCACGTGGAGACAGGGGGGGTAAGGAGGAGGAGGTATAGAATGTGGAACAGTCAGAGGGTGGACAGGGAGGAGAATAAAATATGGGGTGTAAATAAATAAACTAATTAAAAATGTTTCTCTTCTAAATAGATGTCTACATATAGAAAACTGCAGATCTATATCTATTACCCTATACAAAACTCTAGTCTAAGTGGTTCAAAAACCTCAAATTAAAACCAGGTACACTAAATCTGATAGAAGAGAAAGTAGCGAATAGCCTTTAATACATTGGCACAGGAGACATTTTTTGAACAGGTACCATTAGTTCAGACACTAAGATCAACAATTAATGGATAACTCAATAAATTGAATATTTCTATAAATAGAATTTGCAGAAGTAACTTTTATTCATCTGATATAATTATCATCTCAGAGGTTTAGTGCTAAATAAACACACCCTTTCTAGTTCTTTCTTAACTCTGGCTGGCTGGTTCAAATCAACTGTTCTGGCTCAAACTCCTGTCCAAGCTGACTGATTTAATCTGGCTTTTCTCTGCTTCACACTGAATTGCTCAGCTTGTCTTCAAACTAAGTCTAGCAATCTGTTTTAAGCTTCTGTCTCTTTCTCATTCTCTGGTTCTTTCTGTTCTTTCTGTTTTCACCAGCAATCTATCTATTAAACCATCCTGGTTAAAACTCCTCTTCCTCCTTCTCTTCCTCCTCCTCCTCATTCTCCCTCTCCCCCTTCCCCTCTCCCTCTCCTCCCTCTTCCTCTCTCCCCCTCTCCCCCTCTCTCCCTCTCCCTCCTCCTCCTCTCCCTCCTCCTCTTCTTTCTTCTTCTTCTTCTTCTTCTTCTTCTTCTTCTTCTTCTTCTTCTTCTTCTTCTTCTTCTTCTTCTTCTTCTTCTTCTTCCTCTCTCTCTCTCTCTCTCTCTCTCTCTCTCTCTCTCTCTCTCTCTCTCTCTCTCTCTCTCTCTTTGTCCTACTTCTCTCTGCACTGCTCTCTTACATTGCCCTTCTTGTGCAGTGGTATGAATTGGGCACATTCTATCTCTGACTCATTTTCTCAGATCTTTGCCTGATTATCTGATTTGTCATGTTATCTGCTCAATTAAAATTACTTTCAAACAGGTTTGCTTCAGTCTGTAAACTAATCATACATTCACTTTTTGAGATTAAAGGTGTATAATTAGGGTGTGTCTATATTCCAGCCAGATCATCACTTACAAGAATTGATGTCAACAGTGGTACATTGCTGGCAAAACAAAAATGGATTCATTTTCTCTGGTGTTTAAAATGTTAAAAGAGAAGAAAGAATAATTCCTGGAAATCTTTGGGAGTCCCAGGAGAGGCATTGTATGGTTTCAGAAATATCAGGATCCTCTCTTGAAATTTTTAGGTACACACACACACACACACACACACACACACACACACACACACACACACACACACACACACACACACACACACACACACACAAACAGAGAGAGAGATAGAGATAGAGATAGAGAGAGAGAGAGAGAGAGAGAGAGAGAGAGAGAGAGAGTTTCAAAAGGGGAAAACACTCAAATAGAAGCTCAGGTCTACTTATTAGGGGTCTGAAGAAAAAAAAAAAAAAGACTGGTGGCAAACTGTAAATCTCAAAACTGCCTGGACAGAGTAGAAAGGATAAGCTTGCATGGAAATCAACCAGCTGGCATCAAGCAGTCAGCACAAAAATAAAAAAGGGAGAGAGAATGAAAATAACAAACAAAAAACAGAAAACAAAACAAAAACAACAAGAATAATGGATTCTTAGAAAGGTGAGCAGACCCAATTGTTTCATCAGCAATATTTTGAGGAGATCCTGCAGTGTATTTTCTAAATGAAATTACATCTTGATTTTCTTAACAAATTATATTTACTGCTATCCTGTTGAGGTCATGTTTAAGAAGTCATCTTGATGAGAATTTATCAGTGTGAATTTTGACATTGGTAGGAGGCATAATCTTGTAGCAAACTCCCTGATCCTCTGGCTCTTGTAATCTTTCCACGCAAACTTCCTCAAAATAATCCCTGAGCTATAGATACAGGGGATTTCTTGTAGATGTATCCACTGGAACTTGGTCCCACAACTCTATCTATGATTAGTTATGTTTTCTGTCATGGTTTCTTTCTTTTGCAAAGAGAAGTTTCCTATATGAGAGATTTGAAGATTTTCTTCTATTCAAAACCCAATTACATGAATGCATCAATGTTGGTAGGTAAGATCTAATTTAATGTGGTTAGTTTGTGAGAGATCCATTATATGAATATGTTTATTCTTCTGTATTAAGAGCTGGTGGGACTGACTGCTCTTCTGACAGCTTACCATGTGGGGACATGCTTTGGCTCATCTGTGCAAGTCACAGTCATAAGCCTCACCATATACATTAGTAATTAACATGTTCAAACTTAGTAATGAACTGTCCAGCCTTCATAATTATGGAGAAAAGATCTATGTTCTTTTCAATTACATAAATTATAACATTCTGTTACAGAATGAACTAAGGCAGATTGCTGATTTTATAGATATTACCTTTCATTCACTTGAGTCTGAGAATTTTTGTAGACTTTCATTTTATGTGTATAGGAAGCACATCATAAATATACTTGTAAATTCATTTTTTTTCTGTAACATATGTAGATGGTCTGGATCACTGCCTACTAAATCATAATAGAGACTTGAAGACTAAAGAGCCTTTAAGCAATCAACAAACATTCCTTACAAATTGCTGCTTCAACTTACTCTCCTAACTACAGATGGTGAAAGAAGTGCATACTAACAATAGAACGATTAGTATTTATTGCTTTTGTTTAGATTTTATTTAATTTTTAATTTTTATGTATATGACTGTTTCACTTTCATTTATGTATGTGCACCACATATGTGCCTCATGCATGAATAAATGAGGAAAGGGCTTGGGTTTCCTGGAATTGAAGTTATATAGAAGGTTGTGAGTCAACATGTGGCCACTGGGAATTGAAACTGTGAAAAAGCTCCTTTGCAAGAGCATCAAGTGCTAAGAATTTCATGAATTCATTGTTTTTAATAGCTGAGTAGTACTCCATTGTGAAAATGTACCACACTTTCTGTATCCATTCCTCTGTTGAGGGACACATTTCCGTGTGTTTTTCAAATTATATCTTGGGTATTCTAAGTTTCTGAGCTAAAATCCACTCATCAGTGAGTGCATATCATGTGAGTTCTTCTGTGATTGGGTTACCTCACTCAGGGTGATATCCTCCAGATACATCCATTTGCCTAAGAATTTCATGAATTCATTGTTTTTAATAGCTGTGTAGTACTCCATTGTGTAAATGTACCACATTTTTTTTTTTGTGTGTGTGATCATTCCTCTATTGAGGGACATCTGGGTTCTTTCCACCTTCTGGCTATTATAAATAAGGCTGCTATGAACATAGTAGAGCATGTTTCCTTATTACATGTTGGAGCATCTTCTGGGTATATGCCCAGGAGTGGTATTGCTGGATTCTCCAATAGTACTATGTCCAATTTTCTGAGGAACTGTCAAACTGATTTCCAGAGTGGTTGTTCCAGCTTGCTGAGTGAGGTAACCCATTAGAAAAGAACACACATGATTTGCACTCACTGGTAAGTGGGTATTAGCCCAGAAGCTCCGAATACCCAGGATACAATTCTCAAAACCCATGAAACTCAAGAAGAAGAAAGATCAAAGTGTGGATAATTTGTTCCTTCTTGGAATGGGGAATAAAATACCCATGGAAGAAGTTATGGAGAAGCAGAGACTGAAGGAATTTCCATTCAGAGACTGCCCCACCTGAGAATCCATCCCATAAACAACCACCAAAACCAGACACTATTGTGGATGCCAACCAGAGCTTGCTGTCAGGAGCCTGATTTAGCAGTCTCCTGAGAGGCTCTGTTAATGCCTGACAAATACAGAAGTGGATGCTCACAGAGCACAGGGTCCTCAATGAAGGAGATAGAAAAAGTATCAAAGGAGCTGAAGGGGTTTGAAGCTCCATAGGAGGAACAAAAATATGAACTCACCAGTATCTCCAGAGCTCCCTGGGGCTAAACCACCAATCAAAGAAAACACATGGAGGGACTCATGACTCTAGCTGCATATGTAGCAGAGTATGGCCTAGTTGGTCATCAATGGGAGGAGAGACACTTAGTCCTGTGAAGACATAATGTCCCAGTATAGGGTACTCCCAGGGCCAGGAAGAAAGAGTAGGTAGGTTGGTGAGGAGGGGGAGGGGTGGAAGGGAAAGGAAGTTTTCGGAGGGGAAACTAGGAAAGGAGATAACATTTAAAATATAAATAAAGAAAATATCTAATAAAAAATAACTTTACTGACTGGAAAAAAAAGAGCAGCAACTGTTTTTAATTGATGCCTCGCTAGGTTTCACTTGGTGGGCTTTGTTTGATTTTTCGTTTTGTTTTTCATTATTATTGTTTCTTAAGAGGTTTTTAGACAGATTTTGTGCTTGTGTTTAGGATCAGTGCCTTTTCACAGGCTTAAATAAAATATAGAAATATGTTGATGGTTAAACAGAGCAGTTTATAAAAATCCCCAGAGATTATCAGGGAAGACATGCCCTTAGTCTCCTAATGAAGAATACATATTTTTTATTGGATATTTTCTGTATTTACATTTCAAATGTTATCCCCCTTTCCCGCCCCCCTCTCCCCAGGAAAACACCTATGCCATCAACCTCCCCCTGCTTCTATGAGGATGCTCCTCCACCCATCCACTCCCCACTCCCTGCCCTCAAATTCCCCTACACTGGGGCATCTAGCCTTTACAGGACCAAAGGCTTCTCCTCCCATTGCTGCCCAACAAGGCCATCCTCTGCTACATATGTGGCTGGAGCTGAGTCCATAGACATGCAAAGCAAAATATGCTCTGATATTTTAAAATAGAAAAACAATGTTTACCAGAAGAGGTTGCTGACATTTTAATTACCTTTCACTTTTGACTTGTACTAAAATCATACACTAACTTGAAAGGCCACATTTTCTCTTCTGTGCATGAGAGTTGATTGATTTTCAATAAACAGTCTTTAATGAAATCAACCCTAATTTTCTTTTCTTAGAGTATTTACCTGTCAAAATGAGCAAATCTCTGTCAAATGAGTGTATCACTTTCCCTTTTATGCATAGCAGAGAAGTATATTGTACAATGGTGGTATGGAAAGAAATATGAAAAGCAAATATTATCAACCAAGAGACATTGATGGAATCTGAATTCTTTGGCTTTCCTGATCTACCTAATGATGTATCAACTATAAACTGTATCATTCATACAAAAGCTGTAAGTTATATATATAATCTTATATTTTAAATGAATTAGAGGGCCTGGGATATGTCCGAGCCAATGCAACATTAGTTGACATCACTTCTGCAGACAAGAATGCAATAATTATCACACAGTGGGCATTAATGATATCAGAAACATTCAAAAATGTGTCCATAAATAGGAACTTGCACATGAGGATGCACATTTTTATATAGATGTAATCTGTATCCAGAGGCCATACATTTAATGGACACATATTACTATGTAGTACACATGTGTATATACATGTATTATGTGCCTACATACATATGATTTATACATGATATTGTATACACTAGAACACATACATTTAGAAATAATGCTAGATTAATTTTAGTTTTGTTCACTTGTATTTCTATTAACTTTCATTTTAATATGAATAGTTATTTTTAATGATTTTTAGTATTCCAAATGCATATTTCTTATCTCTCACAATACATCATAAGTTATGAAATTAAAAATAACTATTATAATTTTATTAGAAAATATATATTATAAAAAATGTGTAGACACAGGGGCATGCTGTTTTCATGACAATATTGTTACATGTAATGCTACTGAATGGGGACACTTAGAATGGTTAAAACGGTAACCTTTGTTATATATTATTATTTTAAGAAAAATATTTCCAAATGTGATTGTAGCCTATAACTTGATAATATTATCACACTTGGATTCTGGGTTAAAATCTATAATATCTGGTGCTTTGTGAATGGTAAAATGAAACACATTTATAGTACATTCTAATAGTGGTTATAAAGCTCATGCAAGCAGGGGTTGGGGTCAGTATTGTACAATTTTTTGAAGTCTCCTTTGTCATTTCTTGAACTTAGAGCATAAGCCATTTGTGTTCTGTTGAGGAACTTTTCCCCTGTTGCCATATGTTTCCCCCACTTTCTCTTCTATTAGATTGAGTGTATCTGGCTTTATGTGGAGGAAAGCTGGCCACCAAGGTCTATTAATAATATTTAGCCACTTTCATATGCCTGACTCATTCCTGAGACTGATCACTGAAGTCCAACTATCAAAAAAAATCAAGGTCCAACAATCAAAATACTGAAGTAGAGCTCACCACCACATTCTAGCTCATCCTAACACAAACCTCTTTTTTTTTTTTTCCACGTGTAAAGCTATTTGCTGTTCTTTCTAACTGATTGAGATTTAGTCACTTTGTCTTTTTGCCTTGTTTGGTTTTTTGTTTGTTTGTTTGTTTGTTTTTTTGTTTGGTTTTTTTGTTTGTTTGTTTGTTTGTTTTTTCGAGACAGGGTTTCTCTGTATAGCCCTAGCTGTCCTGGAACTCACTTTGTAGACCAGGCTGGCCTTGAATCAGAAATCTGCCTGCCCTCTTTGCCTTGTTTAATAAAGAATATGGGGTTTCCTTTGGAAAGAAAAAATAATATGTATGTTATTAATTGCATGTGTGTGACAATTATATGTTTACTCAATTTTTTGTTTCATACTTTTCAAACATCTTGTGCAATATGAATTTCAGTGAACTCACAGAATTAATACAAACCTCTTCAGTCACATTCCCATACAGAGCTAGTCCCGACTAGTTCTTCCAGAAATAGAAACATGGAAAAATATATATATAGTTGCAAGTGTTTGTGGAGGGAGAAATTACATTTTTGGAATGGAAATTTGATTTTCAAATGAATGCTAAAATCCTTGCTATGACAGATGGACACAGCAGCTCAGAGCAGGCCCCTGCTGTCTCTTTCCCACTCTTGGCTGCCTTAGGAAGGCTTCAGACCTTAAAGCAGCAATAGACCCTTAGGAGGTGTGGGATAATGCATACCTTAAATAGCTATAAGCAGTATGAGCCCAACAATTAATATGCACCTTCTGATTCTTAACTAGCAATTTGCCTAAAAGTTATGTCAACTGTTAAAAAAAATGTTGGATTGCCTAATGCCACATGAAAAACTTTCCTGTAGCTTTTATACCTGTAGTACATCTTATAACAGACGTCCTACCTCTTGGTTTCTATTTTTATTTATAATACTTTTATTTCTGATATATGATAACTTTTGAAAACAATGATATGTATAATATCACACACCAGAATGAAATTATCATTACAATTAGTTTGCATACAGTATTATTTGGATATTTCTGGCAAGTAAAAGCAATGAAGTATTGAGAAATGTTTTATATTTTAGGGCAACTTACCTTTGTTTTCCCCTTTTATATCACATTCAAGATCTATAATATATTTATAAAAATATTTACATATTTTTCATAGCTGAAATGCATCTTCACTATTTAAATATGGTTTACCTACTAAGAGAAGAAAAAAAAACAGAATAATACAAAACATCATTTTAATCATTTGTAGAGAAACTAAGTGGTGTTAATAGGAAGGACTGCCAGCCAGAGACTGCTACTATAAATCTAGCTCACCACTCATTGCTGGTGAGATGACAACACTAGAAAGGAACAAACTACTGTCCTTTCAGTACACCAGTAGCATTTCTAACTGTATCGTAACTATATATTTTTGTACTCATTCCTCACAAAAGAAACCTCCTTTTGCAAAGCTATCACTGGTCAAAATGCAGAGAACAACAGTCTGTATGATACCCAGCCCCATTTATCCATATTCTTTAGGATTTAGTTTTATTTTATATGCATGAATGTTGACTTACACGACTATATGTGCACCAAGTACATCAATAGTTACCCTGAAGACCAGAGAAGGTAATGGATACCATGGAATTGGATTTTTGAAGATGAGTTTGAGATGGTATATAGGTTCTAGAAACCAAACCCTGTTCTCTGGTAAACCTGGGAACCTAACCATGTCCTCTGGTCCACCGTGGCCAACTGGTGCTCTTAATCACTTTAAGTTTATACTTTCAATATTAATATTATTGTATTATGACATAATTCAATCAATAATGTAAAACACAACACAATACATATAGCTAGTGTATAAATAATGGATGTATACCCAAACCCTCTGAAACCATGTAGACAGCCATGGATCAGTTCTACATGAGTGTTTAAAAAAACTAAATATTACAGATAGTCTGTAATTGGTGAACATATAAAACAAGGTCAATATGTAAATACAGATATATGTGCTGGCTTCACTTTATATTTCTTCCTCTCAGGAGATATTGATGAGAACATTCTGACCAGTGGGGAGACAGAGAGTACACTTTGGTTCTAGCTGGCACTCTATGGTAGTGTCTATGAAACTTCTGGCATACTCAGTGAGGAAAGTGTGCTTAATACAAAAGCAGATTTCAGATTCATTCAACCATAGGGAAAAGCAACAAGAAAGAGGCTTGCAGTAGTTAGAACATTGTCAGGAAATCTAGAGTAAGCATCTCTTCCTTTTCCAAAACTGTTCAGACAGGTGAAGGGAAGGAGTTAGCAAATTACCAGGAATAACCTATAGTCTCACTAATATTCTCCAATTCTGCACTTCCAGGGAAAGAATATAATAGTTTGTGGATATCCAACATTATACAGTACATAATAGTTCAGTTTATATTTATAGTTCCATAATAAAATATTAGAGCATGACAGTTTTATTATAAGTCCAACCAAAGTATAACACAAAAGATTGAAGTCATTTATTTGTTTTCTTTCACATGTATTTTTCTGTTCCTAATTCATGGGCCAATTTTCAATCCAAACTAGTAAAAACTTCAAAAATATTTGTAAATCTACTAGTAATTTTAATGTGGCTTTAATGTTTTATTTTTATGTGTATGGATGTTTGGCCTTTAAGTATGTCTGTGCACCACATGCCTGCCTGATGCTAGCAGAGTTTCAAAATGGCCATCAAATCTCCTAGCGCTGGAGTTACAGACTGATGTAAGTTGCTGAGTGGGTGATGAGAGTTGAGACTCTCTTCTCTGGAAGAACAACCATTTCTTTCACCATGAGGCCCATGCACATTTATTGTAGGATTCATAATATGCTTGACTTGGAGTGAACCCAAATGTCTAACAACTGATAAAATAATAAAGAAAACATAGATTATGCTGTGTGCAATGGCATACCATTCAGCCATGGAGAGAATGAAACCTTATGTCATGAATTCATAATGTCAGATGAACTGGGGAAAATGTCATCAAGGGGGAACAACAGAGGCCTAAAAAGACCCATACTGTGGTCTTAGTCAGCTAGGATCTATGAAGATCTCTAGAATTAAAAAGAAGATCAGTGCCCTGGGTGTTAGAGCTAAAAAAGAAGGGATTTGGCTGAAGAACAAAAGATTACAATTAAGTTGGGAAAGATGATTTACAAATGTCATTTTTGAAAAATATGCTAAAAAGGGATTTTATATGTTCTCATTAAAATGTTTACTTTATGAAAAATATTGTTATTAATTAGATTTAGCTACCTCATAATGTCTACATACACTAAAATATCATATTGTACATAATAAACCTGAAAATGATATATATCATTTAAAAATAAATTTAAATATATAGAGATAAAGACTGTTCCTCAGTCGTAGAGGGCATTCTCCCTTTCTTTTTCTCTAAGTAAAAGTGTATGTATGTGTGTGTCACACACAGAGGAGAGAGAGAGACACAGGAGAGAGACACACACAGAGAGACAGAGCAAGAAACAGCGAGAAACACTGTACTTTAAGGAGCACAAATTCATAATAACTATTACATTAATTATTCATCTATGTATCACTAATCCATTTTATTTTTAAGTAGATGTGTTTAGGAACTCCTTTTAAACCATGATTTAATATTTGATTGCTAAAGCACTGTCAATACTTTCAACATCAGCCCAGTTGCTTCAAGAGTGAGCCAAAATTAAGCAATCAACATAATAGTGTAATGGATACTAATTGTAACTCTTCTAGTACTTGTTATTTTCCTGATGGGTTTCAGCAACAAAACAAACCCTCAAATAAGTAGGATGAGTTAAGAGGACAGCTAAACAAATAGTTTCTTCAAGGGATCCCCTTTGTCTGCCATTAGCAGGAGGGAAACAGATGCCAAGTTAGCTGGGATCCCTCCTATCTTCTTCAGGAGGCTGCAAGCAAAAGTGCTCACTTAAAAATCTACCCTGGCAACAAAGTGCAGAGTCAGCACTGACAGCCACGTTAGTCAACTTATCAGGTAACGACGAAAACCCTGAGTGTATGAATTTGCAGAAGGTTTCTAAATTTATTGTGGTGAATAGAAGAGATCCCAGTGGCCAAATCCAATCTAATTAGGATAACAACATTTTTCCTCCTTCACTGCCAGCTTTTGTATGAAAAATTGCGTCTTCTCAAACTCAGTCAATTTCAGAATGTCTGCTGGCTGAGTTTGCCCGGCAGGAGGCTAAAGGATCCATTATGCTGACAGATGCACAGCTTTAAGATTGTGTGAAATTTAAATGACTTGCATTTTCTCTGAACAGCCATTTAAATTGAATTATTGTGAAAATAAAATCAAACTTTGCTTTTAAAATTCTTACCTCTTAAATAATATCTTTAAATGTCTGCAGAAATTAATGATAATTTCTTCTAGTGTTAAAAGCTGAGTTCAATTTTTAAGTATGTATTCTTAAGTTATTTTTTTTAGGGAGGAGTGTTAACATATTTCACAACTATTGTATTTTACATAGTTATGATAGATATGTATTTTCTGTTACTGTTGTGGTCAGATGAAGAGTGCCAGCAGCTATTATATACTCTTAATTTTTCATAGGGCTAATATTACTTAGTTTCTGATGTTTAGACATTGAATCGCCAAAATTATTTACCCAGTTTTTCTTCTAGCTCAGAGTACATGAAACTTTAAGCTCTTCTCTCACTATACATACACCAAACAAACACATGCTCAATAAGTTATTTCTGTATTCTCACTGAAGTGATATCTATACCTGTGCACAGTATAGCCTTTAAGATAGAATATGGGGTATGTGCCTAGTCGAATGGTAACTTGGTAGGCTACTTGGTAGACATCCCTGGGAGACCTGATCTTTTGGGATGGGAAATGGAAGAGGGGTGGATCTGGAGAGGAGAGGTGGTAGGGAGGGATTGCCCATATGACAAAACGGATAACACCTAAATTATGAAAGATTGAGCTAATAAGACATTAAATTGTTATTTAAGCATTATAAGATGATGCTTTATGATAAATATTTGATATTAAAACTCACTTCCCAAAAAGGAGAGTTAACAAAGGTCATGTCCAAACAGTAGAATTGAGATAATATGCAAATTTTACATATTTTATTTAATTGTTATATTTAATGTCTTTACTTTCCAATAAATTATCACATAATTTTTCTCTTGCTCTTCTGCTTCCAATCTTTCCCATAGTCCTAAATGAGTAACCTTTCCTTAATTACTTTTGTTACACATGTATATGTATAAATATATATGTATGTATATATGCCTGTTAAATTCTTTTAATGTTGCTAGCATCATACCTTGACAACTTGAGAGTGGGTATCCACTTAGGGAGTCATCCCTGGGGAAGAAAAATTCTCATTCTTCAGCAGCTCATTACTTATAGATCTTTATGTGGAGGTAGAATCCCATGATACCCTCGCTTCATGTTCATATTCCAGCTGGCGTTGTCATGTTCAGCTATTTAGATAATCATATTCCTGGGATTTCATGGAGCTAGTTTCCATCTCACATTTAGAAGACACTTTTTGTTGGTTGGTTGGTTGGTTGGTTTTAACTATAGTTCTTGGTCCTCTGGCTTTTAAAATCATTTACTGCCTCCTCTAGACTGTTCCCTGAGACTAGATCCAGGAGTTGTTTGGTAGGTACATCCACTGGGACTTGGTGGCCCAAGGTTAGTTGTTCTCACAATTTTAACCAGATGTGGCATTCCTTTTTTTTCCCAACATTTATTAGATAATTTCTTCATTTACATTTCAAGTGTTATCCAGAAAGTTCCCTATACCCTCCCTCCTCCCGGCCCTGCTCCCCTACCCACCCGCTCCCCCATCTTGGCCCTGGCATTCCCCTGTACTGGGGCATATTAAGTCTGCATGACCAAGGGGCCTCTCTTCCCAATGATGGCCAACTAGGCCATCCTCTTCTATATATGCAGCTAGAGACATGAGCTCAGTGGGTACTAGTTAGTTGATGTTATTCTTCCACCTATAGGGTAGAAGACCCCTTCAGGTCCTTGGGTACTTTCTCTAGCTCCTTCCTTGGGAACCCTGTGTTCCATCTAATAGCTGACTGTGAGCTTCCACCTCCATGTTTGCCAGGCATTGGTATAGTCTCCCACGAGACAGCTATATCCAGGCCCTTTCAGCACTATCTTGCTGGCATATGCTATAGTGTCTATGATTGGTGGCTGATTGTGGGATGGATCCCTGNGTACTTTCTCTAGCTCCTTCCTTGGGAACCCTGTGTTCCATCTAATAGCTGACTGTGAGCTTCCACCTCCATGTTTGCCAGGCATTGGTATAGTCTCCCACGAGACAGCTATATCCAGGCCCTTTCAGCACTATCTTGCTGGCATATGCTATAGTGTCTATGATTGGTGGCTGATTGTGGGATGGATCCCTGGCAGCCAAAGACATTGGGTCCATCCTTTGGATTCAGCTTCATACATGATCTCTGTAACTCCTTCAATGTGTGCTTTGTTCTTAATTCTAGGAAGGGGTGACGTGTCCACATTTTGATCTTCCTTCTTTTTGAGTTTCATGTGTTTAGTAAATTGTATCTTGGGTAGTCTAGGTTTCTGGGCTAATATCCACATATCAGTGAGTACATGTTATGTGAGTTCTTTTGTGATTGGATTACTTCACTCAGGATGACGGCCTCCAGATCCATCCATTTGCCTAGGAATTTCATATATTTATTGTTTTTAATAGCTGAGTAGTACTCCATTGTGTAAATATACCAAATTTTTTGTATCCATTCCTCTGTTGAGGGACATCTGGGTTCTTTCCAGTTTCTGGCTATTATGAATAAAGCTTCTATGAACATAGTGGAACATGTGTCCTTATTACCAGATGGAATATCTTCTGGATATATGCCCAGTAGGGGTATTGCAGGATCTTCCGGTAGTACTATGTCCAATTTTCTGAGGAACCGCCAGACTGATTTCCAGAGTGGTTGAACAAGCTTGCATTCCCACCAACAATGGAGGAATGTTCCCATTTCTCCACATCCACGGCAGAATCTGTTGTCACCTGAATTTTTGATCTTAGCCATTCTTACTGGTGTAAGGTGGAATCTCAGGGTTGTTTTGATCTGCATTTCCCTGATGATTAAGAATGTTGAACATTTTTTCAAGTGCTTCTCAGCCATTCGGTATTCCTCAGATGAGAATTCTTTGTTTAACTCTGTGCCCCACTTTTTAATGGGGATATTTGATTTTCTGGTGTCCACCTTCTTGAGTTCTTTATATATATTGGATATCAGTCTCTTATCTGATTTAGGATTAGTAAAGATTCTTTCACAATCCGTTGGTGGCCCTTTTATCTTGTTGACAGTATCTTTTGTCTTACAGAATCTTTGCAACTTTATGAGGTCCCATTTGTCAATTCTTGATCTTACAGAACAAGCCTTTGCTGTTTTGTTCAGGAATTTTTCCCGAGTGCCCATATCATCAAGGCTTTTCCCCACTTTCTCCTCTATAAGTTTCAGTGTCTCTGGTTTTATGTGGAGGTCCTTCAACCACTTAGACTTGACCTTAGTACAAGGAGATAAGAATGGATCAATTCCCAGTCTTCTACATGATAGCTGCCAGTTGTGCCAGCACCATTTGTTGAAAAGGCTGTCTATTTTCCACTGAATAGTTTTAGCTCACTTGTCAAAGATCAGGTGACCATAGATGTGTGGATTCATTTCTGGGTCTTCAATCCTATTCCATTGATCTACCTGTCTGTTGCTGTACTGGTACCATGCAGTTTTTGTTACAATTGCTCTGTAGTACAGCTTGAGGTCAGGCATGGTGATACCACCAGAGGTTCTTTTATTGTTGGGAAGAGTTTTTGCTAGTCTAGGTTTTTTGTTATTCCAGATGAACTTGCTAATTGTCTTTTCTAGATCCTTGAAGAATTGAGTTGGAATTTTGATGGGGATTGCATGAATCTGTAGATAGCTTTTGGCACGATAGCCATTTTTACTATATTGATTCTGCCAATCCATGAGCATGGGAGATCCTTCCATCTTCTGAGATCTTCCTCAATTTCTTTCTTCAGAGACTTGAAGTTCTTGTCATACAAATCTTTCACTTCCTTCATAAGAGTCACACCAAGATATTTTATATTGTTAGTGACTATTGTNAGGAGATATAGGGCTGTTTAGGTCATTAATCTGATCCTGGTTTAACTTTGGAACTTGGTATCTGTCTAGAAAGTTATCCATTTCATCCAGATTTTCCAGTTTTTTTGAATATAACCTTTTGTAGAAGGATCTGATGGTGTTTTGAATTTCCTCAGGATCTGTTGTTATGTCTCCCTTTTCCTTTCTGATTTTGTTGATTAGGATGCTATCCCTGTGCCCTCTAGTGAGTCTGGCCAAGGGTTTGTCTATCTTGTTGACTTTTTCAAAGAACCAGCTCCTGATTTTGATTGATTCTATGGATAGTTCTTTTTGTTTCCACATGGTTGATTTCACCCCTGAGTTTGATTATTTCCTGCCGTCTACTCCTCTTAGGTGAATTACTTCCATTTGTTCTAGAGCTTGCAGATATGCTACCAAGCTACTTGTGTAAGCTCTCTCCGTTTTTTTGTTTGTTTGTTTGTTTGTTTTTTGTTTTTTGTTTTTTGTTTTTTGGTTTTTTTGTAGGAACTCAGAGCTATGAATTTACCTCTCAGGAATGCTTTCATTGTGTCCTATAAGTTTGGTTATGTTGTGGCTTCATTTTCATTAAACTCTAGAAAGTCTTTAATTTCTTTCTTTTTTCCTTCCTTGACCAAAGTATCATTGAGTAGAGTGTTATTCAGTTTCCATGTGAATGATGGTGTTCTGCTACTTATGTTGTTATTGAGGAGCAGCCTTAGTCCATGGTGATCTGATAGGATGCATGGGACAATTTCAATATTTTTGAATCTGTTGAGGGCTCTTTTGTGCCAATTATGTGATCAATTTTGGAGAAGATTCCATGAG
Source organism: Mus minutoides (assembly GCA_902729485.2). Taxonomy (NCBI): domain Eukaryota; kingdom Metazoa; phylum Chordata; class Mammalia; order Rodentia; family Muridae; genus Mus; species Mus minutoides. The sequence goes on along the minus strand of LR753579.1, from coordinate 120,318 downwards.
GTGCTGAGAAAAAGGTATATCCTTTTGTTTTAGGATGAAATATTCTGTAGATATCTGTTAAGTCCATTTGTTTCATAGCTTCTGTTAGTTCGACTGAATCTCTGTTTAGTTTCTGTTTCCAGGATCTGTCCCTTGATGAGAGTGGGGTGTTGAAGTCTCCCACTATTATTGTGTGAGATGCAATGTGTGTTTTAAGCTTTACTAAAGTTTCTTTAATGAAAGTGGCTGCCCTTGCATTTGGAGCATAGATAATCAGAATTGAAAGTTCCTCTTGGAAGATTTTGCCTTTGATGAGTATGAAGTGCTCCTCTTTGTCTCTTTTTATAATTTTGGGTTGAAAGTCTATTTTATTCGATATTAGAATGGCTACCCCAGCTTTTTTTTTTGGGCCGTTTGCTTGGAATATTGTTTTCCAGCCTTTCACTCTGAGGTAGTGTCTGTCGTTTTTCCTGAGGTGTGTTTCTTGTAGACAGCAAAATGTTGGATCCTGTTTGTGTAGCATAGTCTATGTCTTTTTATCGGAGAATTGAGTCCATTGATATTAAGCAATATTAAGGAACAGTAATTGTTGCTTCCAGTCATTTTTTTTTTTTTTTTTTTTAGAGTTGGGATTCTGTTCTTGTGGCTGTTTTCTTTTAGGTTTGTTGAAGGATTACTTTCTTGCTTTCTCTAGGGCAGAGTTTCCGTCCTTGTATTGGTGTTTTTCTGTTATTATCCTTTGAAGGGCTGGATTTGTGGAAAGATATTGTGTGAATTTGAATTTGTCGTGGAATACTTTGGTTTCTCCGTCTTGGTAAATGAGAGTTTTTCTGGGTATAGTAGCCTGGGCTGGCACTTGTGTTCTCTTAGTGTCTGTATAATCTCTGTCCATGATCTTCTGGCTTTCATAGTCTCTGGTGAGAAGTCTGGAGTAATTCTGATAGGCCTGCCCTTATGTGTTACTTGACCTTTTCCCTTGCTGCCTTTAATATTCTGTCTTTATTTAGTGCATTTGTTGTTCTGATTATTATGTGTCGGGAGGAATTTCTTTTCTGGTAAAGCCTATTTGGAGTTCTGTAGGCTTCTTGTATGTTTATGGGCATCTCATTCTTTAGGTATGGAAAGTTTTCTTCTATTATTTTGTTGAAGATATTTGCTGGCCCCCTTTTTTTTTTGATAGTCTTCCTTCTCATCTATTCCTATTATCCTTAAGTTTGGTCTTCTCATTGTGTCCTGGATTTCCTGGATATTTTGTGTTAGAATCTTTTTGCATTTAGCATTTTCTTTGATTGTCTTGTCTATGATCCCTATAGAATATTCTGTGCCTGAGATTCTCTCTTCTATCTCTTGTATTCTGTTGCTGATGCTCATATCTATGGTTCCTGATTTTTTTTCCTATGGTTTCTATCTCCAGGGTTATCTCCTTTTGGTTTTTCTTAATTGTTTCTACTTCCATTTTTAGGTCCTGGATGGCTTTGTTGAATTCCATCATCTGTTTGGTATTGTTTTCCTGTAACTCTCTAAGTTTTTCCTCTTTAAATGCTTCTAGTTGTTTATCTATGTTTTCTGCAATTCCTTCTTTAGTCCTCTATCATCATCATGACCAGTGACTTTATATCCATGTCCTGTTTTTCTGGTGTGCTGTTGTATCTAGGACTTGAAGTGGTGGGTGTGTTTGGATCTGGTGATGCCAAGTACCCTTGGATTCTGTTGCTTCCTTTCTTATGCTTACCTCCTGCCATCCCTGCCCAAGGAGACCTGGTGTTGGTGCAGACCAGAAGGGAGTGTCTGTCCTGTCCTGGGCCTTTATCAGTCTCCTGCTGGTGTCTCAGATCGCTCGCGATTGGGCCGGAACAGATGCTGAGTTCAGCTGCTCACCTGTGGTCCCAAGAAAGCCTTGGGACTCCCGAAGGGGCCTCAGGGAGAGTGCGCAGAGCCTGTGCCCAAGCCCTGAGCTGGTGTGGGGTGCACCGGACTATACCTGAAGGAAGAGTTTGTCCTGCTCTGGGCCTTTATCACTCTCCTGGCTGGTGTCTCCTGTGCCTGGTGCTGGAGCAGTGTGGGCCAGAAGGGAAGGGGTCCGCTGCCGCCCTGTCTATCTCCCGGCTGCAGACTCAGGTCCCAGGAGATTGGACAGTGTTCCCGAGATCGCAGTGGTCCCAAGATTGCTAGGAGAGTCCAGCTGGAAACCTGGGTGTGTCCGCAGCCCCCGGGCCTTGCGCCCTGCGCTGGAGCAGTGTGGACTGGAAGGGAGATGTAGCATTCCTTAATGGTTGCTATCCACTGCAAAAAAAAGAAAATTCTTTGATGAAAGATGAGAGACACATTTAAAATGGGCACAAAGATATATATTTAGAGTACAGTTAGGAATAGACCTGGTTAGAAAAGTGGTTGTAGTAGGTTCTTCTTTAACACCTATGCCTTAATAACCATGGGTGATTGACTAGGTTTTCAGGACCAGGCATGATTTGCTTCCTCCAAGATGTAAAAGTGATGACTGTATCTTTAAGGATTATTGTGATGATTTTATTTGTATCTAAGTGGAAAAAAATAGTGCAGCTGATAAACATACCTATTGCGTCGTTGGTTCATCATTGGTTGTAGAAAAAAACATTAAAATTCATTATTTTAGAAATTTTGTGTTATATTTACTAAAGTTACTACTTTGTACTGTGGGTCACAAACACTATTCTTTTTAGATGAAATGTGGCAGCCATTGGGTAACACTTTGTTTCTTCCTTTCTTTTCTCTTCTGAGTCTTTAGAACAAGAATTTTATGGGCAGTTTCTATAAAATAAACTTTAACTTTTTGTTCTTTCTTTATTTTTCTTAGCATAACGTTTGCTAGTATAAAAATTTTTTTTAAATATACACTACAGACACACTTGCACACACACACACACACATACACATATACAAACACACACACACATACACATATACAAACACAGAGTCATACAGTCATGTACAATAAGTGGTTGTGATAAGAGTCATCTAGGTCCATATTTTAAGGCTGAGTTCCAAAATGGCATTGTTGGGATGTAGTGCAAATTTTAAGAAGTAGTGTCTAGTGAGAGGTCTTCAGTTGTTTAATGGCATGCATTCAAAGAGAATCCTGTAAGACCAAAACTCTTGTTAGTTGATGAACTCAGAAGTTGTGCTCTGCCATTCTTCTGTTGAGATTTGCCTCATCTCACACACACACGCACACACACACACACACACACACACACACACACACCACACACACACACACACACACACATACACACACACACACACACACACATATATATATATATATTTTTTTCATGTTAGTTTCTCAAGTATTGTATCATTGTTATAGGAAAATTAATTAATAACAGTATATAACTAATTCTAAATATAAGTCTATAAGTAAAGCTGAAAAAAAATTATCAGTTGAACATTTCTTATAGTTTTATTTAGGTTTATTATTTTTTCTAAAGTGTTATTGTCTGTATATTTCAGTTTTTATAAACATAACACAGTTTAAAAAGAATAAATACATCTCAGAACCTATTTTATATGTTTTAAAACAAAATAATTAAATATTCTTTTTAGCCTTAAAGAGCTTGGGGTGAATAAATCAATGTGCCTAACATTTATATCATTTAGATGGATTAAAAAAATAATGTTGTTTATACACTTTGGGAAAGCAACACTGAATTTTGTTGCCTTGCTAAATCAGTATATGTCTACTGTGAGAGTACAGGTTGTGTCAGTTATCTTCTTTGGTACCATTCATACTTCCTTCATTAGAGAGTATTGACCTGATAGAATTTGGAGTTCCAGTTTCTGATGAACAACAACCTACCTAATAAATGAAAACAGGTACAAGCAACACTTCAATAGCTCACAGCAATTTGATGAAGCAAATTAAATGTTTAAGCCTTCGTGTCACTGTTGGAACCAACCAGCTCTTGGTGAGCTACATATCACAAGTATAACACACAGGAGAAAGTGATGGCATGGGGAAGAGCACTGCTTGGTATTTTGATGGCTCTAATTTATGGTGATAAAACAATAAGAGAAAGAAAAAGGAATAGGAAAATAAAAGTCCACTCATTTGTCTGTGATAGAGGATTGGAGTTTGCAAAGGGCTAGTGAAGAAAGTAACTGCACAGGAGCATTGTATGAAACATTATTTAAGGGTGCAAACACTTTATTAATTGAAGTAAATACTGAGATGCTTTATACTAAAAGAAAGGATTCTGGAATTACACGTTACTTAATGAAAAAACAATAGAAACTAGCAGTCAAAGGTTAATTTACCTAAATAGTCACATGATTGTCTTGTAAAAATGCGTGTTTTTGGATGCTAAAATACTGGATTTGGGATACATTTCAATAGTTTATAAGAAGTTTTCTGCCAGAAAAATCCATGTTTTATAGGATAATTTTATCTCCAGCTTTCTATGTAAGTGCTTATTTTAACTTCATATACATGGATTAAAGAAACTTGAACAATTAACTTAAGTAACATACATTATGGGAGACATGTCTATTGTATGTGTTATAAGTATTTGGAAAGTTTAATGAAACTTTTTCTTAAATTGTGATGGATGCCTACAAAATATCATCAAGGAAAGCAGGAGTGACTGCTGTGAAGGATTTGCTCAGCTAGTATCAGACACAGAAGATTATTTCAAAAAGAATCTCAATCATGACAATATTAGTAATGCACTTCCAAAATTAATCAAGCAGTGTAAAAAAGCTTTATCTAAAGGTATCCCAGGACACTGGTCTACTACTGTGAATCAAAGTTATCTATATATTACATAGTCTGCATCAGCCATTACTTATTTATTTCTTCCAACTGAGTGTTGTTCAGTTCCTACGTGAATGTTGGCTTTCTATTATTTATGCTGTTATTGAAGATCAGCCTTAGTTTGTGGTGATCTGTTAGGATGCATGGGATAATTTTAATATTTTTGTGTCTGTTAAGGCCTGTTTTGTGACCAATTATATGGTCAATTTTGGAGGAGGTACCATGTGGTGCTGAGAAGAAGGTATATCCTTTTGATTTAGGATAAAATGTTCTGTAGAGATCTGTTAAATCCATTTGTTTCATAGCTTCTGTTAGTGTCCATGTGTCTCTGTTTAGTTTGTTTCCAGGATCTGTCCATTGGTGAGAGTGGGGTGTTGAAGTCTCCCACTATTATTGTGTGAGGTGCAATGTGTGCTTTGAGCTTTACTAAAGTTTCTTCAATGAATATGGCTGCTCTTGTATTTGAAGCATAGATATTTAGAATTGAGAATTCATTTTGGAACATTTTATCTTTGATGAGTATGAATTACCCCTCCTTGTCTTTTTTGATAACTTTGGGTTGGAAGTCAATTTTATTCTATATTAGAATGGCTACTCCAGCTTGTTTCTTGGGACCATTTGCTTGGAAAATTGTTTTCCAGCCTTTTACTCTGAGGTAGTGTCTGTCTTTGTCTCTGAGGTGGGTTTCTTGTAAGCAGCAAAATGTTGGGTATTGTTTGTGTAGCCAGTCTATTAGTCTATGGCTTTTTATTGGGGAATTGAGTCCATTGATGTTAAGAGAAATCAAAGAAAAGTTAGTGTTGCTTCCTGTCATTTTGTTGTTAAAGTTGGTAATCTGTTCTTGTGGATATCTTATTTTAGTTTTGTTAAAGGATTACTTTCTTGTTTTTTCTATGGTGTAGTTTCTATCTTTTTTTTTTTTTTTTTTTTTTTTTTTTTTTTTTTTTTTTTTTTTTTTTTTTTTTTTTTTTTTTTTTTTTTTTTTTTTTTTTTTTTTTTTTTTTTTTTTTTTTTTTTTTTTTTTTTTTTTTTTTTTTTTTTTTTTTTTTTTTTTTTTTTTTTTTTTTTTTTGGTGTTTTCCTGTTATTATCCTTTGAAGGGCTGGTTTTGTGGAAAGGTATTGTGTGAATTTGGTTTTGTCATGGAATACTTTGGTTTCTCCATCTATGATAATTGAGACTTTTGCTGGATGTAGTAGCCTGGGCTGGCATTTGTGTTCTCTTAATGTCTGTTAATGTCTGTCCAGGATCTTCTGGCTTTCATAGTCTCTGGTGAGAAGTCTGGAGTTATTCTAATAGGTCTGCCTTTATATGTTACTTGACCTTTTTCCTTTTCTGCTTTCAATAGTCTGTCTTTATTTATTGCATTTGTTGTTGTGATTATTATGTGTTGAGAGGAATTTTTTCTCTGGTCCAGTCTATTTGGAGTTCTGTAGGCTTCTTGTATGTTTATGGGCATCTCTTTCTTTAGGTATGGGAAGTTTTCTTCTTTAATTTTGTTGAAGATATTTGCTGGCCCTTTAAGTTGATAATCTTCATTCTCATCTACTCCTATTATACATAGCTGATGATTACAAAGGTTCTTAACAGCTATTTCAAAAGCTTTACTCATTTTGAGCATCTAAGAGACAGCTGAATAAAACAACTAACAATAATTCCCAGAGGCAAAGCATATGTGTTCCATTGAGACATTTTGAATTCTTGAGAGAATCCACAGATGATTTTAAACGAGAACCTCCTCCAAACTTAGTATAATATGACACACAATTTTATCAGTATGCTGAATTATCTTAATTATGAATATGTGTTTTAAGTACTGAGCCTGTGTTTAAGTTTTTAAGAAAAAATATTAAATAAATGTTACAGTAATGAATCTGTTGCTTTTTCTTTAAAAGATGGGATGTCCTCCATTCATGGTGATAGTACCATGGTTAGGAATGTCAAACTGAATAGATGTCTTATTTGAGTTTTAAGGTGCATGTTTTTGGGAAGGACAGGACTGTATTTGGTGCTCACCTACGCCATTGTAGCATCTCATTTCTCAAGCTGATCCTTGCATTTGATGGAGAAATGAAGCGTATTTAGGCATTCCTGCTGCTGACAGCTGTGCTTCTCTGTGCAGTGTTCACAGTGACATCTGCACGGTCACTGCTCCATCCACTCTCCAATTAATGCAATCAGGAAGCTGCACAATTCCCAGAACACAAACCACTGAGAATTTTAACTTTTACCTGTCTTTTCATTGCCTAAAATTCAGCGTGTGCTCTTCACACACTTGGTATATCTACATAAATTTCCATATTACACCCAAGAGGAGTTGCATTTCTGTCAACTTCCCTGAGGGGGTGAATATAAATGGCATTTCCTTATTAAAATTATCTCTAAGTGTTTGTTAAAATATGTTTTTAATCCAGAATAAATTAACTTAGTTTCCTAGCAATATCCTGAATACCAGATGGACTTAAAGTTGCAGAAATTGTTAGCACAGTTGCTCTACTTAGTCCCTGATAACATTGTATATATGTAGAAACATACATTTATAGGTAATAGGTAAAGTATTAACTGCACAGTAATTATATAATAACTCAATTGTATCTGTGAATATAAACCCAAGGAAGTTTAGAGTAATTTGGGCAAAATTGTTTTATAAACATTACATTTTTTAAACCTTCTATTAGAATAGTAAATTGGTTGATAATGACATGGTATGACTTCTGTTTTATAATTTTGTCAAAAGAGTGATTTTTTTTTCAAAATCATCAAAAGAGCCATTTGTATTTTAAACTTGTAAGGAGTGTGTCAAATACATATTTCATTTTAATTTGCACTACCACTGCAAAATAGCGTATTTCTACAAGCATCTTAATGACGTTTAATGATTGATACTATGTTTTTGATTCTTTTATGTTTATTCATTCCACTGCTTACTGGCTGTGTTTTTACAGTGTCACTTCATCTTGCTTGTATAAAAGTACTCTAGGGCATTTTTCTATACCCACAGCATTTCTTCATCTGAGCACCTGTCTAGTTAATTTGCCTGATAACTGAGAGTCACTCTTAGAAATATTTGCATTCAAAACTATAGTTTGAACAAAACTTGTTTGTTGTGTCAGAGCTCCTTAACAAGATTCTTCTCTTTCTCCTGGATGTCTGATGTATGATATTAACTTAGCTTTAGTATGTGCTTTATTGCCACAGCTAATTCACACTTTCCAGAAAAAGCCTTCATTGAATTCACATAGTCTGGGTAAAGAAGAGAAGGAAAACTCTTATCTTATACATGGGACCTCTAGGGAGAAGCGGTGTGGCCTAAACACAGCCTGCCAGTGAGCTTCTCTTCTTTCCAAATAATGCTAACAAATAACCTATATGTCATTCCCTAAAATAAAAGAAAAATGAGAACGAGAGTATAAAACAGTGTCACAAGTCTAAGTGATGGAAATAGTTGGCATATATTTAACAAAGAAAAAAGATGCCCATCTAAGAAATGTTAATTTGTGAAGATATACATAGTTTACCACTACCAAATGTGATTTATTCTCTATAATAGATACATATTACCACAGCCTAACATATTAGTGTTGAGTAGTCAGGTCAATGCTAAATAATAATAGGCAAAAATTTAGCATATATTATAAAAGACTGAAACATTCTGTAGCCAAGACTATCATTTAGAAAACACTTCAAAATTAAACACTTATTAAATGCAAAATTAAACACACACACCTATGCCTTCACTTTTATTTTGTATAAAGTTTTATTGTGTATTATTCAGTCATATTCTGTTAATCTTTATATTTAATAAATGTGATTTTTCTAATTTCTGAATAAATAATTTATGTTTGCTTTTCAAGTTATTGGATTCTACATTAATTTGGAAAATATATCTTCATATCAAAATTAATTTGAATGCTTTTATTTACTGGTGCAAAGTTTGAACTCAGTACCCGTGCTTCACTAGGCAAGTCTTTTCTACTGAGTCACACACGTCCTCTGGTCTTGACTCCTCTTTGGAGAACAAAACTAACTTCTTTGTTTTTTCTTCTCCCTTCCATTCTGAGCATATTTCATCTAAATTAGTAAACAATAAGTAATTAAAATGAAAACAAAGAAAATTGTGCAATTTATGAAACATTCAGCTAGTAGCTAGTATATTGGAAGCAAGAAACTGAATTCACATGATTTCATTATGAAGAAAGTGTAGATACAAATATCTTCACCAATTTTTCAAGTGAATGAAGTAACATGATAAGCTCTTCCACTATTGTCAATCTTCTGCTAATTCTTAAAAAAATTTTTTTAAGGATATTTCTTATGCTGTCTTGCTATAGAACAATAAAGATGTAAATTTTATGTAATATTTTATTATATAACTACAAATATATGAGTAAATGGATTATGACCATGTAAAGATAAAGCAATAGAATGAGGCTTGCTGGAATGTGAGTCTGATGAGATCGAAAGAGACTATTTATTATACAATAGAATTTTTAAAATGTATTAGTAGCTTGTATTTTGAAATTAACATATATTCATATACAGGTTTAGTTTTTTGATAAAAATTACATAACATATCCTTGGGTATATGGTTTTGTACTCTACATGTGGTAACATTGAGAAATTAATGAAACATTAGAAATAACTCCAAGAAGAACTTTATCAGAGAACAAGTGAAATTGATTCTATGGTACAATTAAGACTAGACTGAGTGGCTGTCAACAATTTTTATAACATTGGCGTATCATGAATGCTTTCTTTAAATTCTAATACAGGATTGAGTTACAAGCAGCTTATAACAGTGTAACCGTGATCAAATACATTGCATTATTTCTATTCTTAAATTGCCTTGATAATAATGAACTCTGAACAGCTAGGTTTGGTTTCAGATAAGCATTCACATATAGTATGTCTTCAAACATGAATTTTTCACCTTTAGTAGCACAGAGATAATTAGCTTAACTGTGTAGAGGGATAGAAGGAATTTGGAAAAAGTAGATAATAACAACAAATGATTATTACTATCATAAGAGAAAGAGCTTAAAGGATGATTTCTGTCATGTCAGTACACTTCAGTTACAATAAGATAAATTCTGTAGGTGTTTGAAGTGTATAGATGAAATTCTATGAGGCTTTATTAATAAAGTATCACCAAATCCTGTTCTTATAAGTTAATAAAAACATTCATCTGGGTCATAGGGCTTTTGCTGTTGTGTACATATTTTATTTGGAACTATTGGGATTCAGGATAAAGATCTGGAAATGAAAAGATGATACTAAATATTAACACTGTAGTCAGCTGTTCATAACAAGGAAGATAGATTATTATGCTATTAAGATTAATAATCTACTATGTAAGATCTGACATTGTTCCCTGAGAATGATACCAATTTAAAGCACTATTAGTAATCATGTTTATTTCATTATGATTATTAAAAATATATTCATCTTTCTCTATATACGTATATATAATACATGTGTGTATGTACCTGTATATGCATATGTGTATGTATATGCACATGAACCTACATATTTTTTACATATAAGTATATAAACATATATTTACACACACATTATACACACACATTATACACACACACACACACACACACACACACATATATATATATATATATATATATATATATATATATATATATATTTGTGTCTGTGTGTATAGGTACAGAAAGTGATGAGGAAGTGCAGTGAGTATGAACAAAAAAATATGATGGCATAAGTATGTAAATGTCATAGCAAGAACAATTAAATTCCAACATCTTTCTTTCTTTCTTTCTTTCTTTCTTTCTTTCTTTCTTTCTTTCTTTCTTCATTTATTTGTTTTACAGCTTACTTATTCAACAGATCATACTTGGGACATTTTATTTCCATCTCATACATGGCAATCATCAAGCATAGTTATTCTTTATAATTCAATTCATCATTGTTTTGAAATTCTTATCCAGCATAATTAACATAGAAAAGAAATAAGAATCATACAAATTAAAATAAATGGCATGAAACTGTCAGTGTTTTCAGGTAGGGAAGGTAAAGAGAGAAGACTGCAAAGAATTTGCATCAAAGTACAAATGGCCATGAAGTGAGGGTTTGTTTTCAAGATGCAGATCAACACTAGTAAAAAGGATCATATTTAATATGCTAGCAGTGAGCATGTGTAACACCATACAACATAAATGTTACATCTGAGTTGATATTATATTATTCATTTAAAAATTAACTTTAATCAGCTGTTTGAGGATAGACAATATACATTGTGTTATCAATAGAGCACTAGGAATGACTACTTACACAAAAACTTCCTCTTCTTACCAACATCCTAACTCCTTCTCATACTCTACATCTCCCCAGTCAGTGCACTGACCACTTTTATGTCAACCTGACACGTGTTAGAATCATTTGGGACAAGGTAATCACAATTGAGAAGATGCCCCCAGCAAAACAGCCTGCAGTACATTTCCTTGATTGATGATGGATATGTGAGGCTGTGCCATCCCTGGAAAGGTGGTCCTTGGTTCTATAAGAAAACATGATAAACAAGCTTTCGTGAGTAAGCAAGCATGCGTCATCAGCTTGTGTATGCCTCCAGGTACCTAGCCACCTTGCTCAATTTCCTGTCCTTACTTCTTTTAGTGCTGGCCTATGATGGAACTGTAAGCCGAGATAAACCTCTTCTTCTCCAAGGTTTTTTCAACCATAGAAGCCCGAAAAAAAGACTGTAGTAGTGGTACTTTGCACAAGACTTGTGTTGTGGAACATTGCTGTAAATGTGGAAGTTATTTTTCTCTTGCTCCTTTTTTTTTTTAAATTAGAGTATGGTTTCTCAAAAATTACCAGGAAAGAAAATGAATTGCAAGAACAGATTTTTAAATTGCTCAAAACAGAATGTCAATATGTCCTGTGTGAATGATGTGTAATCTGTCAGAATGGTTCTGGCCTTGCACTGGATGTCTGCCTAAGAGCTCATTGTATGCCAGTAATGACCTGTATTTGCTGTTGGATGGATAAGAATAATTTCAAGTGAATATTTTTATGAAAGGGAATACACAGCACAGCCCAAGTCACAATTGTTATAAAGGTTAACAGATTAACTTAGTAATAAACTACTTATAGTATTGAATATTTACTGATAAGATCCAAGATTGAATGTAACTTCATCAACTAATTAATGTCAGTATCTTTATCATTGTTATAAAATAATATATATAATTTTATCAATATAGTATTATCTAATTGAAAATTATACAAATGGTATTCCTTGGATATTGAAAACAGATATGTTATTAAGCTTCTTATCTCTGCATTTGTATGATTATCTTTGTCACAGATTTTTTTTTTATCTTTTTCTTAGATACAGGTTACAAATCATGATGATATTTTTCTAAAATCTTTATATCCATATACAGAGACTCTTAAGATCAGAGCACACACAAAGTCATTGCCTTAAGGGTCATTTCATTCTCAGTGTTAGGGTGAATTACAGAGTCACTAAGCTTTGAAACAGCCAGTGGATGACTAGGGACAGAAATGTTTTTTTTTTTTTTTACTACTTTTATTAGATATTTTCTTCATTTACATTTCAAGTGTTATCCAGCTAGTTCCCTATATCCTCCCCCCTCCCGGCCCTGCTCCCCTACCCACCCACTCCCACCCCTTGGCCCCTGCGTTCCCCTGTATTGGGGCATATAAAGTCTGCATAACCAAGGGGCCTCTCTTCCCACTGATG
>LR753579.1:53507-107713 GCA_902729485.2 Mus minutoides | reverse complement strand
AGAAATGTTAATGGAGACAGATTGATAGATGTCACCTCCTCAGAACAGAGGCTGACAAAGAATTAAAAACAAAAAAACAAAAAACAAAAAACCCGAAAAAACTCTGTATCAAAAAACACCCTCCAGCTCTGGATAATACATATACAATATATCCAGCTGCTGGTGATACTTTTACGCCACTTAATAAAAATAAATGGGCTGAATTATTTTAAGATATGTCACATACATATATTATTTCCATTTTGCCTACTTCCTCTTTTGTTTGAAAAAATATCAAAATAATGCCATATTTAAATGAGAATTTGCTGCCCACATGCACTTCTATAATCTTCATGACTCACATGGCCATTTATTACATGTCTTTTCCAAGAAATTTTGAAATGAAAAAAAAATTATTCAAGTTTTTAACAAAATAAAATAAAATAAGATAAAACAATAACCATCACATCAAATTTGGACAATGCAAACCAACAGAAGAAAATGAACCCTAGAGAAGGTGTAAGAATCAGACACTCACTAGTTCACAGACTCAGGAGACCCATAAGACTACAAAACTAAAACCTGAAACATGTACATGGAGGACATGATACAAATCTGTGTAGGCTCTGTGCTTGCTGCTTTAGTCTCTGTGTTTTCCCCAGTCACTTCCTCTATGCCTAACCTTATTGGGTTTACAGATTGTAGCTTGTTTATCATTTCTTTTATGACTACTATCTACATATGGATGAAGGCTCAGTGAAGGCACCAGGTAGACCACTCTATGTTCAATGAGTTGTGTGGATGCTGTCCTTGGTAATGAGCTCCCGCTTTCATTTTGCAGAGAGCTACACTTTTTTGCTAGCTAGCATCAACCCGTGTTATCAGGAGATCTCCATGAAACCTTCTCTGACAAGAACTCAACCAAAAACATGCCAGTCCCACCACAAGAAGCTTTGCCTTGCTACAAGAGATAGGCAGTTTAAACACCATATCCCTCATTACTAGGAGTCGTAGTAGATTTCAGGAACTTTCCATTGCATTAGGATTCCACACTGTCCACCAAATGCTACCAAATTCTAGTAGTTTCTTCATACACCCTTTCATTCTGATTACCCACCCACCCCTGAACTGTCCCTCTCTTGTCTCTGCACCAGCACCAAGTTTACCCACAAAATATATTTTATTTCTCTTTCCCAAGGAGATTCAGGCATCCCCAGTATACCTGTCCTCTTTATCTAACCTCTCTAAGTTACAGTATCCTCCAGAGCTGTGTCTCTAGCTGCATATGTAGCAGAAGATGGCCTAGTTGGCCATCATTCGGAAAAGAGGCCCCTCGGTCTTGCAAAATTTATATGCCCCAGTACAGGGGAATGCCAGGGCCAGGAAGTGGGAGTAGGCGGGTTGGGGAGCAGGGTAGGGGGAGGGTATAGGGGACTTTGGGGATAGCTTTTCAAATGTAAATGAAGAAAATATCTAATTAAAAAAAGAATTGTAGCTTGGTTTGCTTAATGGCTAATAACTACTTATAAGTGTCTTTTTAGGTATGGGTTACCTCACTCAGGATGATTTTTTTTCTATTTCCATTCATTTGCCTACAAATTTCGTTAATGGCTTAGTGATAATCCATCGTGTAAATATACCCCCTCTTTCACCCATTCTGTTGAGGGGCTTCTATATTGTTATCGGTTTCTAGATATTACGATTAAAATCCAATGAAGGAAGTTGAGCAAGTATCCTTGTGGTGGAGTGGAGTATCTCTCCTTTAGGTGTATGACCAAGAATGGTATAGCTGAGTCTTGGGATAGATCTATTGCCAACTTTCTGAGGAACTAGTATATTGATGTCAATAGCAGCTGTACACGTTTTCACTCTCACCAGAAAGAGAGGAGTGTTCCTCTTACTTCACATCCTCACCAGCATGAAATGTCATTTATGTTATTGATCTTAGCTATTCTTACAGGTGAAAGATGGGATCACAAAGTAGTTTTGATTTGTATTTCCTTGATGGCTTAGAATTTTGAACATTTCTTTAAGTGTTTCTCAATCACTTGGGTTTTCTCTAAGAGTTCTCTACTTAAATTTTACCTCATTTATAAGTTGGATTATTTGTATTTTTGATATCTAGTTTATTGGATTCTTTATACAATTTGTATATTAGCCCTGTATAGGATGTAGAATTGGTAAAAATATTTTCCCATTTTGTAGGCTGCTGCTTTGACTAAATGATCATGTCAGTGGCCTTGCAAATGCTTTTAGTTCCATGAAGTCCCATTTATTGCTCATCTTACCATCTGCATTAATAATATCCTTATCAGACTGATACAGTCTTCTCCTGTGCCAAGGTTTCAAGGCTATTCCCCAATTCCTTTTTTTTTAGGTTCAGTACATCTGGTTTCATGTTGATGTGGGAGTGGAGTTTATACAGAGTGATAAGTATGATTCTATCTCCATTCTCCTACATGTAGACATCTAGTTCATCCAGCATAATTTTTTAAAGATGCTGTCTTTTTTTCCATTGTATTTTTTGCCTTCCTTATTAAAAATCACATGTCTGTGGGGATATGGCTTTGTGTACAGGTTTTCAGTTTAATTCTATTGATCAGCATGTCTATTTTTACCCAAATATCTTGCTTTGTTTATTATGATGGCTTTGTATTAGAATTTGAAATTGGAGGTCAGGAGACAACCAATAGTTCTTTTATTTTCAGGACTGTATTAGCGATACTTTGTGTGTGTCTCTGTGTGTGTGTGTGTGTGTGTGTGTGTCTTTCCATATGGAGCTGATAACTGTCCTATTAAAGTCTGTAAGAACTGTGTTGGAATTTTGATGATAATTACTCTGAATTTGTGATTGATTTTCATAGGATGGATGCAAAAAACAATGTGATAAAATAACGGAGTGATTAAAAATACAAGGTACATATCTAAACATAATAAAGGGAGTTTACAGCAAGTCCATAGCCAACATCAACTTAAATGAAGAGAAACTTAAAGCAATTCCACAATGATTAAGAACCAGACAAAGTTGGCTACTTTTTTCCATCTGTTTTCAGTATAGTATTTGAAATCTAATCTAAAGCATTAAGAGAACTGAAAGTGACTGAGCAGATACCAATTGTAGAGGCATAATTTATTTGCAGATGATTTGATAGTATTCATAACTGACCCTATAAATACTATTGGGGAACTCCTACAGGTGATAAACCCTTTCAGCACCATAGCTGGTTGCAAAATTATCTCTCAAAACTCAGTAGCTCTCTCATATACAAATGATCTTAGAAAGAAATCATGGAAACAACTCTTTTCACAATAGAGTTAAGTAATATCAAATATGTTGGAGTATCTCTAACCAAGCAAATGAAATACCTGGATGATTAAAAATTCAAGTCTTTGAAGAAAAATTTTGAAGAATATATCAGAAAACTGATCTCTCATGCTCATGGATCAGTAGAATTTAATTCAATTTTAAGAATTAAAAATTAAAAGTAATAAGTACTTAGAGAAACTGCATAAGTTGTTTGAATTTACTTATCATATTCTGAATACAACAGTTTAACAGTGCATTAATTTCATTATTAATTTATAAATTATTAAGTAATATAGATAAGTATGCTTTTAAAATTCAACACTTTATTATTTATTAAAACATGAAGATGATTTTACTTAGAAATTAAGATATCTGTCTATGAATTTGTAGAATGCCTTCTATGTATAGATACACTATCATTTAAATTACATTTGTGTTTATAATGAAGTAATCAACATAGATACCTTAAAACAAAAGGCAGATAAAGAAGTAATAAATAATATAAATGTTAAAGTATCTCATTTAATCATAAAGTCTTATCAATAATACACAAAATTGTTTATCTCTGAATTTTTGATTCTATATAACTATAACACTAGACCACTATTTACAGTAGAGTTGTTCTTTCCTATAGAATATGTAGACCAATATGCATTCATCTAAGGGAAAGGAAAATGCAAAGGAGATATTATATCACAGTAAAAATCTCCAAGTGTTTATAAAAATACATAGATATGTAAAAGTTTGAAAGTTTATAAAACATGTAGGACCATTGAACTCTGATGAACTATGAGTGTGATGAAATGATACAATATTTTCATGTTTACAATCACTGTGCTGACATGGGTGCAAATAATCAAGATGAAGCCAACAAACTAGATACCCATTAAAGAGATGATGCGAACAAGCAGAGTTCCACAGAGTACTGACCTTTATCAAATAGTCAGCACTGCAAACATATACAGGCCTTTAACAATATATATGAAGAACAGGTTGTATTTATATACTTAGTAATATACAAGTGTAGACACACTGAGAATATGAGTGTGTATGTAGCAACAATTAAAGGGAGGAAATATACTTGAAAGATTGTCAGAGGTCAGCAGGTATTTGGGAAGATTTTGAAGGAAGGAATGGGGAGAAATGATATAATTATAATGTCAAAAATTATTTTAAAAAACATATTGGCATTATATTCAGAAAAATCAACTGCAAATGTATAATTGTAAATCCAAAGAAGTACTTGGAAGGAGAGTGGATTTTTTTTTAATTATGGATTAAGGGGTATTCAATCTTAACGAGAGTATTTGATTGCAGTATAAACATATTGCTCAGAATCTGAATACTCTGGAGTGCTCTCTAGTGCTCACAGTTTTGTAAATTACTGATTGTGAACAAAGCAACACAATGGATCATATGAGTGCAAACTGATACTATCTCCTGTGTTTAATTTGCGTCTCTCTTGAATTTAAAGAAATTATGGTTTTAGATATAGTTGTCTCCCATGGTTCTCCATGAATTTGAGTCCTACAGGTTTATAGTCTCCTCTTGTCTATACTGTCACCTCAGACATTGGTACGATTACACAGGAATTAAAGTAATAGCCATAAGAGTTATCAGAGCGGGAAATTAAAATGCCCCATAGATAAACAATATGTATTTGTGGAACTGGGAAAGATATCTACCTCGCTCTATCCCTCCCAGTCATCAAGAAGGGACTCAAACATTTATTTATTTTATAATGTTTTCAGTAGAATAAGAAGGTACAAAGCCACAAAATAAGTGAAATGACACGTTTTCCTTTCAGTAGGAAACTGACAGAAATCAAAAAATTATTTCAGGATAGACTGTTCTGACCCAAATCAAAATTTACCAAACTTGTATACTTTAAATTAAAACATATTTTATATTGTAAAATAAAATATCATTAATTTTAATTTTCCATTTACTAAAATGGTTTACTTAAGAGCATATATTACCTAAAATGCATTAGAAATGCTCATTTTAATTCAGATAAGGTAAGTATGTAATTCCTTTTCCTTTTGAATCTCTTTATGTGATTTCTTTTACCTACGTATATTTCAAAGATATTATTTAGGTTAGACTAGGATTTTTCCAGTATACATTTGTAATTGAGTATCATTTATAAATGTACTTATGGCATTGTGATAACTCAAAACTAAATGGGATATGTTAATAAAAGAATCTATTTGATGAGAATGATCAAATGGTTACTGTATAGAACAATATGGTGATAGAATTGACTATTTTTCATTTCAGTGAAGACATGATCTTTTTTGAATCTTCAAATTCTCTGGTACTCTGTAGTTCAAGTCATTTGGGAGCTATTGTGGATCAGTATCTAAGCAACAGATTTAAAGTCCAGAGGCTATTCTGTATTTCCTCTGCCAATAACTTAGCATGAGATAGTGGGCAAACTATTTAACCTCCCAATTCCACTATCCATCATTTTTTCAACAGGGTGGTAATACAGCTTATTTCTAACAGTTCAGTGAAATACCTCTTAAAAATATGCCTCAGGAGCAACGGAGAAAAAAATGTTCTGCTGTATTGTCGTGAAGCCAAATCTCATGCTCTTGCTTTTTCATATGGTGTGCAAACCATTAGAAGCAATATTTCATAGAGGAGAAATATTCCAATACCATGCTCCATGGTCTCCAAAATAACCATTTATAATGTTCTGATATCCCACCAATGTATGGGAAAATTCTTAACAGAATAGCTTTTAAAGCCTTTGATTCTTAATGGTTATATATGGGGGTCTGTCTAACTACCTTAATATGTGAAAATTGTTGCTAAGGGTGGTTCTTGGTAACAGCTCCTTTGAATTATGTGACATGTCAATATTACATCAGAGGCCTTCACTTACTTTCTATTAAAGCTTTAGATTTTCCTGCATTTATAGTTTCTTATTGCATTGCCCTTTTAACTTGAAAATAGATAAATAAAAAGGTAAAGTTTGAGATTGCTAGAAACTTATTTCAACATTTTCCCAATAAACATTGCCATAGATTCTTACTGTCCATAGCCATGATGTTGAAGTTTACAACACAAACTGCTCGGGTCTGGAAATAAGAGGATGATATGGGTGATTCAGATGTCTCTTTCTATTTGGTGATAAATTTGCAATTTTTATTTTTATTTTGCTTGTTTATTTTCATCTTAAGATGATGCCAAACAAATGAGAATACTAGGGAATATAGACAGACAGAATGTAATTTCCCATTTGAAATTTAGCCAGATCATTTCAAGCACCAGAGAAAGTGGCTGCCTCTTCAATTATTAAAATCCTCTAGAATCATTTTACTGTATACATCTTCTAGAATTTGAGCACATTTTAATGACTACCATTAGTTGCTGCTGAGGCAGTGTGTCAACAGAAAGGGGATCTAAATGGGACTAGACAATGGAGCAGAAATGAAGGCTTCCCATAAACAAAGGCCTTACAAGATTAACACCAAACAATGAAAGGCTTGCATGCTCTTGGAATTCACTCTGGAGGGCTCTGAAGTCAGCATTTCAAAATGACTGATGCTTTTCTTATTATTTATCACTATTAACTCATTTATTATTAACTTTGGCTGATTTGTAATGACTTCTGTTTTATGTTTAAATAAAAATGGGCACTTTATAATAATAAATAATGTTGTCGTGCCAAAAGAATTATAATTCACATAAAAATACTTAAAAGGAAAACATACTCTTTGATGATATGGTGTTTAATATAAAACACTACAATTGACAAGATGATGCTAATTACTTGGATATGATAAGTTATTAATTTTCTGTTGTTGTATATACTCCCACAAACTATGTATAAGCCCTATCATTTTAGTATTCGAGCCATATCTGTATGGTTATTTCATACGATCATGTGGATCATGCCCTGCTTTCTCTCTTCAAAGTTGTACCATCAGCTTAGCACATTTTATCTCTGAGATAATGATTATTTAGTCCTTACATATGCACTCTTTTATTCCTTTCTTCATCCTAGATGTTTGAAAAAATTTAAACTCTAGCTAACTATGACTTATATTTTGAGGACATCATGGAATGGATCAGCAGCCAGACATTTGCCATCAAGCTCACTACCTGAGCGCTCAACCCCTCAGCTCCTAGGCGGTGGAAGAAAACAGACTCCTCCAAATCTTCGCAATTCTCTCTCTCTCTCTCTCTCTCTCTCTCTCTCTCTCTCTCTCTCTCTCTCTCTCTCTCTCCCTCTCCCTCTCCCTCTCCTTCTTCCTCTAACTCTCCCTCTCTCCCTCCCTCTCTGTCTCTTTCTTTCCCTATCTCCTCTCTTCCTCTCCTTCTCCCTCCCTCTGTGTGTCTTTCTAGATAAATGTAATAGTTAAATGTACTCATAAATGAAAATGAAGTTAATGATCACTAATGAATTAAAATAAGACAGTGCACTTGAATGACACCATTCTCCACATTCTTCTCTGAGAAATGACTCAAACTTAGGGGATAACCAGGACTGTACTGTGTCCTGGTCAGTGTTTAAAGCCTGTGCCTCAAGACAGGATTTCATAAAATTTATAGAAGAGAAGTAAATGATCTTTATAACAGAGCTGTTCATATGAAAATTGAAATGTATCTAAATTCAGAAAAGTTGTTTCTCCTTTGTTGGAAGATGTTGATAATAGTCTAGTGCCTTATTATTATTATTATAACTATTAAAAAGAAAAAAATGGCTTGTCAAAACCAATACATCAGAATCCACTTGCTTAGTTCTGCCATGGAAGCTTATGAAATTCTACTACATTTTATGTACCTCAGTTACTCTGAAGATAACAGCATTGTAAAATATGCTGAATATACTTCATTTTTCTATGGCTTATTGAGCAGCCCACCTTAGAATCTTTATTTGTTTTCTTTGAAGCTTATGGATACTCCCAAGGAAGTGACAATTTTTCATGTTAAATTTTATGTTTCTAGACCTTTGGCAGTGCCCCTGCCAAATACAGTGTTCATATCCTAGAAAATAATATATCAGCCTGGAAATGTACTCACTTTATAAAGCCAAGGATTTTCAAATTGAGACAGACACCTCACTGTATGCTGTTTTATTGGGGATCTCAGGCTCTGAGCAATGTTTGTAGCCAGATGAAAGATTATGAGATGTAAGAAAAATATAATCATAGCATATGAATTGTGACATGAGATGGGTGATCGAGGCACCTATATTCTGTGTCTCTTGATACCCTCTGTAACTTGTCCTTGAAGAGTTCTTAATTCAACATCTCTTAAAGCATGCAAGTTGTTTCTGTTTCCATCCAAAGTTTCTGTAATGTTATTTTAGATTGATAGTAAGTTATTTTCTGTCTACTTCACTGTTGCAGTGAGAGGCTCTCAGACTTCTAAAAAGGGCCAAATCGTAAATATTTTAGAATTTACTTGCCTCTTTCTTCCCTCCATGCCCCATTCTTACATATTTTTCAAAGCATGTAAGGAAAATAAATAAATTTTGGTTTCACAAATAATAGACAAACAGGCCAAAGACTGAGAATCTGACCTTTTCAATGCTTTGAAATTTCTCCCCAGGTTCCTTTTACTGTGAAGATTTTACAGTGTTGTGTCTTCCGGAGTGTCTCTTCCAGTTTCCTCAGTTGCTCTCTCTGGAGTCACATGGTTGCATTTCATGAATGTATAGAAGAGTGGTGGCATCTATTTCTTCACGACCAGNACAAACAGGCCAAAGACTGAGAATCTGACCTTTTCAATGCTTTGAAATTTCTCCCCAGGTTCCTTTTACTGTGAAGATTTTACAGTGTTGTGTCTTCCGGAGTGTCTCTTCCAGTTTCCTCAGTTGCTCTCTCTGGAGTCACATGGTTGCATTTCATGAATGTATAGAAGAGTGGTGGCATCTATTTCTTCACGACCAGCACTTTCTCCTATATTCCCCCTTCAGCTGCATTTTAATTATACTTTTTTTTTAAAATTATACTTTTTAACAGCATGGGTCACTTTTTATTTCTTTACTATATACTCATCTCTCCAATTTCCTCAGAATATTATCGAATTTTTTGAAGCTGTCAAGCTACTTAAAACTGAAAGAGAAGTCAGCACACCATCCTCATTTTCTGACTGAGGACCAACTATTTAGCAGCATATGAAATGGCCAATAACTGACCTACTATGGCAGTAGTAATGTGGTTGATCATTGATTGTGTTGTACATCTGTTAGCAAATGGTAATAGTGATTGACAGTGTGATTTATACTTGGTCAATGAGTCACACACTTAATACAAGATGATGATGAAATTAAAAGAAAAATGGGGCATTGTTATTATTTTTAAATTGATATTGTACACTGAAACTAGAATTTTATGATTTAAATTATTGTGTACCAATAATATAAATTGTCCTTTCGGTTCTCTTTCTATACTTTCATTTTTCATGCCCATCAAAAACAATTTTGTTTCATGATAGATTCTTTTTACTACTTAATATAGGTGAATCTATTAACTTAACAAGTATTCATTATACATTACATATTTAATACACCTTTAATACACATTCATTACACATATATTCCTGGTACTCATCTGATATCTAATTGTATATTTATTTTAGAAATGGAACAAAAGGGAATTCAGCTTTGTGTTTTTATTTATGCTTGCATTTGAATTAAACATGGAGAAGCCAAGGAAACATAAACAGTAGCTCATGACCAATAAAATCATTCCTTTGTGGTCAAACAGCCTGGCCCAGAGTTAGGCTCTTCCTAGATATGAAGAAATGTTTCTAGCTATGAGGTGTATACTGTAAAAATGTTGTATTCCCCAAATACTTCAGCACTACTAAAGTACCATTGACTGGCAGTTGCTACCAGGAGGTTTTTCAAAAAGGTTATGGTAAGAGATATGTTAACAAGGCTTTGAGTACTCATGGCTCCAGCTGCATATGCAGCAGAGGATGGCCTTGTCAGGCATCAATGGGAGGAGAGGTCCTTGTTCCTATGTAAGCTGGATAGATATCCCAGTGTACAGGAATCAAAGTCAGAGAGGTGGTAGTGGGTGGGTGGGTGGAGGAACTCTTTCATAGAAGCCAGGGGAGGGAGGATAGGATAGGGGGGTTTCCAGAAGGTGGGGGGAACTGGGAAAGGGAACAATATTTGAAATGTAAATAAAGAAAATAGCCAATAAAGNTGGGGGTTCTGGTTAGTTCATATTGTTGATCCTCTTCTAGGGTTGCAGACAACTTCAGCTCCTGGGGTTCTATCTCTAGCTTCTCCATTGGGGGCCCTGTGTTCCTTCTTATAGATGATTATGAGCATCCACTTCTGTACGAGACAGCTATATCAGGGTCCCTTAAGTAGGAACTAGCTGTCCTATGCCATAGTGTCTGAGTTTAATGACTTACTATGGGAAGGATCCCCCGTGGTGGGGTAGTCTCTGTATGGTCCATCCTTTCATCTTAGCTCTAAACTTTGTCTCTGTAACTCCTTTCATGGGTATTTTGTTTCCTCTTCACAGGAGGAATGAAGTATCCACGAGCTAGTCTACGTTCTTGATGTTCTTGTGTTTTGCAAATTGTATCTTGGATATTCTAAGTTTCTGGGCTAATATCCATTTATCAGTGAGTGCATACCCAATGACTTCTTTTGTGATTGGGTTACCTCACTAAGGATTATATCCTCCAGATACATCCATTTGCCCAAGAATTTCATAAATTCATTTTTTTAATAACAGAATAGTACTCCATTGTGTAGATGTACCACATTTTCTGTATCCATTCCTCTGTTGAGGGACATCTGGGTTCTTTCCAGCTTCTGGCTATTATAAATAAGGCCGCTATGAACATAATGGAACATCTGTCCTTTTTACCAGTTGGAACATCTTCTGGGTATATGCCCAGGAGAGGTATTGCTGGATCCTCTGGTAGTACTATGTCCAGTTTTCTGGGATAATGCCAGACTGACTTCCAGAGTGGTTGTACAAGCTTGCATTCCCACCAGCAATGGAGGAGTGTTCCTCTTTCTCCACATCCTCGCCAGCATCTGTTGTCCCCTGAATTTTTGATCTTAGCCATTCTGACTGGTGTGAGGTGGAATCTCAGGATTGTTTTGATTTGCATTTCCCTGATGATTAAGGATGTTGAACATTTTTTTCAGATGTTTCTCAGCCATTCGGAATTCCTCAGTTGAGAATTCTTGGTTTAGCTCTATACCCCATTTTTTAATGGGGTTATTCGTTTTTCTGGAGTCCAGTTTCTTTAGCTCTTTGTAGATGTTGGATATTAATTCCCTATCAGATTTAGGATTGGTAAAATTCCTTTCCCTATCTGTTGGTGGCCTTTTTGTCTTACTGACTGTGTCTTTTGCCTTACAGAAGCTTTGTAATTTCATAAGGTCCCATTTGTCAATTCTTTTTTGTGTGTGTGTGTGTGTTTTTTCCAACTTTTATTAGATATTTTCTTCATTTACATTTCAAGTGTTATCCAGAAAGTTCCCTATATCCTCCCCCCTCCCAGCCCTGCTCCCCTACCCACCTGCTCCCACTTCTTGGCCCTGGCATTCCCCTGTATTGGGGCATATAAAGTCTGCATGACCAAGGGGCCACTCTTCCCAATGATGGCAAACTAGGCCATCGTCTTCTATATATGCAGCTAGAGACATGAGCTCAGGGGGTACTAGTTAGTTCATGGTTATTCTTCCACCTATAGGGTTGAAGACCCCTTCAGCTCCTTGGGTACTTTCTCTAGCTCCTTCTTTGGGAACCCTGTGTTCCATCTAATAGCTGACTGTGAGCTTCCACTTCCATGTTTGCCAGGCATTGGTATATTTTCCCCCGAGACAGCTATATCCGGGCCCTTTCAACACTATCTTGCTGGCATATGCTATATTGTCTATGTTTGGTGGCTGATTGTGGGATGGATTCCTGGCAGCCGCAGTCATTGGGTCCATCCTTTGGATTCAGCTTCACACATGATCTCTGTAACTCTTTCAATGTGTGCTTTGTTCTTAATTCTAGGAAGGGGTGACGTTTCCACATTTTGATCTTCCTTCTTCTTGAGTATCATGTGTTTAGTAAATTGTATCTTGGGTAGTCTAGGTTTCTGGGCTAATATCCACATATCAGTGAGTACATGTTATGTGAGTTCTTTTGTCATTGGGTTACTTCACTCAGGATGATGGCCTCCAGATCCATCCATTTGCCTAGGAATTTCATATATTTATTGTTTTTAATAGCTGAGTTGTACACCATTGTGTAAATATACCAATTTTTTTGTATCCATTCCTTTGTTGAGGGACATCTGGGTTCTTTCCAGTTTGTGGCTATTATAAATAAGGCTGCTATGAACATAGTGGAACAGGTATCCTTATTACCAGATGGAATATCTTCTGGATATATGCCCAGTAGAGGTATTGCAGGATCTTCCGGTAGTACTATGCCCAATTTTCTGAGGAACCGCCAGACTGATTTCCAGAGTGGTTGAACTAGCTTGCATTCCCACCAACAATGGAGAAGTGTTCCCCTTTCTCCACATCCACGCCAGCATCTGTTGTCACCTGAATTTTTGATCTTAGCCATTCTTACTGGTGTGAGGTGGAATCTCAGGGTTGTTTTGATCTGCATTTCCCTGATG
Organism: Mus minutoides; assembly: GCA_902729485.2. Taxonomy (NCBI): domain Eukaryota; kingdom Metazoa; phylum Chordata; class Mammalia; order Rodentia; family Muridae; genus Mus; species Mus minutoides. The sequence continues at coordinate 94,815 of LR753579.1, read as the reverse complement.
ATTAAGGATGTTGAACAATAAAAGAACCTCTGGTGGAATCACCATGCCTGACCTCAAGCTGTACTACAGAGCAATCGTTATAAAAACTGCATGGTACAGCAATAGACAGGTAGATCAATGGAATAGGATCAAAGACCCAGAAATGAATCCACACACCTATGATCACTTGATCTTTGACAAGGGAGCTAAAACTATCCAGTGGAAAAAAGACAGCCTTTTCAACAAATGGTGCTGGCACAACTGGCAGCTATCATGTAGAAGACTGGGAATTGATCCATTCTTATCTCCTTGTACTAAGGTCAAGTCTAAGTGGTTGAAGGACCTCCACATAAATCCAGAGACACTGAAATTTATAGAGGAGAAAGTGGGGAAAAGCCTCGATGATATGGGCACCGGGGAAAAATTCCTGAACAAAACAGCAAAGGCTTGTGCTGTAAGATCAAGAATTGACAAATGGGACCTCATAAAGTTGCAAAGCTTCTGTAAGACAAAAGATACTGTCAACAAGACAAAAGGGCCACCAATGGATTGGGAAAGGATCTTTACCAATCCTAAATCAGATAGGAGACTGATATCCAATATATATAAAGAACTCAAGAAGGTGGACACCAGAAAATCAAATATCCCCATTAAAAAGTGGGGCACAGAGTTAAACAAAGAATTCTCAACTGAGGAATACCGAATGGCTGAGAAGCACTTGAAAAAATGTTCAACATCCATTTGTCAATTCTTGATCTGACCACACAGGCTATTGCTGTTCTGTTTAGTAATCTTTCCCCTGTACCCATATCTTCGAGGGTTTTCCCAACTTTCTCCTCTATAAATTTCAGTGTCTCTGGTTTTATGTGGATGTCTTTGATCCATGTAGACTTAAACTTTGTACAAGGGGATAAGAATGGGTCAATTCGTATTCTTCTACATGATAACCGCCAGTTGTGCTAGCACCATTTGTTGAAAATGCTGTCCTTTTTCCACTGGATGGTTTTAGCTCCCTTGTCAAAGATCAATGACCATAGGTGTGTTGGTTCATTTCTGGATCTTCAATTCTATTCCATTGATCTATCTGTCTCTTGCTGTACCAGTACCATGCAGTTTTTATCACAATTGCTCTGTAGTACAGCTTAATGTCAGGCATGGTGATTCCACCAGAGGTACTTTTATTGTTGAGAATAGTTTTTGCTATCCTAGGTTTTTTATTATTCCAGATGAATTTGCAAACTGCCCTTTCTATCTCAGTGAAGAATTGAGTTGGGATTTTGATGGGGATTGCGTTGAATCTGTAGATTGCTTTGGGCAGGATAGCCATTTTGACTATATTAATCCTGTCAATCCATGAGCATGGGAGATCTTTCCATCTTCTGAGATCTTCTTCAATTTCTTTCTTCAGAGACTTGAAGTTCTTGTTATACAGGTCTTTCACTTCCTTAGTTAGAGTCACACCAAGGTATTTTATAGTATTTGTGACTATTTTGAAGGGTTTTGTTTCCCTAATTTCTTTCTCAGCCCTCTTATCCTTTGTGTAGAGAAAGGCCATTGTTTTGTTTGAGTTAATTTTATAACCAGCTACTGCACTGAAGCTGTTTATCAGGTTTAGGAGTTCTTTGGTGGAATTTTTGGGATCCTGAATATATACTATCATATCATCTGCAAACAGTGATATTTTAACTTCTTCCTTTCCAATTTGTATCCCCTTGATCTCCTTTTGTTGTCGAATTGCTCTGGCTAGGACTTCAAGTACTATATTGAATAGGTAGGGAGAAAGTGGGCAGTCTTGTCTAGTCCCTGATCTTAATGCGATTGCTTCCAGCTTCTCTCCATTCAGTTTGATGTTGGCTACTGGTTTGCTGTAGATTGCTTTTATTATGTTTAGGTATGGGCCTTGGATTCCTGATCTTTCTAAGACTTTTATCATGAAAGGGTGTTGGATTTTGTCAAATGTTATTATTGCTACTAGTTCTTTTCACTGGACATAAACATTTAGTAAATCTTATTATAAGAAACTGGAATATAATACAGAAACTGAAATAAGTATTTTAGAACTGTCTTATTTTCTTTCTTACAGTCCCACATACCTTTGTAGCATAACTAGACACTGTATTTTAAAGAGTTTCTATCTATTTTCCAGGTGCCTATTTGTTTAGTTGTCAAGTATTCAACATTTCTAAGTAGCTACACTATGTATTAATACCTGGTGTGTGTGTGTGTGTGTGTGTGTGTGTGTGTGTGTGTGTGTGTGTGAACATGCATGTGTGTGTGGTTTTTGAATTTACTTTTGCTTTAAGTATGTACGTCAATAACTGTTGAACTGTTCTTCCAATTTCTGTTGTATACAAAGGTTATATAAGGACCAAATAATAACTCTAATATTTGACTTTAAATCTTTGTTTAAAAACTCCAGTCTGTAATTATATAGTTCTATGATCAAATAAATTTTGTCTGCTTGTTCTGATTCCCACAGAAATGGATTATAACTTCTGATACTTTTAAGTGAGTGGATTTTTTTTAAGTAAATGGAATTGGTTTCATTTAAAAATGCAAAGTGGAAATATATTGCTTTCTCATAAAAAGCACATCTCTTTTAACTTTCTTTTTATAGGAAAGAAATAGTCGTACCTTTCACACGATGCATCTATATACTTAGGAATGCTTAATTTCCTTTGACAACTAATTTGCGTTTGAAATATTACCATCTCTACATAATAACCAGAAAATGTAATTGTTACAGTTTAGTACAAATAACTGAGCACATTAAGTAGTAAACTACTTTGACACCTTGGGGTTTTGTTTTCCAAAATAAACTCTCCAGACCAACAGTCTGACATTCACAATAAACAAAGAAAATAAGATTTCTTATTTTACATACATCTTTTTCTATGGTCTAGAATATTTTTTATATTAACTTAATTATCTTCACAAATATAGGCACCATGAACTTGAAAGAAATTGTAGCATATGAAAGATGAGAAAATACTTCATAATTCAGTAGTCCTCACATTGGGATGGTGATGGCGATGCCCCAATGTGCACAATTAGGCTTCCAGGCTTGATGCCAGAAATAATAAGGGATTCTGATTAATTCTTTTAATTTTTAAAGCAACTAATGCAATGTCATTTTCTTCTTTGGGCTTCTTTTCTATCTGTACCTGAATTTTATTGATTTTTGACAAAGAAATAAAAGGATTTGTGTATGTTTGTGGTATGTTATGATAGTTTAAATGTCACTTAAATCAATAACCAAAGACAGAGTTTTAGAATAGAAGCCACTTCAAAGTCTAATTCTTCCATCAATATAAATTTTCAACTGACATGAAAATGAACAGAAATTACATCTTTGTACCAAGGAGTAGACGCCTATGGACCACACCATGGCTAAGGAGTATTTATAATCAGCATGTCTCATCACTTCACCCAGGTAATTATTGCCTGATTGCATGCTAGGAAATATTAAAATAAACACAGAGAATGTAGAGAAATGGTAATCGCTAAAAGAAAGGCAATGCTGCCCATTTTATTCTGCGGCTTATTGATGCTGTACACTAGCAGGAACACGCTATGTGCAAAGACTGATAAATAATATGCAGTCTGTCAATGTTACACACTGCTTGTCCACAACAACCTTTTAAAACTGGAATTTTTATTTGAAAACAAAAATTGAATGTGTGCATCTGTCTTTAATAATAACTGAGACAGCTTTGAGCTATTGGCTGCATACCTATTTTGATGCTGTATTAATTATAGCCTTTGATTCAGCCCCTCCTCCTAGCTCATTTCCAATCCCTGAGTACTTGGATACCATTCTACATGTGAACTCAGGATTCTCATAGATCTTTCTGAACAGCCTCTTAGCCATTCCATACAGCCCATTTCAATTATTTTTGGCACTGCTCTCTAACAGGAGAACCCAGTCTGCGACTCAGACTACCTGTGTCTTCCTTCTCCACCTCTACTCTCTTCTCTTTAGGGGATCCATAGTCGGGCCTCAGATACACACATACCACAACCTCCCCCATGCCCAGTCCCTCTGCATTCCAATGGGACTCACTGCCCCCCATGGCTGGATCCATGGTACCCCCTATTATGACTCTGTTATGGGTCCAGACCCCAAGTCTCGCCCCCTTCTCCTGCCTGATAGCCTACTGTCCATCCTACCCACTCTAACAAAGTTGGATTACTAAATGTCTTACCCAGAATTCCAACCAGTTCTTCAAATCTGGGACCAATTGGAGTCTGAACAAAAACCCAAGGTGGCTCCCAGACTGAAGCTAAACATCATTTTGTTATTCTGGCACCTGTCCAACAGGTGGACTAACAGAAACCAAAGAACTAACCACCTGCCGAAGCAAAGTGTTACTAGATATATTCACCAGGAAACACCACAAATGTCCCAAACCCAGATGCCTAGATACAATCTGGAAAATACAAACATGAGTAACCAATACAATATTTGCATCTCCTGAAACCAATACCTTTATTGTAATAAGTCCCGAGGGGGGAAAAACAGTGTAGCTGAAGCACAAAAGAATTTAAAAATAGTAGTTATGGCCAAGCACCTTTAAAGATATGAATAATGCCTCAATGATAACTGCAATAATTCAAATAAACAATTCAATGAAAACAATTCAAGACAAGAAAGTAAAATTTTAAAAAAAGAGCTTCTAAAGAAAAGCCAAAATGAACAAAATTTGAAATGAAATTCAGATAGCAAACCAGGACCTTCAAAACACCCAGCAATCTTAACTGCCAAGGCATCTATCGCCTTTGTAATATTTTATATTTACAGTACCTTACTTAATTTTTCTTTTATGTTTTTTTTGTTTACTTGTTTTGCCTTCTCTATGACTCCCAAATCAACATATCTATGAGAGAGAAAAGCATCAAAGAAAATCAGGTTTGTGTTGTGAATTGGAATTTTCTTTACACGAGTGTCTTTGTTTCTGAAACCTCACACTTTTTAATTTCTTTCTTGTGTTTGTATATCCATTGTACAAAGCTCTGTGTTCCAGGGACATTTTCTTACATGGACATCATGGGCACTAATTGTGTCCCTCCACTCCACTCGACATATCTGGTTTTCTCCTATTTATTATTCTGTTAGTTCACAAGTCAGGTGACAATATGAGAACAGAATCTAGCAATGGCTACAAGGATGGATTGAAATTGATAGCTTTGGGTCTCTTACCATCAAATTAGATGCACTCTCAGAAGTGATACTGGTCATCCTACACTTCATGGGGGACACAAGAGAGGAACTACATGGAAAATGCTACTGCTATCAGATTGGTACTAGAAGTCAAACTATAGATGAATATTAAAAATTATCATTAATCAACTGTTCTCTACAGTGACAAGGTCACTTTATGAGATGAATTAAGTAATCTGCACAACAATTTCTCTTCTATATACATATATTTGAACTAAGCAACATGGAAAGTGCATCCCCTTCATAATTTAAAAACCACCTTACTTATACCTGTGGATATAAAAGTTTACTTAAATTCATTTTCCTTGTTAATAGCTAAAATAATTATGTTCACACATCATTTGCTGAATAGTTACCAAGTATAACCCATTTTTATAATGGTCAATATCTGCATGGGTCTCACTAATAAGAGACGTATTTGGTTGTCAGCTCATGCTAATAAGTGTGTATGGCTGCCATACACAACCAAGGTTATTCATAAATAAATGTATCTATTACAAGTCTATTATCAGTGTTTTCTTAAAGAGGTAGAAACTTGAACTTTCCTTGTCATTTCAATACATATATATATATATATATATATATATAATTTTAAATGTTTTTAAAAAGAACTCTTAATAACTATGTGGTTAGGATTAAGACCATTAGGTGGGGTGTTGATACCAAAGAGATAACAAAATAGGGAATCACTGCTATCTCTTGAACAGTGAGCACAAGAGAAGCCATTATTCAAGCCCGTATAGAAGTCAGTTACTGAGGAGGCATGCCAACTAGAATAGTCTGCTAACAATCCTAGTTCTTGTTACCTTGGCATGAAAAAAACATACAGTATTCCTCTTCTTCAATATGCCAGTCTCTGGCTGGTACCTTTCAATGCATAACTAACCAAAAGCTGGATAACATGACTGCATTGAAAGGTCTACTCATCATAGATTTAGACATAGAGAAGGACAGGGGAGAATACAAAATGAATGTAAATATAGCAGGTTGCCTTTGAAATATGGTGGCTTATATTTATATGAAATCATCATAATTGAAAAGTACTGGAAGACACCTAATCTACACAGCAGTATCATTTAGCAACACATTACACTGTAGAGTGTGGGATCCCTACTTTATGGTGGTGGCCCTGAATGACACTGAGCATATGGAGATAGTACTTAATTCTTATCAATAGCCAGGATTAACATGGCAATTCAAAGCAGAATTTTTCTAAATTTATTTACTTTTACTCCATGGTAAAAACTTGAAAGTCAAATTGTTGTGATAGGAATAATTCTTTAGATATAAAATTTCCAAATATGTTCCTTTCAATGCAAATTCCCTTCCTGGAAAATTAAGTTAATTAGATAATCCTAGCCAGAGCAATTCGACAATGAAAGGCTATCAAGGGGATACAAATTGGAAAGGGAGAAGTCAAAATATCACTATTGTCAGATGATATGATAATCTATATAAGTGACCCAAAAAATTCCACCAAAGAACTCCTAAACCTGATAAACAGCTTCAGTGCAGTAGCTGGATATATAATTAACTCAAACAAGTGAGTGGCCTTTCTCTACACAAAGGATAAATTGGCAGAGAAAGAAATTATGGGAACAACACCCTTGAAAAAAGTCACAAATAATATAAAATACCTCTCTGTGACTCTAAGGAAGGGAAAGATCTCTATGATAAAAACTTCAGATCTCTGAAGAAAGAAATTGAATAAGATCTCAGAAGATGGAAAGATCTCCCATGCTCATGGATTGGCAGGATTAATAGTCAAAATGGCTATCCTGCTGAAAGCAATCTACAGATTCAATGCAATCCCCATCAAAATTCCAACTCAATTCTTCACTGAGTTAGAAAGGGCAATTTGCAAATTCATCTGGAATAATAAAAAACCTAGGATAGCAAAAACTATTCTCAACAATAAAAGAACCTCTGGTGGAATCACCATGCCTGACCTCACGCTGTACTACAGAGCAATTGTGATAAAAACTACATGGTACTGGTACAGCAAAAGACAGGTAGATCAATGGAATAGAATTGAAGACTCAGAAATGAACCCACACACCAATGGTCACTTGATCTTTGACAAGAGAGGTAAAACCATCCAATGGAAAAAAAATACAGCCTTTTCAACAAATAGTGCTGGCACAACTTGTGGTTATCATTTAGAATAATGCAAATTGATCCATTCTTATGTTCTTGTACAAAGCTAATGTCTAAGTAGATCAAAGACCTCCACATAAAACCAGAGACACTGAAATTTATAGAGAAGAAAGTGGTGAAACGCCTTGAAGATATGGGCACAGAGGGCAAATTCCTAAGCAGAACAGCAATAGCTTGTGTGGTAAGATCCAGAATTGACCAATAGGACCTCATAAAATTGCAAAGCTTCTGTAAGGCAAAAGACACTGTCAATAAGACAAAAAGTCCACCAACAGATTGTAAAAGGATTTTTACCAATCCTAAATCTGATAGGGGACTAATATCCAATATATACAAAGAGCTCAAGAAGCTGGACTCCAGAAATTCAAATAACACCATTAAAAATGGGGTACAGAGCTAAACAAAGAATTCTCATCTGAAGAATACCAAAGAAATGAGAAGCACCTGAAAATAATGTTCAACATCCTTAATCATCAGATATATGCAAATCAAAACAACTCTGAGATTCCACCTCACACCAATCAGAATGGCTAAGATCAAAAATTCAGATGACAGCAGATGCTGGTGAGGATGTGGATAAAGAGGAACACTCCCTCCTTGCTGGTGGGATTACAAATTTGTACAAGCACTCTGGAAGTCAGTGTGTGTGTTCCTCAGAAAATTGGACATAGTACTACTGGAAGATCCAGCAATACCTCTTCTCGACATATACCTAGATGTTCCAACTGGTAATATGGACACATACTCTACTATGTTCATAGCAGCCTTACTTATAATAACCAGAAGCTGGAAAAAACCCAGATGTCCCTCAACAAAGGAATGGATATAGAAAATGTGGTACATTTACACAATGGAATACTACTCATCTATTAAAAACAATGAATTTATGAAATTCTTGGGCAAATGGATGTATCTGGAGGATATCATCCTGAGTGAGGTAACCCAATCACAAAAGAAGTCACTTAATAAGCACTCACTGATAAGTGCATATTATCCTAGAAACTTAGAATACCCAAGATATTATTTGCAAAACACAAGAAAATCGAGAACAAAGAAGTCCAATGTGTGGCTTCTTCATTCCTCCTTAGAATAGGGAACAAAATAGCTATAAAAGGAGTTACAGAGACAAAGTTTGGAGCTAAGACGAAAGGGTGAAGAATCCAGAGACTACCTCAGCCAGGGATCCATCCCATAATCAGCCACCAAATGCAGACACTATTGCACATGCCAGCAAGATTTTGCTGAAAGGACCCTGATACAGCTGTCTTGTGTGAGGCTATGCTATTGCCTGGCAAATACAGAAGTGAATGCTCATAGTCATCTAGTGGATGGAACACAGGGCCCCCAATGGAGAAGCTAGAGAAAGCACCCAAGGAGCTGAAAGGGTCTGTAATCCTTAGGTGGAATAACAATATGAACTAATCAGTACCCCCAGAGCTCATGCCTCTAGCTGCATACATAGTAGATGGCCTAGTTGGCCATCATCAGAAAGAGGGGCCCTTTGGTCTTGTAAACTTTATATACCCCAGTACAGTGGAACGCCAGGGCCAAGAATTGGGAGTGGGTGGGATGGTAGCAGGGCAGGGGTGTGTACAGGGAACTTTCGAGATAGCATTTGAAATAGAAATTTAAAAAATATCTAATAAAAATAATAGTATTTTCAAAAAGAAAAAAAAGAGATATTTTGTCTTTTATGATTTTCTGTATATTTGCTAGGGCATTAAAGTTGCTATAAAAGCAGTTATCTGCATTGGTCACTTAGTTGGTATTAAATTCTGTCAAAGGAAGATAATGATATTGAATATCTACAGTACCATATAGTTAGGAAGCCAAAGCAGAAGTCTACAATTTTGAGAACAGCATAGGCAATAATGCAAGCCCTGATATCACACACACACACACACACACACACACACACACACACACACACACACACACACGCACGCACACCCGGATCTATAAAAATAAACATGTCTTTCTTTCCCCTGTCCCTCTGTTTTAGATCCTTCATGCTGGTTTAGGCACAGGGTCCCCAATGGAGGAGCTAGAGAAAGTACCCCAGGAGCTGAAGCTGTCTGCAACCCTATAGGTGGAACAACAATATGAACTAACCAGTACCTGCAGAGCTCATGTCTCTAGCTGCATATGTAGCATAAGATGGCCTAGTCGGCCAGCATTGGGAAGAGAGGCCCCTTGGTCTTGCAAACTTTACATGCCCCAGTACAGGGGAATGCCAGGGCCAAGAAATGGGAGTGGGTGGGTAGGGGAACAGGGTGGAGGGAGGGTACAGGGGTCTTATGGGATAGCATATGAAATGTAAATAAAGAAAATATCTTATAAAAAAGAATTATTACCATTGATCTCCTCATAGATAAGTTGTGTGAATCCTTTCCTTACTCCATAAATTGCTCTTTGTAATGGTCTCACTTACTTTCCTGTCCCTTGGTCTGACTTGTCCACCCACCTGGAAATCTTTGAGTAACGACAGTGAAGAGCTTATTGGTATGTGTACATTCAATAACTGTTCTTTAGTTATAAATTTATTTGTACTCACTATATCAATTTATACTACCAATAAAGTTTGAAAAATTCCCTTTAAAATTTTGAGATCATTGAAGTTAATTATCAACTCAACTATATATATTTAGAATTACCTAGGAAACAGACCTCTAGACATTTATTTACAGTGTTTTGAGAATTAATTGCCTTGGGAAGCTTTAGATTGAAAATTAGTCACAACACCTTCTACACTGGTGTCACAGAGTAGATTAAAATAGGGAGGGAAAAGTCATATGATAGTCAGCACTCAACTTTCTGCTGCCTGCTTGTCTGGAAGTATGCAAGCTGATTCATTCTCCTATTAACACAGCCACAAGACATTCTGGCCACCATAAAATTCCCACTATTATGGGCTAAAATCCACTTATCAGTGAGTACATACCATGGGTGTACTTTTGTGTCTAGGTTATCTCATTCAGGATGATATTTTCTAGTTTCAACGATTTGCCTAAGAACTTCATGAATTCATTGTTTTTAATAACTGTTTTTTTCCATTATGTAAATGTACCACATTTTCTGTATTCATTCTTCTGTTGAGGGACATCTGGGTTCTTTCCAGCTTCTGGCTATTATAAATAAGGTACTTATGAACATAGTGGAGCATGTGTCCTTATTACATGTTTGAGCATCTTTTGGGTGCATGGCCAGGAATGGTATAGTTGGGTCTTCAGGTAGAACTATTTACATTTCTGAGGAACCGCCAGATTGATTTCCAAAGTGGTTGTACCAGCTTGCAATCCCACCAGCAATGGAGGAGTGTTCCTCTTTCTCCACATCCTCCCCAGCATCTGCTCTCACCTTAATATTTCATCTTAGCCATTCTGACTGGTGTGCGGTGGAATCTCAGGGTTGTTTTGATTTACATTTCCCTGATGATTATGGATGCTGTACATTTCTTTAAGTGCTTCTCAGACATTGGAAATTTACAGGTTTAGAATTCTTTGTTTATCTCTGTATCCCATTTTTAATAGGATTATCTGATTCTCTGGCATCTGCCTTCTTGAGTTTTTGTATATTTTGGATATTAGCCCTCTATTGGATGTAAGGTTGGTGCCTGCATATGAGTTGGAACCCAAGATGGACTGGTCTCTGGATGGCCTTTGCTTCAGTCATGCTCCTTTTTTGTCTGTAAATTTTCTTTAGACAGGATAATTCTGGGTCAAAAAATTTGAAGATGGGTGGGTGGCACCATGCCTTAAATGAGGGCCATTTACTGTTGTGCATTTTGACTAAGGTTATCCCTATTGGGTCCTGGGAGCATCTCATATCCATGCTGTCTGGGGCTTTCTAAAGGGTCCCCTACCTTAACCCAACACTGCCGCATATTTCTATTCATTCTCCTGACCATCTGGGTTTCTCTCTTGTCTTCCCACCCTCATATCTGACATACACTATTTTTTTTTTAAAGAACTTTGAGTATGATTCCAGGTTTTGTAAAATTCTGACTATTTAACACTGCTAGACTATTAAAAATGCATAGCAAAATTGTTATGTCACATAACTTCAATTACAGACTCAATTTGAGAAAATAAAATATAAATTTCAAAAGAATAGCGGCAAACATTGCTAATTTTAAAAGACTTGCAATATATTGACAATGAGATTGATTTTTATTTTCAAATTTAAAAGGGTACATATCCTATTTCATCACCTAAGAAATTATTTTCAAGTTTCATTTTGATAAGTAGTTTTAACATATTTTATTTTTATTGTTAGTTTACATGTATGTGTTCTTCCAATGGGATTGCAATCCCAGTCCACTCCTCCAGTTCTTCTGCAAGCTCCCCCACAAGGTTCCCTGAGTTCTGCCTGATGGTTAGCTCCAAGCATCTGCCTCTGCATTGGTCAATTGCTGGCCAGACCTCCCCAGGAACTGCCACACTTGGTTCCTCTCCACAAGAGCCTCTTGACCCCAGTGAGCATGTTGAGTTTGTTGTCTGCAGACATGATGGATACCCAGGTAGAGCCATTCCATGGTTGATCCTTCCTTCAGTCTCTTTTCTACTTTTTGTCCCTGTTCTTCCTTTGCAGAGGAACATTTCTGGGCTGAAAAGGACTTTGAGATGCTTGGGTGGCAGATCCCTCACCCAGGGGCCATGCTTATCCACTGGAGGTAGTCTTAACAGGTTCTACCTTCCCCTTCCCTGCTCATTAAGGTTGAAGTCAATTCCATTGGGCCCTGTGCGCCTCAAGTTTCTCTGGTGTCTGGGACCCTCCAGTGACTATCCCCAGTTCTTCATCTCCCCTTCTACATAGTTTTATTCCGTTTCCTGATCCTCTGACCTCTCTCACATCTCCTTCTTTCTCCCTCCCTTGTCCCCCTTTCCCAAAATCGTCCTGTTCCTCCTCCCCACAAGACTGAAGCATCCACCTCCTGATATTCCTTCTTTCTATGTTCCATTCGGTATGTAGGTTGTACAATATGCATTGTGAGGTTTTGGGTTAGTATCCACTTATTAGTCAGTACATACTATGTGTGTTCGTCTATGTCTGGGCTATCTCACTCAGGATGATATTTTCTAGTTCCAACCATTAGCCTGTGAATTTCGTAAAATCATTGTTTGTAATTGCTGCGCAGTACTCCATTGCATATATGTACCACATTTTTTGTAACCATTCATCTGTAGAGGGACATCTTGGTTGTTTCCAGCTTCTGGATATTATAAATAAGGCTGCTATGAACATAGTGGAGCTTGTGTCCTTGTTATATGTTGGGGCATCTTTTCTGCATATGCCCAGGAGTGGTATAGCTGAGTCCTCAGGTAGTACTATGTCCAGTCTTCTGAGGAACCGCCAGACTGATTTCCAGAATAGTTGTACCAGCTTGCAATCCCAGCAAAAATGGGGAAGCATTCATCTTTCTCCACAGCCTTGCTGTCAGCTACGTTTTTTGGTTTTATCTATTCTGACTGGTGTGAGGTGGAATCTCAGGGTCGTTTTGATTTGTGTTTCCCTAATGACTAAAGATGTTGAACATTTCTTTAAGTGTTTCTCACTCATTTGAGTTTCCTCACTTGAGAATTCTTTATTTAGCTCTGTAGTCCACATTTTAATTATTTGGTTCTCTGGAGTCTACCTTCTTGAGATCTTTGTATATTTTGGATATTAGCCCTCTATCAGATATAGGGCTAGTAAAGACCTTTTCCCAAACTGTAGATTGTCATTTTGTCCTATTGATAGTGTCCCTTGCTTTCCAGAAGCATTTTCAATTTTATGAGGTCCCATTTGTCAATTGCTGTTCTTAAAGCATAAGCCATTGGTGTTCTGTTCAGTAAGTTTTCTCTGTGTCCAAGTATTAGAGACTCTTCCCCACTTTCTCTTTTATTAGTTTCAGTGTCTCTAGTTTTATGTGGAGGTCCTTGATCCACTTAGACTTGAACTTTGTGCAAGGAGATAGGTATGGATCAATTTTCATTCTTCTACATGCAGACCACCAGTTGAACCAGTGCCATTTGTTGAAATGCTCTCTTTTTTCCTCTGAATAGTTTTAACTTCTTTGTCAAAGATCAAGTGACCATAGGTGTGTGGGTTCATTTCTGCGTCTTCAATTGTATTCCATTGATTCCCCATGCCTATTTCTGTACCAATACAATGCAGTTTTTTTTAATCACTATAGCTATATGGAATAGCTTGAGATTAGAGATGGTGATTCCACCAGAAGTTTTTTTTTTGTTGTTGTTGTTGTTGAGAATAGTTATTGTTATCCTCGGTATTTTGTTATACAAAATGATTTTGAGAATTGCTCTTTCTAAGTCTATGAAGATTTGTTGGAACTCTGATGGGGATTGCATTGAATCTATAGAACACTTTTCATAAGACGGCCATTTTTACTATATTAATTCTGCCAAACCATGAGCATGGGAGATATTTCCTTCTGCTTAGTGTATTTTCAATGTTCAATGGGATTATGTAGGTTTCCTTATATTGTTTATGCCAAAAAAAATCTTTTTTAGTAATAAAAAAATAATATAGACACACTCAAGTGCATGTTTAACATTTTTTTCTGACCAATTGTATTTGACATATTATTCATATTTTTATTAGTTATGGCTTGACATTCATGTAGCATTTCTGACTGAAATGTAATTGATATGAGCAATTACAAGTATTTATTCTATTACTCTTACCACGTGCATGCAAGCATGAAAGCACATACACACACACACACACACACACACACACACACACACACACACAGAGAGAGAGAGAGAGAGAGAGAGAGAGACTCATACCTTAAAAGACTTCCCAAAGATATTTAATTAATGTCATATCTATCACAATGTATAAATCTTTATACAGAATTAAAAGACCATGACTTAAATGAATGTTTCTTTTTATTACTTACCCTAAAATTATAATCAGCCACTCCAATTACTTGAGAAATTTTATAGGAGTAACAGTTAATAAATTAGCTTAGTTGGAGAGGTTCAAAGTAAAATATGGTCTAAATGAATTTCATTTTTACGATCTCTCAGGGAAATATATTCTTTTCTAAAATTAAGGGAGCCTTAGACAATCATCCGGATGTCAAACAATGAAATGGACAGCAATGCCAAGTATTGGTGTAGGTGTGTTAGACACTTAAAATGATCATTCAATCTAAAAAGCAAGAACTTTTTTTTTGTTTTTGTTTTTTTGAGACAGGGTTTCTCTGTATAGCCCTGGCTGTCTTGGAACTCACTTTGTAGACCAGGATGGCCTCGAACTCAGAAATCTGCCTGTCTCTGCCTCCCAAGTGCTTGGATTAAAGGCGTGCGCCACCACTGCTCAGCAAGAACTTTTTATATAGGTAAATAGATAACTACTCAGTTCATCAACTTGATTCTTAAAGATACTTTTCTCCCTGCCAATATAAACAGTGATTGCAAATTTCACACTGCAGCTTTACATAGAATAATCAAGAAATAAAAAGGCCCAGATGTCTGTCAACTGATGAATAGATTGTGTTATGTCTATAAGATGGATGCTACTGTGTAATAAAGGAGAATGAGCAGATACATGCAGCAGTGTGGAGAAATCTTAAGGACCTCTTGCTAAAAATCCTCTATGAATGCATTTGCATAAGATTTCAGGAAATATAAAGCATTAATGAAAGAATCTGCATCAGTAACTTTGTGGGCTGCAGAACAGAGAAGAGCTAGAAGGAACTGTACTCTGCCAGAATATAGAAAATCTGTATTTCCACCATGGTATCTTTACAACAAGATGTAATTTCAGACTCATCAAAGCATGATCTTAAAATTGGATATTATTGGGCATAAATTAATCTTCAATGAAACTGAGAAAACACGAAGGGATAAGCTAAGAACTCTTGCTATAAGATTAAATGAAGAGAAAGCTATAAAATTATTTTGGGTAGTATTTGATATATGTGGGCTTTTTATTATAGATCCATTTATTTTTCAATTATAATATACTTATATCATTTCCTACCTTTCTTTTTCTCCTTTCTCTTCCTCTGATGAAATTTATGGCCGCTTTTTCTTTAGTGTGGTCACATGCACACACACACACACACACACACACACACACACTTGTGTGCATGCACTCCTACATACATAAATACAACCTGTTCAGTTTGTATAATGTTGCCTGTATGTACATGATGCTGGAAATGAGCACTTGGTATTAGATAATAAATTGGAGAGGTTCTTTTCTGGGTAAGACCACTTCATGGTTCTTTGTAAAATGGAGAACATTCATTATTTTAAATGACTTCATTTTTGTTTCCTTTATCTTATGCATTTTATTTTCTGTATGCTAATATTTTTATCTGGATTTATCCTAAACAGTCAAGTAAAAATAAAACTTCACCCTTTTTCTAAGCAAGATATAAAAAACCTTATGGATACGAGTGCTTTTTTTGTGAGAAATACTACTAAATCATATTGGATTATATGTCAATATATGTTAGGATTAGTGGTTAGGATCAGAGTTAGGGTTAGCACTGATGTTTTTATAAGATCTTATGACCAAAGTTTTAGCACCTATAGAACATCAGGAACTATTAGCTCAAACTAAAAACACTCTTTCAGATTGCAATTTTTCTTCTTTTTGGGGGGAGGGGGTGATGACATCCACGAGGAGATGAGTAAGTGGGAAGAAGGTATGGGATGTGGTTCAGATTTCTATTATGTGACCTTCTACATGTTTGAAAAATGGAATTATCTTAAGATACAGTTTCATTCTTTTTTGTGGGTGCTGAAAATATTGTTTTTGATCATTATTAAGAAAATATTAATCTATTCCTGGTAACATTGATAATGTGCTCTTTAAAATTGAAATTTCCATTGGACATCTATTGTCTGCATTTCTCCATTTCTTTTTTTTCAAAGAAATAGACGTGAATAGATGATTTCTGATTTAATGGATGTGATCCTGGTTTTATCTATGTGAAAAGTGATTAAAAAGATACTCTGATATCCTCTTCTGTGGACTTTTCTGGAACTAAGAAATATTCCATCTATGTTGGTGATCTATCACTGAAGCTACATTAAGACAACTATAGTAAAAACAGGATCTGGAGGGCAACACCAGCAAGTTTTCAGTCTTCCTTATAATTGCTTGCTTTCTCTTGCCTTGTTCTTCCATATCTCCCTGTGGGTGCTCTATAAAGGCCTACAAACTAAGAATCAAACTTCAGATATAGTTAATTTGCTTACATGAGGGGAGGGATAGAATTTCCCGGAATGAGTTTTTTATTATTTGCCTTCAATTTGATAGTTTTATTGTTTATTTACTTTTAAAAATAAGTAGTAATAATAAATTAAAATATTTATATTTATTATTTTTAGCAATATAAATAAGCTCAAAGATACTATGCTAATTTGAATAAGCTAGGCACTGAATGATGGCCTCACTACCTAAATCTGAGAACCTGATATGTTACAGTTGACACTTTGTCAGACATACTTGCTGAACTCAACTGATATGTCTATATTTAGGCCACTGCCTAATTCCACTATCTAGAGAAGGTTAGAGAATATACACAGAAGATGGTGAATGGATAACTTGAAATTTTTATTTTCATTTAATTCAAATATATCATGTCAGTAAAAATACTTTATGTGAAATATCAATAACTTATAGTTAAATCATATAGCTAAAGGTATCTGACATTATTTTCAAGTCAAATACTACATCCTCAAGACTCTTATAATCTTATCATTTTATAGGCCGAGACTTAATTATGTACTTAAATTCCAGATTCATCAGGGCAGTGGAGGCGCACGCCTTTAATCCCAGCACTTGTGAGGCAGAGGCAGGCAGATTTCTTAGTTCAAGGCCAACCTGGTCTTCAAAGTGAGTTCCAGGACAGCCAGGGCTATACAGAGAAACCTCGTCTCAAACAAACAAACAAACAAATACAAAAAAATTACAGATTCTTCAAGCTATTCATAATCATATTTGTGGTGCTCATGTGATAATTAGTTCTATTAAAATGATTCAAGACACATACTTATATTAAAGAAACTAGTAAATAATACAAGCTATGATTAAAGGCCAGATCAAAACAGAATCATTTTGAAAATATTTCAGTTATATGTGCCAACAAAAAACCAACTAATTTAGCCGGGTGTGGTGGCACACACCTTTAATCCCAGCACTTGGGAGGCAGAAGCAGGCAGATTTCTGAGTTCGAGGCCAGCCTGGTCTACAAAGTGAGTTCCAGGACAGCCAGGGCTCTACAGAGAAACACTGTCTCGAAAAAAACAAAACAAAACAAAACAAAACAAAACAAAAAACAAAACAAAAACAACCAACCAAACAAACAAAAAAACAAAATAATTTATTTTCATTCCAAAATTAAAACAATTGCATTGTTAATCTTGTCCTGTGATATGTTGTGATGATTTTTCTCTGTTAAATCTGGAGCATTAAGGTATCCTTTGCAACTTTTCCTATTAAATTTAAAGCTTGAAATTTTATGGTTTCTCAATAGTTTTCAAGTAGCACCTAGACCCAAGCTAATATATCACAATGTATGCTGAGTATCTTAAAAAATAGGTGGATTTGTACAAAGAGACCTTACAAATCACTATTACTCAACAACTACAGATAAAAGAGTTCCTTGAGAGTGCTTTTCTTAAAATTCATAGGTTCCCAGAGAACACTTTAGCAAATATAAAGTGTATTTCAGTCAAACATATTCCTAAATTTTACTGTCTTTTCTTCTCTCAAGCATGAGTCAGAGATTTTCTCAGATATAAATAGATATAAATATATGAAATATTGAGTACATAATCCCTAAAAGACTGAGGGAGTCTTTGAGATTTATTTCTTAAAAGACATTTGCTCTATGTAATCTTAACGTTCTATAAATGGAGTCAAGTCTATACGTTATTTCTCAAAATTCATCTCATGTCTTTGTATGGGTGTACATGAGAAAGGTCAGCTGCTCATCTAGCCACTAGGTGAGCAATTCTAAGTTAATATTTTAAGCATATAATATATCTTTAGAACATACATTTTTAGATAGAATGTTAAGAAGGTATTAAACAGCTTTATGTAGTTTTCATAATATGAACAATTATATTGAGGGATCTTCATTTTATAATTTTTCCTTTCATGATTAAGGAAAATGGTCAGGTTTACATTATTACACTAAGACTAGGTGACTTGTATGAAGAAAAGGTATGAATGCAAATCTAACATAACTTTTCATTGAGATTAATTTTATATTAAAAATTTTAGGCCGGGAGTGGTGGCGCACACCTTTAATCCCAGCGCTTGGGAGGCAGAAGAAGGTGGATTTCTGAGTTCATGGCCAGCCTGGTCTACAAAGTGAGTTCCAGGAGAGCCAGGGCTATACAGAAAAGCCCTGTCTCGAAAAACAAACAAACAAACAAACAAACAAACAATTAGTTTTTATGAATAGAGGGATTTTAAAGTATTTCTAAATTAATACATTTAAGTAAAACAGTAAGCAATATAAATCATATAAATCAAAGTCACGTTCTTTATACTACTTTCGTTTATATAGTTTATACCTTAAGTCAAAAATTGTACATGTGATCAAGTTAAAGGTATCTCTTCACTATCTGATTTCTGTAAATGAACCAGCTTGAGTGAAGACCCACCAGTATTGTGGGAGGAAATGAAGCACTAGCAGAGGTTGTTGGACAACTGAAATTGCTCTGTGTTACAATCGAGTTCAGTTGATTGAAGGGTATCTGCACACCAAAGGCTATAGGATATTAATATATGATGTTTAAAATAAGTTTTTTTCGGGGCTGGAGATGGCTTCACAGTTCAGTGTGCTTGTTGCTCTACACAGCACTTAGGTTCAGTTCTCATCCTTCATATAGTAGCTAACAACCACCCACAACTCTAATTTTAGTGGATCTGACCCCTCTTCTGGCTCCTTTGGGATCAAGTGGCCATGTTGTGCATATATACATACATGCAGGCAATACACGCAGATAACAACTAAAAATTATAATAAATGTTTGTGTGATGTTTTCTACATTGTGAAAGAGCTATTCATTTTATTGAAGAAATCACAAATAATCAATTTGTTGAGGACAGTTACAAGTCAGTTACTTTGTTCCTATTTTGAATAGGCACAGGCTTTCACCTGTCACCATGGATACTTTTGATTGCACCACACTGGCTTTCTTGGTACTAAGTTCTCAAAAGAAACAGTAAATAACAGCCCCATGCACACAGAACACAAGACATAATGAAAGGATAATCTTCCACTCAATTTTCTAAATTCTTGTTTATATGCTAGCTGCTTTCTATTGATTGATAACTTGGCAGAATCTAGAAGAACCATAGAGACTAGCCCAGGAGCATACCTGTGAGGAGTCATCTTGAGATCTTTAATTGAAGTGTGTAAGCTAGTTTATCTATTTTGATGTAGCTGCTGTTAGTTTTATGCTGTGTGTCTGTAGTACATAAACTGTTATCTAAATTTTGAGAAGCACATACATGATTTCTAGTCTATATGTGATTGTTAAATCTGAGTTTCTGCAAAGAGAAAAAGGAGGAGGCTTTTTATTTTAGCATATTACATTTCAAATCTTTACTTTTTGTTCATTATTTTTAACATACTTTTCATCTTAGTTTAATTTCACAGTATGTAATTAATGTTCCAGGAAAATCTGCAACTATAAGTTTACATCTCATTATCTGAGAACCTTAAGGTGATATGTAGTTCTTTTTAATTTAGGAGCTTTTAGATTTTAATTTATCTAACACTCCCAGAACAGTCTAAGTCAACATACAGATTTAAGTACATCATCTTATTCAGGAATATATGTAAATATTCACACAAAATGACGTGAATAAAGGTTATGAAGAGTTTCACATGATTCCAGATAAGAGTTTGCTGCCAAACGAATCACCTGAAAGTTTTGAAATTTATAACAAATACTTCTATTCTTTGTTCTCTAAGGTTTGAAGTTGCAACTGGTGGACCTCATAGTTCCATAACAATTCTCTGAAAAAATCATTCATTTCCTCAAAACCATAAATTGTAATGTCTAATTTCTCATAATGTAATAAAAGTAGCACTTGTGTAATTATTATCCAATGTTTTCTATAATCGGTAGTTTTCTCTTCTCAATTTGAAAGCTGTTTTTATTTTGTACTTCTGGATTGTCAGAGTATTACAGTTTGTTACTATATCAGACTTGGTTTCACCCAGGAAACCTGTGTTCACTTATTCTGTCTAAAATAGTCTTGCACCAATGCTACACATACCTGCCAGGAATACGGGAAACAAATCTACGCAACTTAAAGATAGCCCACTGATATCAGCTGTACCCAGGCTCTCAGCTGCCACCTGCAAGCAGAGTGTGCAAACAGCATCTGATGAAAAACCTGAAAGTGCTTACAGCACTCCAGCCAGCTTCCAAATGTGAAACCTTCCTGCTCAATATTAGCACCGGTGCTAACAGTATTACCTCAGCTACAGTCACCTCCATTACCTTTGTATGCTGTCCAACTCAGTCTACAAATGACAATTATCCTGCCTCCCTAGCTGCAATGAGCAGTCACTGTATCTGAAACACCACAGGGCTGTAACAAACCTGATGACACCAGTCAATGTCACTTTAGCACAGGGGGCTTCTAAACAACTACATGCAAGCTATGAGAAGAATTATTATAGTTATTATCAGATACCTGTAAACTATACCATGTAGCCAAAATCTATGCCCCCATCCTGTGTTTCTGCAAGGCCTTCTTCCTTACAGCTGAATATAACATAGCACTTCCTGTCAGTATACTGCCTATGGACAACGAAGGTATGGTAAAATAGCCTGCTACCACTTACAAATGTCATTCCAGTTGTATTATCTGCTAATGAATCAAGGTCTATGGAGCCTCAGAGCAGCAGCTGTAGGCAGCAGAGTTTAGACTTCCAGGTCTACCCAAGAGGCATGCATATTTATAGAAAGAAGTCTAGAGGATGGGCTAGAAGAGAAATAGAGCATGAATATCTCTAGGAACCAGAGCAGAGTAAGTGAGGATTTGGTTGCAAAGGCATAAACAAAGATGGGAGAAAGGGGAATGTCATAGAATGGCTACTGCACTTCCAGTTGGCCTCCATAAGCTTAGTGTAGGACCTCGCAGAGATCTTAATTGGGACCAAGAATTGTGCCATTTATATGCAAAGATTACATGGCAACGTGAATCTCAATAATCGGGGAAATCTTGATAGTTTAGGGCTATTAAGAGCAGAAGAAAGGTGAACAACCTTAATCTGTGACCCATATTTGCCTGGACAAGCAAACAGGCATGCCACCAAGTGGCATCACTGTGTATGCTAACTGCATAGGCTTCTATCAAGTGTGAGGGAAAACATTTACAAGGAACCAACTGAATTCCTTTTCAAAAGAAGAGTTTCTAAGAGCCCACAAGGTGGCATGCTGCACTTTAGGGCAAAGTTGAGGTCACCAACTTTCTCTGGAGGAAAACATTAGGGTTCTCTGGAGCCCTATGGGTACTATGCAGACACTCTAGAACAAAGAAAGGCATCTCCTTGAGAAGCCAGCAGAACTTCTCTATGAAGCACAGACACAAGGCAGATCTGGACCATTGGTGGAACATGAAAGGAAAAGCAAGTAGATGTATATATCCTGGAAATTTTAAATAAGCTGTATTCAGTGTAAGAAACAAAAGATCCCAGAGATCTGTCTTGACTACCACATTTATTTTAACAAAATTTCCAAAAATTATAAATTATCTCTTTTAGTAAATCTGGATTTAATCTATGAATTAATCTATATAATAAAATGAAATAAAAGGGATGCTGTGTAATTTTTAGTTCTAAATTCAAAACCTGGCATCACTCACCTTCCATGTAAATCACTCTCCAGTTGCCTGGAAATATTAGAAAGAGATTAACTGTTATGGTAAGGAGCTCTAGAGTTACAAACTGAGTAGTTTACAACTACGAAACTACTCAGTAAGCACTTGTCCCAGTGCAAGACCACTCCCAGTAGGGTGCTAAGCATGTAAATACGCCAAGTTAGATATGTGAAATAGTGTGCTATAAGCTGTGTATCCCTCAAATTCATATTGTAACCATCAACCATGAATGCTTGCAGTATATGAAAATAGATAAAAAGTTTTGGAGAAATATTATGTCACATTAAATAACAAGAGACATTTCAGATATCCGTTCATCTTATTGTCGAAAGTTGCATAGAGATTATAAAACAGCTGACAATCAGTGGTGATTGGCTGAAAAATGATGATGGCAGGAGGTATCTACAAATGGCTAGGGAGATTTAAAAAGAACAATTACATACAGTATAAGTGAGATCACTATTTAAAATGAAAATATTCACATGTGATCTGTAATTTACCTCTAATGTACCTGAGTAAGGGAATGTTTTATACATCAAACTCTTTAGCCCAGTGTGCTCCAGTGACTACCTCAGCACCAAGCCATTTGTTTATAGTTCTGAGTTTTGTTCTTCGTCTCCCACCTGGTGTTTACTTTCATCAATATTGGTGAGTGATAATCTGATAAGCGTGTTGCTTACTTAATGCAGTAGTATTTATGTAGGTGCCCAAACACTTAATTATATGCATTTGCCCTCACCTTTGTAAGTAGCCAAACACTCATAAGAAAATGCAGCAGTGGGAGATGGGGAGCTAGGTATAGCCACTCGAAAGTCTCAGACTCCAGGGAAGCTAGAGACTCCCAGGACCCAATGGTAATAACTTTAGCTGAAATACCCAACAAAGAGGATATAACAACCTGTAGAGACTACATACAGTAAATAGGCATGGCCCTTAGTTGACGGATGGGGCCACCCATGCATTTCATAATTTTTAACCCAGAAATGTTCCTGTCCAAAAGAAATACAGAGACAAAAAAATGGAACAGAGACTAAACGAAAGGCCACCAGAGACTGCCCCACCTAGCAATCCATCCTATCTGTGGACACCAAACTCTGACACTATTGCTGATGCCAAGAAGGGCTTGCAGACATGAGCCTGGTATGGCTGTTCCCTGAGAGGTTCTACCAGAATCTGACCAATACAGATGCAGATAGTCACAGCCAACCATAGGACTAAGCCCACTGACCCCAATAGAAGACCTAGGAGAAGTACTGAAGAAGTTGAAGGGGATCTCCACCCCATACAAAGAACAATATAAACTAACTTTACCCCCCCTCCCCTGCCCATGTCCCCACCAGAGCTCCCAGGGACTAAAGCACTAATCAAAGAGTACACATGGAGGGAGCCATGACTCTAGATACTCCAGATACATATGTAGCAGAGGATGGTCTTATCTGACATCAATGAGAGGAGAGGGATCCTTGATGCCCTAGCATAGGGGGATGTTGGAGGGTAAGGTGAAAGTAGGTGTGTGGAGGATTATCCTCATAGAGGCCCTCACAGTGGGAGTATGGGATTTGTGGTTTGTGGAAGAGTAACCAGGAAAGGGGATATCATTTGAAATGGAAATGAATAAAATGATTAGTTTAAAAAAAAGAAAATTAGAAGTAGAATCAATGTGTTGATTTGGTTAATAAAAGTAAGCCAATCTCCTGCTTCAATTATTTGATTATTCTGGCTTAATTATTTTTAACTGCACAAGTAAATATTGCTTGCTATTATTTAAAAACAGGCTATCTTCACATATTTTCACAAGTTAATAAGTTAAATACTTAAATGTTACCAAAAATAATTCCTTCAGGAAAAAAATCATGATAGAAAATATTTTATTGTATATCTGTCTCTAAAGGAAAATATTTTTGACAAATAGTTCATTTTCTTCTTTAAAATTCTGATTACTTATTAGTATTTTTTTTTGGATATTTTCTTTATTTACATTTCAAATATTATCCCCTTTCCTGGTTTCCCCTCAGAAAATCACCCTTTCCCTATCCTCCTCCCTTCCCCTGCTCACCAACCCACCCACCCACTCCTTCTTCCTGGACCTGGCATTCCCTCACACTGGGGGATAGCACCTTTATAGGACAATGAGCCTCTCCTTTCATTGATGTCCCACTAAGCTATCCTCTGCTGCATATGTAACGGGTGCCATGAATCCCACTATGTGTACTCTTTGGTTGGTGGATTAGACCCTGGGAGCTCTGGGGGTACTGGTTAGTTCAAATTGATGTTCCTACTATGGTGCTGCAAACAGTTTCAGCAAATTGGGTACTTTCTCTAGCTCCTTCATTGAAGATCCTGTGCTCAGTCCAATGGATGGCTGTGAGCATCCACCTCTGTATTGGTGAGGCACTGGCAGAGCCTCTCAGGAGAGAGCTATATCAGACTCCTGTCAGCAAACTCTTGTTGGCATCCACAATGGTGTCTGGGTTTAGTGACTGTATATGGGATGGATTCCCAGGTGAGTCAGTCTCTAGATAGTTATCCAGGCTCTACTCCACACTTTGTCTCTGTAACTCCTTGCATGGGTATTTTGTTTCCCCCTTCTAAGATGGATAGAAATATCCACACTATGGTCTTCCTTCTTCTTGATTTTCATGTGGTTTGTGAATTGTATCTTGGATATTCTGAGCTTCTGGGCTTCTGGGTTAATATCCACTTATTAGTGAGTGCATATCATGTGTGTTCTTTTGTGAATAGGTTACATCTCTCAGGATGATATGCTCCAGATCAATATATTTACCTAAGAATTTTATAAATTTCTTGTACATCCTTAGTCATCAGGGAAATGCAAATCAAAACAACCTTGAGATTCCACCTCTAGTCAGAACTGCTAAGATTAAAAATATAGGTGACAGCAGATGCTAGCAAGTATGTAGAGAAAGAGGAACACTCCTCCATTATTGGCTTGATTGCAAGCTGGTACAGCCACTCTGGAAATCAGTCTGGTGGTTCCTCAGAAAATTGGAATTAGTACTACCTGAGGACCCAGAAATACCAATCCTGGGCATATACCCAGAAGATGATCCAACATGTAATAAGGACACATGTTAAACTATGTTCATAGCATTCTTATTTATAATAGCCAGAAGCTGGAAAGAACCCAGATGTTCCTCAACAGAGGAATGGGTACAGAAAATGTGATACATTTACACAATGGAGTACTACTCAGCTATTAAGAAAATGAATTTACTTATTACTATTTTTAATCATATAGTTGTCTGTGATTGTTAAACATCATAATGACTAGAAAGCTCAAATTTTCTAAATGCATTTGTTTGTAAAATTTACATAAATAACTATTTTAAAATTTAGGTAGTTTTTCATTGTGTTTAGTACATAGTTCATTAATGTGCTTGTCATTCAATATGGCATTCAATTTGGTCTCAACTTTCTATGTTTTTCTGAAGATGACATATGTCAGTGTTTGCAACCATGTTTGGTTGTTACCCTCAGAGAAGTAGGGGCTGAGTACAAGGAAGAGCATATAAAGTCCTTGTCTCCTATGAGCCAAGTCCTGCTTCCACTTTTCAGCATCATATATACCAGGCTTTACGTTCCCTTCTTATTATGCCGACATTTGGAAATTGGGAGAGGAGTATCAGAAATTCAAGGCCATATTTTGCTACATAAACAAAATTTGAGGCTTGTGATACATAATCAGATGTACAAATTTACTCCCAAATTTACTAATTTTTAAATAGCCACTTGTTACAGCCTGATGGGCATCTAGGCTGTAACAGTATAGCAATGTGCATGGTGGTGGTGATCTCTGTAGTAGGATTCACAGTCCTTTCTGTATATACAAAATTTTTTCATAGAAGAGGCATGTGGTAGAGTTTTTCTATCTCTTTGAGGGGCTCCATACTGATTTGTACAGTGATCACACCATGTAGTGCACCCACCACCTTTTAGTAAGTGTTTCCTTTCTCCCTAGTCACACCAGAATTTATCAGTATTTTTTTAATCATAGTCTTTATGACTCAGGTAATATTAAATCTCAAATTAATTTTCATCTTCATTTCTTAGACATCTTAAGTTATTGAACATTTTAAATGTTTCTGAGCCTACTTCTTTTCTTTTCTTTTCTTTTCTTTTCTTTTCTTTTCTTTTCTCTTTTCTCTTTTCTTTTCTTCTCTTCTCTTTTCTTTTTCTTTTTCTTTTGCTTTTTTTTTTTCTCTCTTTCGGATTTTCTTTTCTTTGGCCATAACTCATTTTTTAATTGGGTGCTTTGATTTGTGAATGACTAATTTTTCAAGAGCCCCTATATTTATATATATATTTCAGCTATATTTATATTTATATATTACTGAGTAGGACATAAATATATACATTATTTTGTGTGTATGTATCAGATAAATTAAATGTGTTTTAATTTAAGAAGAACTCTATTACCTTAATTGACTACTGCAAAAGTAAAGTCAATATATTACATGTAGATCAAAGGTCACATTTACTATGTTAAATGATTCTTAATTATTATTATTATTATTATTATTTTTGTCTTTGAAGTCATGGGTCTTTGGTGTTGGATGACAAGGTGAAATTCCTGGGAAGAAACGACTTTGATGTCTTAGGTTTAAAGGCAGTCTGGCAGTGAGTCTCCTGTATCACAGGGAACTATAATCTTTTCTTTATGAGCTTTAACAAACTGGGCAAATCCTTTCACATTATGGAGAATGAGCCTGTTTACCCAAAGCAGCCCTACGTAAATATCATCACCTGTAAGAAAAATACCTTCACAGCAGGCTGTATACTACTTTTTCCTGTAGAATAAATATAGCATAAATGTCATATAAATTTGATCATTTTAAAGAGAAAACTCATGGAGAGTAAAAGTTCTGTTCAATTCATTTTTACACCAGTTACCTAGATTAAAATAGTTTATTATGTAAAAGTTAGGTTTCTTTATTTGTTGTTTTGTGTTTTTAAGGAGGATACCAAGTTGCATAGGTAAAAGGGGAGTGGGCCTACAAGTATTCTGGGGAAGTAAGTGTTTTGTTGTTGTTGTTGTTGTTGTTGTTGTTATTGTTTTTGAGACAGGGTTTCTCTGTGTAGCCCTGGAACTCACTCTGTAGACTAGGATGGCCTTGAACTCAGAAATCTGCCTGCCTTTGCCTCCCAAGTGCTGGGATTAAAGGCGTGCGCCACCATTGCCAAGCTGGGGAAGTGTTAATTTGATCAAATATGCGGTATAATTTTCAAAAAAGTAATAAAAATATATAAACATATATAAGTAAATAAGTTGATTCAATAATGAATGAAGTGAATGCCAGGCCCTTCTTTACTGTCAGAGCCTCCTCAAGCCCTTGCAGTGTTCAGACCACATGAATTCTTTGATGTCCATTTTGATGCAATTTTAAGACGTTTTTAATAAAGTGGACTAATAAGATGATGAAAAATAGCAACAGAGGACATATGGGAAATGTTTTAAATGCCTGTGGCGATTAATATCGGCTGCAGCTACGTTTCAAAACATTTTATAGTATGAAACTGTTATTAAACTCCAAAGCCTCATATTCTAAGGCTAAAAGAAACCATTTCTCTTAAATTTATTTTTATGAGTTTTTCTTCTATTCTGTTCTGATTATTCTACAATATTTCTTTGCTGAATATGAGGGGTTCTAATACACTAATAAATGTCTGATAGATAGTTAGTAAGACAGCTTTTTATCTATCTGCCAGACTCTTTGCTTTATTCAGTTCATACTTAGTAGAAGTTTTTCTGTTGTATTCAGTTTATGACTGGTATGCATTGATTAGGAGCTGACATGCTTAAACTATTCTCTCTGTCTCTCTCTGTCTCTCTCTGTCTCTCTCTGTCTCTCTCTCTGTGTGTGTGTGTGTGTGTGTGTATGTGTGTGCGTGTGATGGGAAGTGTGTTCTGTCAGGCTGGAATCATATAAAAGAAGCTGCAAAGCTACAATAAACAAAACAATTCCATGATTCATTTTTGCTTGAATTATAAAATAGCCTCAGTTCGGGATCTTTCTGTTACCATTTGTCTTTATGCATGGCTGAACTCTAAGTAAAACTGTTAGAATTTTCTCTCTGTCTCCCTGTCTCTGTCTCTCTGTCTTTGTTTCTCTGTCTCTGTCTTTCTGTCTTGGTTTCTGTCTCTGTGCCCTTGGCTATTTTCCTCTTTCTCCTCTCTCTCTCTCTCTCTCTCTCTCTCTCTCTCTCTCTCTCTCAACAAACAAACACAGTCTGTATAACACAGCTATATCAAAATTACTCTTGGTACTGTCTATTTTAGGCTGATATGAAGCCGAATTGATGATTCAAGGATAAAAAAATGAATCCTAAATGTTGTATTTTCAACCTGGATGTAAAAACTTAGGCATTTATCTGATCTGGCTTTGTATTCTGTTTCATTATGTCATGCTTGGATGTATTGACTTTTGGAATATTTTAACTTCCGATATTTTAACTTGACTTTAAATATAAATAATAAAATTCTTGACCATCACTAACAAAGAAGAAACAGTATCATAAAAATAGGCATTATCACAGGTATGTAATTATTATATAATTACAGGCAATTATTTTTCCTATATTACATGGTTTCATATTTTAGATGAATATATTGGTGCCTTTTGAAAGGCTGTGGATTCTGATGACCTTAAAAAGCAACAATAAGGGTGTTCACTTCAGGAAAATGAAGAAAAAAAATACAAATTTGCAAAAAAGCAGAACAAACCAGCATTGTTAGGCTTTACAAAGTACACTCAAGGTTTGTTATGTAGTAGCTAAGGGGTATTAATCAGGTAGTGAGGGGAGATAGGAGAGAAGCCTAGAGAGTCAGGAAAATAAATGGAAATATGCAGCTGTGGGGGATGGAGGCAATGAACCGCTAGAAAGTCCCAGAGAACTGGGATGTGAGATGCTCCCACAACTCAATGGGAATGACAGGAGCTTAGCATGGCTCGTCCTCTGAAAGGCTCTGTCAGTAGCTTTCTGAGACAGATACACCACCTTACCCCCTAACATCCCCCTAATCCCATAGAGACTTGATGCCCAGGGAAGGGGGATCTTAGGGGGTAAGGTGGACTGGGGTCAGTAAGAAGTGGGGTTGGAATTGGGGAGCACCCTCTCAGAGCAAAAGGGAAAGGGTGTGAAGAACTCTTAGAAGGGGGACCAGGAGGGGGAACAAAATTTGTAATGTAAATACTTATAGCCAATCATTGGACTAAGGTTGGGGACCCTTATAGAAGAGTTAGGGGAAGGACTGAAGGGGCTGAAGATGATTGCAACCCCATAGGAAGATCAACAATATCAACTCTCTGGGGCTCCTGGGAGCTCCTGGAGATTAGGCCATCAACTAAGAGCATATATGGGCTGGTCTGACACATATGTAGTGGACGACAGCCTGCTCTGGTCTCAGTGGGAGAGGATGTGCCTAATCCCATAGAGACTTGATGCCCAGGGAAGGGGGATGTTAGGGGGTAAGGTGGACTGGGGTCAGTAAGGAGTGGGGGTTGGAATTGGGGAGCAACCTCTCAGAGCAAAGGGGAAGGGTTGTGAAGAACTCTTAGAGGGGGGACCAGGAGGGGGAACAAAATTTGTAATGTAAATAAATAAAACAATTAAACACACAAACACAAGCAGTTGAAGGCAGATCTTGCTTTGGACTGGGATGTGCAAAGTTCCTTAATTGAGATAATTATGCTGAGCAATCTACTTAATCATCACTAATATTATAAATAATCTCCCTCAAAGTAGAGAAAGAAGAATTATATCTTTTGGCACAATCAAATGCATAAATCAAGTAAAATAGTTGTGAGCACAGCTACAGAAGAAAGGGTCATCAGATATATTTAAAATGCAGAAAAATAACTACCAAGTTAATACAGCTTTATTATTATTATTATTATTATTATTATTATTATTATTAATCATTCCATTTGTTTACATCTCAAATGATATCCAACTTCCCAGTTACTCTTCCACAAACCCTCCATCCCACATCTACCCTTTTCCTCCTCCCCTTTGCCCCTATGAGAGTGCTCCCCAACCACGCACCCTCTCCCACCCTACTACTCTAGCATCCCCCTATGCTGCAGCATCAAACCTCCACAGGACCAAGGGCCTCCCCTCCCACTGCTGTCAGGCAAGACCACTCTCTGCTACATATGTATTTTGAGTCCTAGGTCCCTGTCTTTATACTCCTTGGTTGGTGGTCTAGTCTCTGGGAGCACTGGGTGGGCTGGCCATCCAATGTTCTTCTTCCTATGGTGTTACAGTCCCTCTCCACTCCTTCAGTACTTATGCCAGCTCCCCCACTGGGTCTCTGAGCTTTTCTAAGGGTCGGCTCCAAGCATCCACATCTGCATTGGTTAGCTGCTGGCCAAACCTATCAAGGAGTAGCCATACCAGGTCCATGTCAGCAAGCACCTCTTGACCATAGCAACAGTTTACGGTTTGGTGTCTGCAAACAGGATGAATCCCCAGGTGAAACAGTCCTTGTCTGGCCCTTCCTTCAGTCTCAGCTTCATTTTTTGTCTCTTTTTTCTTTGGACAGGAACATTTCTGGGTTAAAATTTTTGAGATGGGTAGGTATACCATCTCTTGACTGGGCGCTGTGTCTATCTGCTGGAGGTGGTCTCTACAGGTTCAATCTCCCCCTTTTCTGAGTATTTTGGCTAAAGTCATCCCAGTTGGGTCCTAAGCACCTCTTTCTTTCCTGGTGTCTGGGATCCTTGAGTGGCTATCCCCAATTCCTCATCCCTACCTGCTACATAGTTTTATTCAATTTCCTAGCCCTCTGTACTTCTGTTCCATTCCCTCCAGTACCTGATACTGCCCCTTTTCTTCTTTCCCCTCCTCTCTCCCTCCAATGTTTCCCTCTCCCTCCACCTCTGTGATGATTCTGTTCCCCCTTCAAGGCATCTACACTCTGGTCTTCCCTCCTCCAAGACTCCATAATGGTCTGTGGGTTCATTTATGGGCATTGTAAGTTTTTGAGCTGATCAAATAGATAAAAATTGGGAAGGAGAAAGTCAAAATATCACGATTTGTAGATTATATGACAAGCCACACCAAAAACTCTACCAGAGACTTCATACAGATGATAACTGCAGCAAAGTGGCTAGATATAAAATTAACTCTAACAAATCAGTAGCCTTTCTCTACTCAAAGGATAAAAGGACGGAGAAAGAATTTAGAGAAATAACATCTCTCACAATATTCAGAAATAACATAAAATATCTTGGTGTGACTTTAACCAAGCAAGTGAAAGATCTGTATGACAACTTCAAATTGTTGAGGAAAGTAATTGAAAAATACCTCAGACAGATACCAAATACCAAAGTTAAATCAGGATCAGATAAACCATACAAACAGTCCCATAACCCTCAATGAAGTAGAAACAGTCATCAAAATTCTTCTAACCAAAAAGTGCCTAGGGATATTTTAGTGCACAATTATATGAGACCTTCAAAGAAGACTTAATACCAATACTCCTCAAACTATTCCACAAAACAGAAACAGAAGGAACACTACCTAATTTGTTCTATGAAACTACAATTATGCTGATAACAAAACCACACAAAGAACCAACAAAAAAAGAGAACTTCAGACCAATTTCCCTTATGAATATCGATGCAAAAATACTAAATAAAATTCTTGCCAATGGAATCCAAGAACACATAAAAATGATCATCCATTATGATCAACTAGGCTTCATCCCAGGGATGCAGGGATGGCTCAATATAAGAAAATCCACAAAGAAAAAAAACATGATTATTTTATTAGGTGCTGAGAAAGCATTTGACAAAAACTGACATCTTTTCAAGTTAAAAGTCTTGGAAAAATCAGGAATTCAAGGCCCATACCTAAACATAATAAAAGCAATATACAGCAAACCAGTAGCTAACATCACACTAAATGGAGAGAAACTTGAAACAATCCCACTAAAATCAGGGACTAGACAATGCTTGCCTCTTCTCTAACTATTTAGTATAGTACCTCAAGTTCAAGAAAGAGCTATTAGACAACAAAAGGATGTCAAAAGGATACAAATTGAAAAGGAAGAAGTCAAAATATCACTATTTGCAGATAATATGATTATATACTTAAGTGACCCCAAAAATTCCACCACATGATAAACAACTTTAGGAAAGTAGCTAGATATAAAATTAACTCAAAGAAATCAGTGGCCTTTCTGTACACAAGGGATATACAGGCTGATAAAGAGATTAAGGAAACAGCACCCTTCATAATTATCACAAACAATATAAAGTATCTTAGTGTGACTTTAACCAAGCAAGTGAAAGATCTGTATGAGAAGAACTTCAAGTCTCTGAAAAAGGAACTAGAAGAAGACCTCAGAAGATGGATAGATCTCCCATGATCATGGATTGGCAGGATTAATCTAGTAAAAGGCCATCTTACCGAAAGCAATCTACAGATTCAATGCAATCTTTATCAAAATTCCAACTCAATTTTTCATAAACTTAGAAAGATCAATTCTCAAATTCATCTGGGATAACACAAAGCCCAGGATTGTGAAAACTATTCTCAACAATAAAAGAACTTCTAATGGAATAGGCATCCCAAAACTCAAGCTTACTACAGAGCAATAGTGATAAAAACTGCATGCTATTGGTATTGTGACACATAGGTAGAGCAATGGAATAGCATTGAAGATCCAGAAATGAACCCACACATCTATGGTCACTTGATCTTTGACAAAGGAACTAAAACCATCGAGTGGAAAAAAAGAGCATTTTCAACAAATAGTGCTAGTTCAACTAGTGGTCTGCATGTATAAGAATGCAAATTGATCTGTTCTTATCTCCCTGTATAAAGCTCAAGTCCAAATATATCAATGACCTTCACATAAAACCAGATACACTGAATCTAATAGAAGAAAAAGTGGGGAAGAGCCTGGAATACTTGCGCACATGGGAAAAGTTTCTGAACAGAACACCAATGGCTTATGCTCTAAGATCAAGAATTGATAAATGGGATCTCATAAAATTGCAAAGCTTCTGTAAGGCAAAGAACACTGTCAATATTACAAACAGTAGCCAGCCGATTGGGAAAAGATCTTTACCAATCATTCATCTGATAGAGGGTTAATATCCAATATATACAAAGAACTCAAGAGGTTAGACTCAGAAAACAAATAGCCCTATAAAAAACGGGGAACAGAGCTAAACAGAATTTTCAACGAGGGAATCTTGAATGGCTGAGAAGCACTTAAAGAAATGTTCAACATCCTTACTCAGAGGAATGCAAATCAAAATGACCCTGAGATTCTACCTAACAGCAATCAGAATTTCGGCATCTGCTACCCTATAGGAGGAATAACAATATAAACTAAGCAGTACTCCCCAGAGCTTGTGTCTCTAGTTGCATAAGTAGCAGAGGATGGCCTAGTCGGCCATCAATGGGAGGAGAAGACCTTGGTCTTGGCGAAGATTATATGCCCCAGTACAGGGGAATGCCAGAGCCAGGAAGCAGGAGTGGGTAGGTTGGGGAGCAAGGTGGGGAAGGGTATAGGGTACTTTTTGAGAGGAAACTAGGAAAGGGGATAGCATTTGAAATGTAAATGAAATGAAGAAAATATCTAATAATTTTTTTTAAAGATCTAATATTCAGGTGATGGCAGATGCTGGTGAGGATGTGGAGAAAGAGGAACACTCCTCCATTGCTGGTGTTAAAAACCACTTTGGAAATCAATCTGACAGTCCTTAGAAAATTAGAAATCATTCTACCTGTGGACCCAGCTATACCATTCCTGGGCATATACCCAAAGAGTGCTCTAACATATAACAAGGACACATGCTCCACTATGTTCATAGCATCCCTATTTATAATAGCCAGAAGTTGGAAACAACCCAAATGTTCCTTAATATAAGAATGGAGATAGAAAACATGGTACATTTACACAGTGGAGTACTGCTCTGCTATTTAAAACAATGGCATCATCAAATTCACAAGGGGAGTGGATGGAACTAGAAAATATCCAGATTGAGGTAACCTGGACACAAAACACATTGGTAATATACCTTTTACTGATCGAGTCTTTCTTGTTTTGCTGTTTTTGTTTGGGGGAGGGTGTAAGTGTGTGTCTGTGTATCTGTGTCTCTGAATAATGGTTGGTCTTTTACTTTTGTTCTTCTTACTCTACCATAATGCTTCCACTTGAGTCTTGGTTGCATGTTCTCAGCCCTACCCCTCACTTTTGCATTGAAATATATAGGTAACACCAATATATTCCTGAGCCATATGGAAACTGGTTGAGTTTAGTTGAAAGAGAACCTCTGCAAATAATTTAAAGGGAAGCTTGAAGTTCCACTTTATCTCCACTAGACAGTGTGGCTTCTGTACCACTGGACAGCAGACATCAGCTCAGCCTCCAGCACTGGTTTTTCACTTGGCATGCCTTTCCTGCAGCATCCCTCTGCCTCCTTTGCAGTCAACCAACCAAAAATAAAGAAAAACTATGATCAGTCTTTTATTTATTTATATATATTGCATATACATGCATTATATATATGTATGCATTATATATGTATATATATTGTATATATATATATGTATGTGTGTATATATATTGTGTATATATATGTGTATATACACACACACACACACACACACAAACACACACACACACACACACACACACACACACACACACACACACATACATACATACATTCCCAAAACCTAATTATGGGAAAAGGCATAAGAATATAAACACCTTTAAATTGTGAGCAGTTGTCTTAATCTTGTGTTATTGTTTTGTGTATAAATAATTACATCTTTGGATACATGTATATATCAATTGTTCTCTTGCAGGGAATAATTTTTATGCTTCTTTAAAGGTTTTGGTAACAAGCATCTATGTTGTTATAAAAACTTTTAATGAAGTAATTTGTAAAAGATCTATCTAAAAAATTTCCAAAGTGTGAACAGCAACTCTGTTTGATTGGAAACTCTACTAAGAAAATAACAAGCTCCTAATTAGAGAAAAAAAATTGACTTACTGTAACATGATAAATTTGCAATTGGTTAGATTTCTTGCTTTTTAAATTGTGTTATTATTATTATTTTGGTTTGTTTGTTTGTTTGTTTGTTTCTTTGAAAACTGTGTTTGTATATGTGTGCAGGTAGGTATAGTTGTGTGTACTTTGCAAGAGATTGGCAGATTAACATCTGGTGTCTTTCCCTATAATTCTCTTATTTTTTGAAACAAATATTTTAATAGAACCTAAGTCCCTTTGTTAAAAGTTAGTTGGCTATAGACATGGGATTTTATCCATGTTCTACACTTCATTCTGTTGATCTGTCTTTTTTATGGCACTATCATACTGTCTAAATCATGCCAAATTTACATTATTCTTTCTATTCATGATTACTTTATTCTACATGATTGTGGTTCCATGTAAATTTTAGATGTTTTTGTTATTACTTTGAGAAATGCCATCAGTATTTTCATAGTGATTGCACTGAATCTGTAAATATTTGAGATGATATGGCTGCAGGGGTTTTATCTAGGGAAATCGGGGCTGCAGTATGCAGGAAGTTGCAAGAAACAGTTTGCAATGTGCTAGGTTGTCCCTGTGACATTTTCTTCAATGGCAGAAAAATGAATATCCTAGAACTGAAAATTGGCTTGTCTCCCAAATAGGGTAACTTATATTCTGATTGATATTTAAATTACTGGACAGGAAGGCTTAAGATGGAAAGGAAGGGGAGGGAGGGAGTTTTAGGAGAACAATGGTAATGTGTCATTGCTTTGAATACTTTTAAGTATAAATTTATTTTATTGGTAAATAGTTTTTGATCCTGGTGCATAATGTTTGTTTGCATAGATATTCAATGTTAAGAAACCGAAGTCCACACACATGCTAGATGACTATTCTTACTCTTAACTATTTCTCAAACCATGTGGCCTTTTTATATGCTGTTGGATCTAAGTGGCGGTATATTTTTGAGAATTTTTGAATTTCCATTACTGAAGATATTAATGTTTAGTTTTCATTTGTTATCATGTCCTTACCGTGCTTTGGTTCTATAGTAATACTGATCACATTGAACATTTGCAGTAATACAATACAATTTGGTATTAATCTTCCTTAAGTATTTGGTCGAACTCAGCTGGGAGAAATTCAGATCCTAGGCTTTATTACAATGGGAGAAATTTTTACTATTATTACAGAGTCAATTTTGTTGCTATTGTTCTGTTTAAGTTTTCCGTCTTCTTTTTTAACTGTTTAATCCTAATAAAGTATATTGCCCAGCAACTGGTCCATTTCATTTTTATTCTCAAACTTACTGACATCTTTCTTCTTCCTAGTAATCTCTCCAGAGCCTTGTATTTCCAGAGAATGAGGTGCAACATCTCGTTTTCAGTTCTCATTTTCTTCCAGGTTCTATTATTTCTTTCTTATTTCATCTAAGTGCTTGCCATATCTACCCCTTGGAAAAAAACATCTCATTCTGTTGATCTTTTCTAGAGATTTTTACTCTATCTAATTACTTCTTTTCATATAGTAATTTTTCTTAGTGTAAGCATCTGCTCCAGGAGGAATGCAGGATGGTCATAACAACTAGAACACAGATAAAACTTAGGAGTCCAGGGCAACTGGAAACAAGAAATTTAAGAAGCAGTCAGTGAGCACTCCTGGGAGGAGACTCTTTGACCTACCGAGCTGCATCAAATCAAGTAGAAACTGAAGAAATGAAGCTCCACGTGTGGCTATGTATTCTGGTATGGACTTTTCACAAATTCAGCTTCCTGTCTGTAGTGTTTCACTCATATGTCAATAAACATATCTCTCACCATTTTTCCCTCCCCTTCTCCTCTGAGAAGGGGAGCACCCCTGGGTGTCACCCCACCTTGGCACATCAAGTCTCTGCAGGATTAGGCACATCCTCTTCTACTGAGGCCAAACAAGGTTATCATATTTACGGTAACGAGACTCATAGGCAGCAGATTCAGGGACATGTCTCACTTTAGTTGTTGGGGGATCCACAGGATGACCAAGCTCCTCATCTGCTACATATGTGCAGGGGAATTAGGTTCAATCTATGTGCACTCTTTGGTTGGTGGTTCAGACTGAAGGAGTTTGCTAAGTTCTGGGTTTTTGACTTTCTTGGCCTTAATATGGAATTCTCTTCAGGTCTCTCAAACCTTCCTCTAACTCTTCTACAAGATGCTGCAAGCTCCATCAAATATTTGGCTGTGGGTCTCTGCCTGTTTTCTTTGGCTGCTGGGTGAAGCCTCTCAGAGGATAATTGTGCTAGACTTCTGTTTGCAAACATAACTAGGTATCATTAATAGTGTCAAGGATTGCTTCTTTCCCATAGAATGGGTTTCAGTCATTGGCCATTTCCTCCATCTCTCCTCCATCTCTTCCCCTGCACATCATGTAGGCAGGACATATTTTGTGGGTGAATTGCTGTCCTTATCCATACACTGGAAGTCCTGTCTGACTACAGGAGGTGGCCACTTAAGTCTCTATATGCCCCACTACTAGAAGTCTCAACTAGAGTCACCCCGTAGACTCCCTGGGACCTTACCCCTTTCCAGGTCTCTGGTGTGTCCTAGAGCTTTCCCCCACCTGCCAACCAATGATTTCCATTCTCTCTCCCTGCTCTTCCTGCACCTGATCCCCTTCCCATTCCTTCCCCCACTGAGTTCCCTTCTATCCATCCATGGTAACTCAGACTCAAAAGGACATTCATGATATGTACTCACTTAAAACTGGATATTAGCCATAAAATACAGAATAATCAGATGAAATTCCATAGACCCAAAGAAGCCAAATAACAAGGAGGGTCCAAGGGAGTTAGGTTGAACATTTCTCAGGAGGGCTTACTGTCATATCACCACCACTTTTGATGTATTCTGTCACATATGCATATCATGTCTCTATTTTCACATAGTTCAATAAGTGTGTTTGGAGAGGTTCTTCTTTAAATGTTAGTTTTTCAAAACGAGTTTGTTTACTTTTCAGATACAGTTTTTCTTCAAAGTTTTTTTTTTCTTTTTATTGATTTGTACTTTTATTACAGTGTGTTCAGAACAGATGATTCAGTTTCTATCTCCTAAAAACTGTTAGCCTACTTAGTTATCTATTATAATGTCATCAGGAAGAATGTTCTATGTGCTGATGAAAGGAATGTGTACTCCACATTTAGTTGGAATGCTCTTTAGATGTTCTTCAGGTACAGTTGCATTGGATGCTATTTAGCTCATATTTCTCCCTTTTACCCTTCCGTTCAATCTGCTTATTGTTGAAAATGGGCTCTGAAAATACCCAGTAATCACTACACTCATAATTTTATGTCTATTCATACCCACTTTATAAACTCTGAGTCTACAATCATGGGTGTATATTCATTTAATGTTATATTTATTGCTTTATTGACCTCTTTTTGTTTATGTTGATATTTCTTGACTGCTCTTAAAGATTTACTTTTACTACTTATGTGTATGGCTTTGGGTTTGTGTGAATGAACAGTATGTCTGAAGGCTAGAAAAGTTCTGTGTACTAAATAATTTTGGACTGGAATTACTACTCTATGATATCATCAGGAAAAGGTTAACTTGGCTCATGCACTCAGCTTACATAAAAGAATTTCCAAGTGCATCAAACACTTCAATTATGAATTGAAAAAGTGATATTTATAGCATGGCTCTCAGCTAGGCAGTCCAATTTTATATTTCTAATTGATGTTTTATGAAAGCAATATATATATATATATATATATATATATATATATATATATATATATATATATAAAATGATTTACAACCCAAAAGTTCTTCAAACTGAAAAGTATAAATTTACTGTGAAATTATTGGCTCTA
Source organism: Mus minutoides (assembly GCA_902729485.2). Classification (NCBI taxonomy): domain Eukaryota; kingdom Metazoa; phylum Chordata; class Mammalia; order Rodentia; family Muridae; genus Mus; species Mus minutoides. Next base: position 55,712 of record LR753579.1, on the reverse strand, counting down.
TCATGAATTCCATTCTAAAATATATATGTTAAAATGAAGAAAGTCAAAGCTTATATAAATTTCATTTTTAAAACCAATTGTTCTATAATTTACAGATTTCACAAGATGCAAAAGGAGCTATAATATATCACATATTTTAATATGTGAATCGTGTTTTTAAAGCAAACAGTGAAATATGTATAGATTTACTTTAAAACTTCTTTTGCATTTACTTTAGGTAAAATGCTTAGATTCAAATCTACAGAAAAGTAATTCAAATCTAAGGATCACAAGACAATATTTGTAATGTGATGCGGATCAACTTGTTTTTAGTCATTAGTTATTAGTAACAAAAAAATGTTTTAACATTTTCTGGGAAGCATAAATGTCACATATTTTGTAGTAAATTTTTAACAGAAATCTAGCATTTGGCAAGTGTACAATTAATAATACAGATAGCATTCAATTTGAATACTTTAAAAGTCTTATGTTAACATCTAAATATTTTATTTCAAAATAATCTCCAGAAAGTCTATGAGTCATTCTCCAGTGAGATAATTGCATGGTCTACCTCTACTCACTGATTTAACTGACTGTGCTATTGTGACATAATGAAAACATAACAGTAAAGAACAAAGATAAAGAAGGTAAAGAAGGTAAGAGGGTGGATAGTTATGTTTCCATTGGATGATAAGGACAGAAGCTAAAGACTCCTGAATATTTGGCTTCAGGCAAGCCTTTCTTCTAAAGTGTACTTAAGTAATACCTTAACTGGGTAAAAGCAATTTTTACTCACCAGATGTAATTGTCATCTCTGAGGCTTACTGCTGGAGTTACTAAACACACCCATTCCAGCTCCTTCAACTGAACTCTGGCTGGATGGTTCAGTTCAGCTGTTCTGATCCAAACACTTCTCAAGGCTGACGGATTAAAACTGGCTTCTCTAGGCTTCTCACTGAATAGGTCTGTTTGGCCTCAGACTAACTCTATTTGTTCTAACCTTTTGGCTCTTTCTTTTTTTCCTTCCTTCCTTCCTTCCTTCCTTCCTTCCTTCCTTCCTTCCTTCCTTCCTTCCTTCCTTCCTTCCTTCCTTCCTCTCTCTCTCTCTCTCTCTTTCTTTCTCTTCTTTCTTCTTTCTTTCTTTCTTTCTTTCTTTCTTTCTTTCTTTCTTTCTTTCTTTCTTTCTTTCTTTCTTATTGGATATTTTGTTTATTTACATTTCAAATGTGATCCCCCCTACAGAAACCCCTTATCCCACCCCCTCCTCATGCTTCTATGAGGGAGTACCACCACCCATCCACTCTTGTCTCCGCACCTTCTGGCTCTTTCTTATCATCTCCCTTCACCTGCCTCTATTGATCTTCACTGAACTGTCTGAACTCAAAAAAGTACACAACTACACTGCACTGCACTCACAAATCTGGCTCCCAAGTCACTCATTTTCTCTCTATCTGCTGTTCCTCAGTAGTTTCTCTTTTCAATAGTAGCTGTTATTTATACAGTCACACAACAATCAGCTAGATTTACATCATCATGGTTCTTTCAAAAGATATTTGCACCTTTGATATCTATATGCATTTTGCCTTTAGTATGCAAATAGGCAAGACCCTCTAAGGTCTGTTTGCAGACAGGCTATTTGCAATTCAGATAATGATCCAGGAAAATGATAAATATTTTGAAGTGATCTGTCACCACAGTACTCCATTCAATTCCATAGCTTTTCTCTACTGAGATATCGCTCTAACTATGCTATACTGCTGCAACATCCTTTTCTTTTCTTTTCTTTTCTTTTCTTTTCTTTTCTTTTCTTTTCTTTTCTTTTCTTTTCTTTTCTTTTCTGTTTTTTGTTTTTTGTTTGTTTTGGTTTTCTTTGTTTGTTTTTCAAGACAGGGTTTCTCTGTATAGCCCTGGCTGTCCTGGAACTCACCTTGTAGACCAGGCTGGCCTCGTACTCAGAAATCCTCCTGCCTCGGCCTCTGAAGTGCTGGGATTAAAGGCGTGTGCCACCATGTCTGGCTTGCTGCAACCCTTTTTTTTTTTTTTTTTTTTTTTTTTTTTTTTTTTTTTTTTTTTTTTTTTTTTTTTTTTTTTTTTTTTTTTTTTTTTTTTTTTTTTTTTTTTTTTTTTTTTTTTTTTTTTTTTTTTTTTTTTTTTTTTTTTTTTTTTTTTTTTTTTTTTTTTTTTTTTTTTTTTTTTTTTTTTTTTTTTTTTTTTTTTTTTTTTTTT
>LR753579.1:18694-53496 GCA_902729485.2 Mus minutoides | reverse complement strand
TTTTTTTTTTTTTTTTTTTTTTTTTTTTTTTTTTTTTTTTTTTTTTTTTTTTTTTTTTTTTTTTTTTTTTTTTTTTTTTTTTTTTTTTTTTTTTTTTTTTTTTTTTTTTTTTTTTTTTTTTTTTTTTTTTTTTTTTTTTTTTTTTTTTTTTTTTTTTTTTTTTTTTTTTTTTTTTTTTTTTTTTTTTTTTTTTTTTGCTATTCTGTTTACTTTCTTTTTTTTTTCAATTTTTATTAGATATTTTCTTCATTTACATTTCAAATGTTATCCTGAAAGTCCCCTAAACCCTCCCCCATCGCCCGCCCTGTTCCATCCACCCACTCCCACATCTTGGCCCTGGAGTTCCCCTGTACTAGGGCATATAAAGTTTGCATGACCAAGGAGCCTCTCTTCCCAATGATGGCCAACTAGGCCATCTTCTGCTATATATGCAACTAGAGACATGAGCTCTGGGGGTACTAGTTAGTTCATATTGTTCTTCCACCTATAGGGTTGGAGACCCCTTCAGCTCCAGGGCCTCAGACTTTGGCTTTGGGTCAAATAATAGTGACCAAACAGACCAAACAGAACCAAACAGACCACTAGGAAATCCATGGGTGGGAAAGCGACCCTCCCAAACCCTCCTCTTTTTTTTTCCCTCTTTTTCTCTTTATTAGATATTTTCTTCATTTACATTTCAAATGTTATCCAGAAATTTCCCCTTACCCTCCCACATCCCCGCCCTGCTCCCCTACCCACCCCCTCCCACATAATGGCCCTGGTGTTCCTCTGTACTGCCAAACCCTCCTCTTAACCCCTACTACCACCTCAACATAATAAAACCTAATCTCAGGGTACAGCACGGGGCCATGACTCAAATAGAGATTAATTGTTAACCCAAATCTACTCATTTGTTCCTCTGGAAGCTTGCCTGTCCAGAGGATGCTGACAGAGAGGGATTTCAAAACCAATTGGAGGTTACATAGGTGCTTTGTCTCTTACACATGGCTACATCAGTCTGGAGCTAAAGTCAATGTGGTGCTCTATTGGCAGACTTGTAAATCTTTGCAAATTGGATATTGCATATTTTAACATTGTTGGTTTGTAGAGTATCTGAAACCTAAACAAAATAAACAATTGTACTCATTCTTACAGAAAACTGAATTTTCTAAGATTTTTATCAAGTATAAGAATAGGAAGCTAAAAAGAAAACAGCACTGCAATAATGTGTTAAAACAGCAGTGATGTGGGGGACAGGGGAGGTAGGCAGGGATTTGGAGGAGGGGAGTGAGAGAAAACTGTGATTAGGATGTAATGTATGAGAAGAGAAAAATGTGTTCCTCGAGAATCTGTAAATATATTTGATAATTAGACAAAATTCTTAACTCCCTGTATTATTCACAATGTCTTATTTGTCTGATTTTCTGATGACACAAAAAGTCTCAGCTCAATGATTTGTAACAACCAGTGTATTTCCTTGTAAGGAAGATCCTGGTAAGATCCTGGATGCTCCCAACCTCAACAGTCCTGATGTTGGAGGTATAAATAGCCCTGCATTTTCCCTCACTTGCACCTGAAGCAAATATACTCACTTATTTATGATCTAGACACTTTACTCTATGCAGAACTCCCCACTGATTTTCTCTCCTGGTTTAGATTTTTTTTCTCTCAGGATCTCTAGAGTACTTTCAACATTTTTCTTTCAATTCTATACCTTTGAACATTTATCCTCTGGTGAGCCTGGGTCAAATTCTCATTTCCAGTCTTCATTGATTCCACTCTGCAGTAGGCCAGATCTTTCCCATGCTACTGCGCTCCCCACAGGATCTTTGGGTTCATAGACAATTAGCAGGTTACACCAAAAGTGTTTATTTTTTTTAAATCAGAAATTCCATTTTAAAGTGCAGTTAGATAATAAATTATTTTAATATCATCAAGGACCTTCTTAAAGCCTTGGTTGTTAGAAAGGCAAATGCACAATAAGTAATCAACAGAACCCCTTATCTTATTGCTGAATTTGTGAGGGTTTATAATCTCATCCCCAGCAAATTGAATGTATCATTTGCTTTCAAAGGAAATGTGTTTTCTTCATTTGTGGATCTAAAATAACTCTCATTTACCAGTTTTCATCAAAAGTGGCATTATTTAAAACCACCTAATCTTTAAACTTCAGTCCTTTGCTGGGAATGTAAAAGAGTTTGCAGGATTAATGGTTTGATTAAGTAACCATAGCTTCATTCTTTTGTCTATATCGATTGTTAGAAATAACACATTTCAATTTAATATTCTTTTTACCCTTTTTATTTTGCTGTTACCATTTAGGTTTATCCATAGGCAAATCACAGATAGTATTAAGTAAAATTTGTAATATGAACTAGAAAAAAAAATATTTTAAAGTGCTACTGGGAGAATTAGTTTAAATGGTCCTTTGCTTTATCCCTAATTCTATCATATTTAAAAATATGAGACCAGCTAACGGGGGGAGGAGGAAGTACAGTTTACTGCATTCTCAGATGTGCACTGTGACCTCCTTCATTTCCCTGAGATCCTAAAGAATGGACTATTTACTTAAATTGTCCTTTGTGAGATTCATTTCATCTTTCTGGCTTGTCTTTTCTTCTTTGATACACGTAAGAATACAATTCTTAAAATTAGAGTCAAGAGCAAACCTGGAGCATTGTATTTTGATTATGCATGAATGTAGATAATTTCATAATTTTCATTGCAACAGTGTTGAAGTTAGTTTAAAAGATTTGTCTGGATTCTTATTTTGGCTTTTATTTACTTGTTTCTGTTTCCCTTCAGGGTTAATGGGCACTGGCCTCAAACCACAAGACTGGATAAAATTAATAAGATAATAACAAAGTTTATGCTGAAATGTTTCCCCTTCCATCTTTGTCTATGAAGTTGTCGCCTTAAGATACAAAACTACTTTGTCAATAAGTAAATCTATGAAGTATCGCCCTTTGCTTATGGATAGCAAGAACTGAAATCCACTAGATTACATTTAATTAGTTAAGATGGCATTGGAAAGGAAAGTAGTATAACAAAGTCATAATTCTCCTGGACATTTTGCTCAGTGGGGATTTGGAGAAAGCTGACAGGAAGAGATGTTGTCGAGCTTAAATGACTGCTGCAGCCTGAATAATGACATGTGTCATTTACAAGGAGGTCAAGTTTAGCTTGCCAATGAAGCTGAACACCAATGTGTCCCATGGGGATGGGCACATGCCCTAAACTGAAATCAAAGAGCAAAGAAGAAAGGATTGATGCTATGAATTTATTTTTTTTTCTGTCAACAGCTAAAAAAAATTGTGAAAGGTCCAGAGACTATAAATTGAAAATGTGTAAGCTATAGTAAGGTGGGAATACTTTTCAGAGATCCATGCGTATTTTATCAAGAATGGTCTAAATTGGCATATAAAATCATGACAGACTAATTTCTCAACTGTGGAAGAGATCCTAACAATTTCCTGATTACTGATAAACTGCATTTATCTGTTAATTAGTCACATATAATGTTAATTAATAACATTTAAAGACAGATGAAAATTTTAAACTTTGGCATTTATAATTATTATTAAGACAAATTTTAATATATGCTTATTTCTATTATTGCAATTTGGTTTTTTTTTTTTTATTTTTTTCTAAAATGGCCTGTCCACCTTTCCAGGAACACTAAATTTATTTTTAAAGATTGTGAATGAAAAAAAAAAACTACTTTTATCTTCTCTTTAATAAATGTTATTATTCAAGTTCATTGCTATTGGTACTACACAAGTATTCTCGAACAAAGTAATTAAGAAAAAAGTCTAAAATACATCTGGCATCAAAATATTTATTATAACTATTCATTCACACACACACACACACACACACACACACACACACACACACACACACACACACACACACACACACACACACACACATATATATATATATATATATATATATATATATATATATATATATATATACTTATTGTATAAGGGAATTCTCCCTGTTGTTTTCCCTCCAGTAAAGAGTTGGTCTCAACCAGACATGGCATAACAAGAAAAGATAAGACTGGGCACAAACTCTCATACCAAAGTTGGATAAGGTGACCCAGTAGAAGGAAAAGGATCCCAAGGACAAGCGAAAGAGTCAGAGACACTCCTATCTCTCTGCTAGGAATTCTCTAAGAAAACCAAGCTTCACAATCATGACTTATATGCAGAGGACTTAGCTGAGACCCATAGAGGCTCCCTGATTGTTGATAAATTTCTGGGAACCCATATGGGCCCTGGTTAGTTGATTCTATAGGTTTTCTTATGTTGTCCTAGACCCCTCTGGTTCCTACAATTCGGCCTTGTCCTTTCTCTCAGGATCCACAACTCCACCTAATGTTTGGTTGTGGATCTCTGCATCTGTTCCCACCTGTTGCTGGATGCAAACACTCTGATGATTATTGGGCTAGGTTTTGTCTTCTTTCTTTCTTTCTTTCTTTCTTTCTTTCTTTCTTTCTTTCTTTCTTTCTTTCTCTTTTCTTGTTTTTTGGTCAGTCATGTTTGGTTCTACCCTTGGTCTCAGTGCTATCTAGCCTCTGGCTCTTGGCCATTCGATCAATGTTAGGTGTGAGCAGCTTCTTCTTCTTCTTCTTCTTCTTCTTCTTCTTCTTCTTCTTCTTCTTCTTCTTCTTCTTCTTCTTCTTCTTCTTCTTCTTCTCTTCCTCCTCCTCCTCCTCCTCCTCCTCCTCCTCTTCCTCCTCCTCCTCCTCTTCCTCCTCCTCCTCTTCTTCTTCTTCTTCTTCTTCTTCTTCTTCTTCTTCTTCTTCTTCTTCTTCTTCTTCCTCCTCCTCCTCCTCCTCCTCCTCCTCCTCCTCCTCCTCCTTCTTCTAGCATGGGCCTCAAGTTGGGGGAGTCATTGGTTTTTCACTCCTGTAAGTTCTGTACCACATTTTCCTCAACCTATCTTGCAGCCAGGACAAATGATAGGGTGAAGGTTTGTGAATTATTGGAATGCCTTGTTTGGTTACAGAAGATGACTTGATTAGGCTCCATATCTCTTCAACTAGTAGGAGTCTTTGTTAGATTTACCTCATAGATTTCAGGGAGTTTGTATTGCACTAGGTTTCCTTATCACCCTTGAAATGCCACCCAATTCCATTTGTTTCTTCTAGTATTTTTCTCCCTTCACCTCTGCTGCCTGGTCCCTCCTTTTCCCATCTCCACCTGCCCACACTACACCCATAAAAATCGATTTATCCTTCCCAGGAGGATCTATGCACCCTCTCACCCTGATCTGTCTTTGTTATTTAAGCTCTCTGGGTCTGTGAATAGTAGGATGATTATCCTGTACTTAAAAGGTATTATTCTGGTTAGTTCATATTGTTGTTCCTTCTCATGTCTCTAGCTGCATATGTAGCAGAAGATGGCCTAGTCGGCCATCATTGGGTGGAGAGGTCCCTTAGTAGTGCAATCTTTATATGCCCCAATACAGGGGAACGCCAGGGCCAAGAAGTGGGAGTGGGTGGGCAGGGGAGCAGGGCAGGGGGAGGAGGGAGGGAACTTTGGGATAGCATTTGAAATGTAAATTAAGAAAATATCTAATAAAAAATTGAAAAAAAATTTAAATATAAACTGAAAAAAATGGTATTATTCGCTTATAAGTGAGCACATACCATGTTTTCTTCCTGGGTATAGTTTCCTCACTCAGATTGATTTTTTTCATTCACCTGCCTGCAAATTTCATATTATCATGTTTTTTAAACAGGTGAGTAATACTCAATTGTGTAAATGTACCACAATTCTTTATCCATTCTTTGGTTGAGGGACATCTGGTTTGTTTCCAGTTTCTGGCTATTATGAATAAAGATGCTGTACTGGCTAATTTTGTGTGAACTTGACACAGGCTGTAGTTATCACAGAGAAAGAAGCTTCAGTTGGGGAAATGCCTCCACAAGGTCCAGCTGTAAGGCATTTTCTCAATTAGTAATCAAGAGGGGAGGTCCCCTTGTGGGTAGTGCCTTCTCTGGGCTGGTAGCCTTGGTTCTATAAGAGAGCAGGCTCAGCAAGGCAGGGAAAGCAAGCCAGTAAAGAACATCACTTGATGGCCTCTGCATCAGCTCCTGCTCCCTGACTTGCTTGAGTTCCAGTCCTGACTTCTTTCAGTGATGAACAGCAATGTGGAAATGTAAGCTGAATAAACACTTTCCTGCTTTTCAACTGCTTCTTGGTCATGATGTTTGGGCAGGAATAGAAACCCTGAATAAGACAAATTGGTACCAGCATAGTGGGGTATGCATGAGACAACCTGACCATATTTTGGGAAGAACTGTGGAAGGACTTTGGAACTTTGGGCTAGAAGATCCATTCGGTGTTAAGAGCTCTGGGGGATGTTGTATAGGCGCTTGGAAGATAATGTTGAGAACAGTGCAGAAGATGGAGGCCTGGTTTGTGAAATTTCAGAGGGAAAATTAAGACCCTTTTCAGGGCCGTTGCTATTTTGATGTGAAGATTCTGTGGTTCTGGTTAGCTGGGGCTGAAGAATCAGCTGTGATTAACAAGATACCAGAACTACTAAAGCAAAACTTTTGCATTACTGGGCCTATTCATGCTGGTTAGCTGGAGCTAAGAAATTAGTGGTGATTAAGAAGAGAACAGTATCATAGAGGTGACATGTTCTGGGAAGTGTTTTCTGAGAGCACAGAGGCTGTGTTCCAGAGATAGAAAGGTTGTACCTTGTGCTGTGGCTGGACTTAGTAATATGTATGAGTTACTCAGGTGATACTGGTTTTGAAGGCATGAAGGGGTCATGCAGAGCAGCTGAGGTTTGGCACTGTGAGAGGCCATGGAAGGCCATTGGTTAAGATGCAGCCTCAGTTGCAATTGATGGTCCAGGACTGAAGGGGTCATACAAAGGAGTTGAGGCTTGACACCATGAAGAGAGCCTAAGAGAGGCTACAGTTGAAGTCAAGTTACAGGGTAAGACAGCAGCGTTTTGGAGATGCCAGTACCATGAGATGACTACCAAGAACAGCAGCAGCAATGGAGTACAGGTGGCTGGAGCCTAGAAGACAATGTGTGTGCTATAAAAGGCATGGCTGGAGAAGTGACCCAAGCCCGTGGAGGAGCCCAGAAGATTGTGAGTTAGATCCCAGACATTGGATGGTTGGAGATTGATTTTTGCTTTTGATTGTGACTGTACCCTGATTTTTCCCTCTTGAAGGAAGAAAATATTTTAGTGGATCCCATGGTTAAGAGACTTTTAATTGTAGAAAGACTTTGGACTTTTAAAAGATATTGGATTTTTTAAAAGGATTGAACTTTTAATATGTAAAGACTGTGGGACTTTTAAAGTTGTTTAGATCTTGGGGATGAATAGAAAACTTACTAGTGATGTGTTTGTGTGTCAAGTTGACAAGAGGTCAATTGTACAGGCTAGTTTTGTGTCAACTTGACACAACTGGAGTTATCACAGAGAAAAGAGCTTCAGTTGGGGAAATGCCTCCATGAGATCCAGCTGTAAGGCATTTTCTCAGTTAGTAATCAAGAGGGGAGGTCCCCTTGTGCTTGGTGCCATCTCTGGGCTGGTAGTCTTCATTCTATAAGAGAGCAGACTGAGCAAGCCAGGGGAAGCAAGCCAGTAAAGAACATCCCTCCATGGCCTATGCATCAGCTCCTACTCCCTGACCTGCTGGAGTTCCAGTCCTGACTTCTTTCAGTGATGAACAGCAATGTGGAAATGTAAGCTGAATAAACCCTTTCCTCCCCAACTGCTTTTTGGTCATGATGTTTGTGCAGGAATAGACACCCTGGCTAAGACAGATGCTATGACTGTAATTAAAAAAGTGACTCTGTGGTAAGATGGAGCATCTTTTATCTTTTGGGTATATGGCATATTGATTCACAATTCTCTGAAGAACCACCATATTTCCAAATTGTGTATACAAATATTCACTCCCACTAGCAAGAATGTCCTACTTGCTCCACATCCTTGCCAGTATGAGCTGTCATTTATGATTGGATATTAACCATCCTGACAGGTATAATTTGGAATCTCAAGGTCATTTTGATGTGTATTACCCTGAAGGCTATGACATTGAACATTTCTTTTTTGTTGTTCCCAAGGGGATACATACTAATAGAAATTTCTTTTTTCTTTTTTTTTTTTTTTAAATTTGGCAACTTCATTGCAATTGTATTTTTTATTTACATTTCAAATGTAATCCTCTTCCCAATTTACCCTCTGTAACCCCCCTGCTACATCGCCCTCCCCCTGCTTCTATGAGGGAGTTCCCCTACCCACCCACCCACTCCTGTCTCACCACCCTAAAATTTCCCTACTCTGGGACATTGAGCCTCTTTGTAGGACCAAGGAACTTCCCTCCTATCGATGCCAGATAAGACTATCCTCTGCTACATATTTTTTTTAACAAGAATATTTTTAAGATTTGACAAATAGTTTAGTGAGATCATGTAAGTTTCATCATTTTACTTTATGAAGATAGTATAGCAAATTGATTTTTTCCACATTTTCTAAAGTACAAAATATATAAATCCATTTTTTAAAAATTTAAGACAGATTGTATTGCTTAAAAATGAATACTAACTTAATCTTTCGAGTTGTAAAATACATATATAACATATATAACTTTGTGATAATAAAAAATTGTTTTTTTTAGTTTTGGGCATGAAATTGTTTTGCATAGTCTACATTCACTAGAGAGTTTCATTTGCTATAACTTTATAATGAACGTTTCCTATTGTGGTTGTGTGGAAGGGAGTAGGTATCTGGCAGGTGTGCTACAGGTCAATGCACATCCTTTATGCTCATTTGCTGAGACTTTGCAGACATTTTACTCATCCACAGGTGCATACAGCTACTCACATTTCTTCTCTTCAACCTCCATCCCATCATACCTATTGCAATGATATATTAGTATTGACAATTTATTTACATATAATGTAGTTAAGGCTTTTCTGCTTCTTGTAGAATACAATGGCAAGTTGAGCAAAATGTACGTAGTATGGATTGTATTAATACTAATAGTAGATTAATATACTTGTGAGTCTGTATGAAGAGTACTGGGAATATGATCCCTTTAGATGAACACAAGCTTGATTAATGGTAACAATCCTAATCAATGTTTTACTTTTATAACAGCCTAGCCTTCGTCTTTAATATATATATATATGCTATTGATGAAATGGTTCATTTTTCCAAAAATCAACTACCTTCTTTTCTCATGAAAATATAACTGAAAAATAAATGATCAAGGGGGTAGATAATTAAATCAGCTAGGATGTCTTACCAAATGAGCCATGAAAATTGTTGTATGGCACTCACTCAATTGGAAACACCATTGAAAAGGCGTCCTCCCTCATGCTGTTAACTGCTCACTGCTCATTAAGGATGCCCAGGCTTACTCTCAGCATCTGCAACACTCTCGGCTTTGTCCTATAGGTGGCTAAATAATCCCATTTTCTTTTCATCTGGTTCTACAGGTGCCTTGCTCTCTTCAGAAGCCCATTTTACATTCTTCTAAAGGGGCTATGTTAAGTTTCTCACCTACTCTACAGCCCTAGTTTTATCTCTAAAATGAAAATATATGTTTATATGCCCCAGTACAGGGGAATGCCAGGGCCAAGTAGCAGGAGATGGAGGGTAGGGGAGCAGGGCGGGGGGAGGATATAGGGGACTTTTGGGTAACACTTGAAATGTAAATGAAGAAACTCTCTAATAATAAAAAAAGAGAAAAAAAAAGAAAATATAAATGGCACACTTACCAGCACTAATTGTTCTTGCATTGCTTTTATAATAATATTAATGTTAAAAAGCTTACTCTAGATCACTGTTTTTACTGTCTCTTAAGAGTTATTATTATTATTATTATTATTATTATTATTATTATTGGTTTTTTGAGACAGGGTTTCTCTGTATAGCCCTGGCTGTCCTGGAACTCACTTTGTAGACAAGGCTGGCCTCAAACTCAGAAATCCACCTGCCTCTGCCTTCCAAGTTCTGGGATTAAAGGTGTGTACCACCACGCCCAGCCAAGAGCTATTATTTTAGTGTATAGCTGTGCTGCTGAATTTTATATTAATATTTTATTGTGCAACTTTTCTAAGATAATTCTTTTCTAATGAGTATTTATTTCTTGGTGGGACATAGGGAGTTTCTATACATAAGTCACACATTAATCTTTGATAATTTAAAATTGTCTGAAGCAGAGATTATATAAACAATCTTATTTATCATACATGCCCGAAAACAAATGTAAAGTAACAGTAGAACCTACATCATACTGATGAAAAATTGAAAAAGAAAAGTAACACACATGTATATATACTCCCCATACACACAAGAGCAACAAATATGTAAAGACAGTCTATAATATTGGATGACACTGTATTTTAAAATATACTCTAACCCAAATATCCCACACAATCAAAATAATCCTTACTAAAATATTAATGAAATTTCTCTCAGAACTGGTTATAAGAATCCCAAGGTTTGAATGGAACCATGAAGAAAAAACAAAAACAAAAACAAACAAACAAACAAAAAAACATGACCAACCCACAGCAATACTAAGAAAACCATTCAAAACAGCTGAGATTAAACAGGTAGAGCTCAAACTGTAGCGAAATTAGAGAAAGAAGCCACACACAACAGGATCAGAAAGTACTGGAGATAAAAGAAGATATAAAGCTGCTCGTTTTTCTAGATCGACTGCTGTCACTTGCTGATTGTGGGTGGGAGCATAAAGTATATTTAATGTTAAATGTGTAAAATTTAATGTGAAGCATCATAACTGTATATAATGTTATAACTGCATATAAATTCATTGAGTTGTATAGACTTTAGGTCTGTTTAGTTTTTGTGTGTAATGACGTTTTTACTTATTTTCAAGTATTTTTATAATAAAGTTTATTTTAAGGGGACTGCATAGCTCTTTGATAACAGACACAAATTTAATGGGACAGAGTGAGAGCCTAGGAAAGTCCAACAAATTTTTGGTCACACGATTTGCACCACATGTTCAGGAATACAACAAATCGCACCAGAAAATATTAGAACACCTAAATGAAATAATGTCAAGCCCCACATTAAGATAAATAAGCTTGACACAGAAAAACAAGTACCACATGCTCTGATCAATGTTTTGAAAACAAAACAACAAAACAAAACAAAACAAAAACCCATTGAATTCCTGTGGGTTGAAAGTATCAGAGGCCAGAGAGAATAGATAAGAAGTCAAAAGGAAAACAGTAGTTAATGGATATAACTTTAGAGGTAAGAGCATGAAATTCTGGTCTGTCACTGCACAATGCAGGAATTATGGTAACTGTTATGTAACATATGTTTCAAAACCTACAGAACATTATTTTGAATGTTTCATTATAATAAAATTCATTGGAATGCACATGTATTTAACTTCATCTAACAGTATGTGCATGTATACAATAACATCACATGAGATTCCACATAATTTATATTTTAAGTTTTAATGTAAGATAACTTCAGTTAGTAAAAAATGAATATCATTGAGTAGAGCATTGTTTAGCTTCCATGTTTATGTGGGCTTGCTGTTGTTTTTGTTGCTATTGAAGACCACCTTTAATACATAGTTATCTGATAGGATGTATGGGATTATTACAATCTTCATATATCTGTTGAGGTCTGTTTTGTGACTTATTATATGGTCAATTTTAGAGAAGGTTCTATAAGGTGCTGAGAAGAAGGTATATTCTTTTGATTTAAATCAAATGTTCTATCAATAGCTGTGAAGCTTATTTGGGTCATAACTTCTGTTAGTTTCACTGTGTCTCTGTTTAGTTTGTGTTTCCATTATCTGTCCATTGATGAGAGTCGGGTGTTGAAGTCTCCCACTATTATTGTGTGAGTGCAATGTGTGCTTTGAGCTTTAGTAAAGTTTCTTTTATGAATGTGGGTACCCATGCATTTGGAGCATAGATGTTCAGAATTGAGAGTTCTTCTTGGTAGATTTTTCCTATGATGAGTATGAAGTATCCTTCCTTGTCTTTATTGCCAAGTTGGTGTTAAAAGTTGATTTTATATGGTATTAAAATGACTACTCCATCTTATTTCTTGGGACAATTTGCTTGGAACATTGTTTTTCAGCCCTTTACTCTGAGGTAGTTTTTGTCTTTGAAACTGAGGTACATATCCTATATGCAGCAAAACCCTGGGTCCTGTTTAAATATCCAGTCTGTTAGTCTGTCTTTTTATTGGGGAAATTGAGTTCATTCATGATAAAACATATTAAAGAATAGTGATTGTTGCTTCCTCTTATTTTTGTTGTTATTTTTATGTTTGTGTGGCTATCTTCTTTTGAGTTTGTTGAAAGAAGAGTACTTTTTTGTCTTTTTCTAGGGTATAGTTTCCCTCCTTGTGTTGGTATTTTCTATTTATTATCCTTTGTAGGGCTGGATTTGTGGAAAGATATTGTATAAATTTGGTTTTGTCATGGAATATCTTGGTTTCTCCAACTATGGTGATTGAGAATTTTGCTGGGTATAGTAGTCTGGGCTGGCATTTGTGATCTCTTAGGGTCTGTATGAAATCTGCCTAAGATTATCTAGCTTTCATAGTCTCTGGTGAGACGTTTTGAGTATTTGATCTCCATCTGGGACTGTCCAGAAGGTCAGGTGACTATTAGTCAGTACATTCTGAGAATTTTTGCTCAAGAATAATCTTGTGGGTAGAAAATGGAATGTGGCCTAGCCTGGGCCCCAGGCAGAAGGAGAAGCTGTAAGGAGGGTTTGGGACTGGAAAACCTTTAGGTTTCCTCATTTCTCCCTTTTTCTTGTACAAGTTCCACTCCTGGAGATATGCTCAGAGATCTTGAGTAACTAACTCATATTCTTCAGGTCCTGTCCTCAGGACCATCAGCTGCACTGCTCCTATTGTCTCCTTGTCTCCTTTATAAAGGCTATAAGCTTGTTTAGTATAAAGGGTCCAAAGGTCAGCAATAGCAGGAGAACAATTAGGGGTCCTAATAAGGTGAATATGAGGTTAGGTAACCAAAGGGAGGAGTTAAACCAAGACTCAGACTGGCCCCTGTTCTTTTTCTCTTCTACTTGGCTAGCCCTTCCCTCACCTTGGACATTGAAAATTTTAACTACCCCAGAATTGTCTATATAAAAGCAACACTCCTCAGCTAAGGTAGAACATAGCCCTCCTTGCTGGAGGAAAAAAGTTTAATCTCCTATTCTATAGTACTACTTCTGATAATGAAGTCAATGATTCTTGAAGGTGACTGATAGAAGTTTCTATTCTCTCTAGATCTAAATTAATGGCTACCCTGGGACTGTCATAATTTTTCCCTTGTAAGACCAAAGCAGTGGCTACCCTGGATACCCCAAACCCCAACAGAAGGGAGACAGTGAGTGCTATAACAGGTTTAGTGAGCACATAGGATGGGGGAAGGACCCAGAATCCAAAGGTACCACCAGGTTGTCATGATCTAGGTCACGTGATCTTTTTCTTGAGCTTGAACGGATTGCCCATCTGTAACAGGAGTTCCCCTGGAGCAGGGCATCTGCAAGCTTCACATGGGAAATATGCCCCCCAGGCTGCAGTACTGTCCAGCCTTTCATCTTGAGGGCTGTGGGAATGGTTAGCAACATCAGGAAGGATCTCTTCCACTGGAGTTCCAGCGACTGTGGCTGATGCCTACTTATGAAGACCCTATTACCAGTGTGGAAGCATTGAGGGGTCTCTGGCATCCCTGGAGCATTTAAGGCAGACAGTTTGGGCCATATCTCATGTTGTATAGACTGAAGGGCTTGGAGCCTCAAGAAGAGCTTCCTATCAGTGAGTTGGGATATCTCCAGGGAGGGCCCAATGGACATCAAGGGAGTTGGGGTACCAAACAGGATATCAAAAGGGGTCGAGGTAAAATGGTATGGGGTGTTCCAGGCCCTGAATGGGGCCAGGAGAAAGAGCACCACCCAGTCACTGCCAGTCTCTAAGATCAATTTACTTAAGGTCTTTTTTAAGGTTCTCTTTATTCTCTCTACCTGCCCTGAGTTCTGGGGACAGTACACATAATGGAGCGTCCAATTGGTCCCCAATATCTCTGCCAATGCCTGACTTACCTTAGAAACAAAAGCAGGACCATTGTCTCATCCAATTACCTTGGGCACTCTGAGACTCATGAAAAATTTCCTTTAATATCTTCTTGGCAACCATGGTAGCTGTTTCTTGCTTGGTGGGGAAAGTCTCAACCTATCCAGAGAAAGTATCCACAAACTAGAAGGTATTTGTTACCATATTTTCCTAGCTTAAGTTCTGTAAAATAGACCTCCCAATAAACTCCAGGCTGCTCTTCCCTAGGTCTTTTGCCCTGTTTACTCTTGGCTGAGTAAGCACTTACTTGCTGACATACCTTACACTGTTCTTCAAGGTCCATTACATAAACCTTAGATCCCTGGACTGCTTGGATGATCTTCTTATCCCCTAAATGGGTCCATCTCCTCCTATTTTAATGGCTGCCCATTTGGTCAAGTAAGTCCTCAGCTTCTTTTCTGGGAAGTATAGTTTTTTTCCTTCTTGTGTGTGCCACTGCCTTTCCTGCTAGTAGTAGTTGTTAGGGTGGCTAGAAATCTGAGTTCTTTCTTCTTCAATATATTTTAAGTATCTTCTTTAATATATTTTAAGTGAGGCCATCCCTTAGTCCAGTCCCATTTCCCAGTCGGTGCTCCTTGCAAGTACATAACTGGGATAGGCTCCTGCATAGCCACATTTCTAGCTACTTGATCTGCCTGGTTATTGCCTCAGGCCACTGAATCTCTTCCCTTCTGATGTCCTGGGCAATGAATTATACTCATAGTTGCCAGCTTCATCAGGGCATCCAAGAGATCTAAGATTTCCTGTTTGTTTTTTATTTCTTTTCCCTATGATGTGAGCAATCATCTCTCTTGGTATCTAGCCGCGTGGACGTAGGCTGTGGCAAAGGCATACCTCCTATCTGTGTAGGTGTTTAACTTTCTTGCTGGCCCCAAGTTCCAAGGCCTTGGTGAGGGCAATTAGCTCCGTTTTCTGGGTTGAGGTTCCACTCAGATGACATTTGTGCCTTCTTCCACAACAGCACCTGCTCCTCTCTGACCTGCATAGAGAAAACTTCTCCTGTCTGTAAAGCAGGTAGCGTCGGCTCCCAGCAGGTGTCAGTTAGAGTGGTCTTTCCTCCACCCAGGGGCTCTCCTTTTAGGCCATATGTGTATGGCCCATTGAGCAGAAAATGTATCTGGATGCCCACCTTGGAGAGTAAGTCTCACCCCAACAGAGGGTAGGGACAGTCTGAAATGACTGTAAATGAATGGGATATGCTGCCCATCCCTAGATTTACTGTTCTTCAGGAAGTCCATGAATACATTTTGGTGCCAGTGGCTCCTTGGACCCAAGATTTTTTTCTTGGGAATAGAGCCATCGACTTGGAAGAATACTTAGTGTTGAGCCCCTGTGTCCACCAAGATTTGAGTGAGTTTCCCTTCCACTCTCAGAGTTTCCCTGGGGTCTGGGAGGGGTTCTAAATCCTGTCCTCCCTAGTCTCTGTCTTCTTCCAGGGCTCGCAACTTCACCATTTGGGGATGCTTTTCCCAATGGCCTAGAATTTCCCACCCCAGGCTTACATTTATTAGGGCACTCTCAAGCCCAGCGGCCCCTCTCCTTGCAATATGTGTACTGGTCATTTTCAAGGGGTTTTCTGTCTCTCTTTGGTTGGAATCTCTCTTCTCTACTTTCCCTAACTATTATAGCCAAGATTCTCTGTAAATTCCTTCCCTGTTGCTCATCTTCTTTTCTTTCTTTCTTTCTTTCTTTCTTTCTTTCTTTCTTTCTTTCTTTCTTTCTTTCTTTCTTTCTCTGCTCCTCCCCTTCCTTCTGTCTCCCTGTTATGGTAGACTTTCTCAGCAACCTGCACTAAATCCCTCAATGACCTATCCTGTAGTCCTTCTAGCTAGCCTCTAAAGCCTTTTCCAGATATCTCTACTAGCCTGGTCTATAAAAGCCAGTTTTCTCTCTCTCTCTCTCTCTCTCTCTCTCTCTCTCTCTCTCTCTGTATGTGTGTGTGTCTCTCCTCCCATCTCTCTGTATTTTTGGTATATTCTTTGTATACTTATATTTGTAACTATGTGCATTATGTTTTAACATTGTTGAAGTTCATTAAGTTATATAGACTTCGTTAATTTTGGAGTGTAATTTACAATTATATATATATGTATATATATATTGGGTAATAGGCTCTAGGTTTTTCCCTTTAAAGACATTGTAGTCCAGGTTTTTGGGAAGATCTCATTGAGACAGAAGACTCTTCTTTACAGTAACTGTAGTTCACAAGGTCAGTGAGTAGATGCATGTTCATAGAATTGGTGTTTATTCCATGGAGAGGGCCATAGGAATGCATATACATTCCTATACATTCTGTAACAGTTGACCTAGATTTCCCAAGAAAGAGTAATTCAAGAGTATAAGTGTTGCAGTAACCAAACAGGTCCTTTCACTTCTCTTTAGTGTAGTTACAAATTCAGAAGTTCTATTGGTGAGACTTTCATTCTGCTTTAATAAACTCTGCTTCATAACTGAGAATTCATTGTAGTATTTTAACTACAAATTTATTATTAAAGGTACACGTATAAATAATCAAAGGATGGCAATTAGAGCATTAACTTCTGATGGGAAGCAGAGTAGCTCCAAGCTTCTTGCTTGTTCCTTGGGATTTCTAACGGACACCATCCTACATGTCAAAATATTCACTAACCTTGTCTTCTACTCAGATTCGTTGTGAAGCTTTTACTTCTGTTTCCTTCTGTCTGGTGATGAGGTCATCGTATGTAATTGCCCAGTCTCCAGTTCTTCCCTCACTTAGAAGTAGAAAGACAGAGCTGAAATTCCAGCCTCCCCAGAAAGTTCTGAGTCTTACTAATAAGGCCAATCTCTTTCTTTAAAAATTTAAAGGGTATTGCCACAAGTGACTATATTAGTCAGGGTTCTCTAGAGTCACAGAACTTATAGATAGTGTCTACATAGTAGAGGAATTTATTGATGACTTACAGTCTGTAGTCCAATTCTCAACAATGGTTCAGTAGTAGCTGTGAATGGAAGTCCAAGGAACTAGCAGTTACTCAGTCCCAGAAGGCAAGCAGGCGAAGGAATGAGAGCTAGTCTCCCTTCTTCCAGTGTCCTTATATGATCTCCAGCAGAAGGTGTAGCCCAGGTTAAAGGTGTGTGCCATCACACCTTTAATCCCAGATGACCTTGAACTCGGAGATCTCCCTGTCTTAATCTTCTGGAATCCGTAGCCCCTATGCTTCAAGATCTCTATAGCAAGATCCAGATCAGAAACTTCTATCTCCCAGCCTCCAGGTTAGGGTCACTGGTGAGCCTTCCAATTCTGGATTGTAGTTCATTCCAAATATAGTCAAGTTGACAACCAGGGATAGCCACTACAGTGACTCAAGTTATAGTACAAACAGTTTCCTTCTGAATAATAAGATGCCCTTTAACTTAGGGGAAATATCCAGAATTTTGAAGCTCTGTGCCAGTGATAAAAATCAAATAAGATCTATATTGTATTATAAAATATATAATGAATATAAATATTGCTTTCTTTGTTTTTCTGAGTGTCTTGGAATGTAACACAGACTGCCCTTGAACTCAAAACCATCTTGTATTAAGCTCCTTCAATCCTGAGATTTGAGGCATGCACTATTACCTTATATCACGTTTCGCTTTTCAAAGATCTGTTAATTATTAAATAAATATAATCAGGCAATAATATTTATGGTTAAAATTTGAAAGCATACATTTCATAACAATGAAGTACTTTTTCATTTTAAAGAAAATATTGCAACTGTAGTTGAAGACAGTTTATTTTGGTGGAATATATAAATATAGATTACAGTCAAATTTCTTCTTTTGTCAGAGAATAGCTGATTTAACCCAATTTTAATAGGCATGGCTTGATGCTAATATGTTAGTGATTTGGTGAAGAGTAATATTTTATTTTATGGAAGATTTAATGTACTTAAACAGGTATTTAAATTTTTATCAAGATAAATTTTGAGATGTCATTTGATTTACAAAACTAAACTAAACAAAAAGCATGAAAAGTTACCACCAGTCTTTTGTATGTGTTGACTAGATATTCTCTGGCTAAGGCAAGATATAAGCATAATTCTGAACATATTTTATTGTACTAAAGGTATTCATTATTGCCCTCCTTCTAGACACCGGTTCACAATGCTCTTCTTTTAACTTAAGAGTCAGGACTGCATAAACAGGACTTGGATATGCCCTTTAAGGCACTTCTATTTCTGAAGCGCTTTGATTTAGATTATACATGCAGTGTTTTTGAGTAATAAAGGTATTTGTTTCCTTCTTTGCAACCTATCTTTAAAAATGTATTATTTCAACCCTCACAGAAAATGCTAGCAACAATTTCTCAATGTTAAAAATACAAGTTAAAAAGGATCTTTTTTTTTTTTTTTTTTTGTCTGTAGTGGCAATGCTGTTTCTGTTAGAAATATTGCTATGTTTCTCACTAGACTTGTACACATTAAGCTCTTGCAGGTTAGATTTAGGCCATTTGTTGTCTGACTTCCCAATTCAACATTAAAATCACACAGATTTGACATTTAGTTTTTAAAACAATATTCTAATCTTCATTGCATGCTAAAACCACCAAGAGATATAGAAACAAATGGTTTTTCTCTTTTCGATTGAGACATGAATTTATATTTTTCCTTAAGTGCTAAGGCTTAGGAATTATCCACAATACAAATGGTTCACCTGTTTTGTTTCCTTTCATAGTAATAAATTAAATCTTAATATATGGGAAAGCAAAGAAATAACCATCCTCTGCTATTTGAATGACTGGCTCCCTTCTCCAGCACTTCAGCTTTCTTCCTTCTATCATGAAGAACTATAACCTTGCTTTCTCCTTAGATCAGCAACTATGCTTTTCTCTCAATTTCAGTGGGTTTAATGACCAAGCTCTTTGGTAAGTCTCTTCTTTCATTTACTTGTGAAATTTTGTAGAATGGTTAAATCATGTAGTTTACAAATAGGGCTTAAAGAGTATATGCATTAACATATGTGGGTGTATTGCTGCCCAGTTCTCAGCTTGGCTGTATGGGCATGACCGAAATGGGGTCATATACAAGAAGCTCTAATCTTTTGCAATTGGCATGTTTTTTAGAAGAGACACTCAAGGGCCAGCTATGTAGTGACAAGACAGTCATCCATCTGCCAAGAGAAAAACTTCAAACCCTGCTTGAATCTTCTTCCCTAAGTAGGCATCACAGAATATTAAGGCAATAAGTAGCTTTGTTTCAGTCATCCAGCCTGTAGTCTTTGCTTTATTTGTAAGCTGAGCATTACCATAGTTACATTGATCATCTACTATGTGAGATTCATCCTGTTCTGACAAGAAATGCTGCCAACTGTGTTCTTTACATGAATCAGCTGAGTTCAAGTAGAACCTGAATTCCTGTGGAATGTTTCTCTCCTCTGTAAATAATAAATGATCTTACTTTTCCTGAATAAGTTTTATAGATCTAAACGCTGAGATAGCTACATAGATGGGTTTTTATTTGTCATCAATGACATTAAAAAGATCAAATAAATACTGTTTTTATATTAAAATGCATTGTAATTCTTAGTGCTTATTCCTATTAAGGATTAAATTGATATGAACATGTAAGTTAGTTTTCTATAAGCATCAAAAAGTGGATATACATGAGATTTTATAGCTCAAGAACCCATGGATGGAATTCAGTAGGTCCATGAAAATTGGATGGAAATAAATTCTTTATAGTTTTGCACACCAGCTAACACTGAACACTTTAAATATGAGTAACAAACCATGGTAGTAGAAGCAGTGATGGCATTTTTCTATAAAAATATATAATATTTCGAATTTTTCAGTTCTTATTTACACATTTGTTTTAAAGCCTGTTTTTATTTATTTTTGTCTTGTTTTGTTTGCTTTCTTCTTCTTCTTTCTCTCTCTGTCCTCCATGTTTCCCCTATGCCCTCTACTTTTGACCTTAGGTTTCCTCCTGACCCCAAAGCACAGATGTTTTATGTTGGTCTTTTTTTTTTTCTTTATGAACTCAGAGAACAAGAGTGTTATACTTCCTGTGAGCAATAGTGCCCATCTCAGCAAGGGTATTGGATGAGAAGTTCACCAGATTCAATAGCACTCAGCTGCTATCTAACAGTGTATCCCCTCCATATTGCCATTGTATACGAGTGACAGGCTCTGTGGCTTTGTTCCAGGTGACTACCCATGGGTTTGAGAGAACTCTAAAACAAAAAGCAGATACTATCCATGAACAGGAAAGGTCTTACAAGCATGTTTCATCTGAAACATATATATCATGGAAATGATTGGAGAAAACAGTAGCCCTGGTATACATTGTGTAACATGGTTCTGCCCGTTGGACAGGGCCTGTGTGTGAGCCTCCTCTAGTGTCAATGGCTACTGTGTGCATAAAGTTTGTTTATATAATAATGTACATATTTCAAATTCTTCCAAGGACTGTACTCACTCTTAAATTTAATAACTCCATGATAATCTGAGACAGCATGAGTCCAGGAAGCAAAGTTGTGGCTAATGTCTCAGCAAAATGGTAAACACTGGTATATTCAGGAGTTTCTTAAGGCTATGGGAAAGAGCTCTAAATATATGAGTTTGTAATATATATAATTTCTCAACTATGAGAAAGATAAGGGTGCAGTATGACTTAAATGATGGCTTCATGAACAAAAGCAGCTACACTAATGAGCCAGCTTGTCATAAAGATACAAAGGCAGGCAGATTCTTGAGTTCAAGGTCATCCTGGAACAGAGAGAGATTAGCCCCAGGCATGGTAGAAATTGTAATTTCAGAGCAGGGTCCCATCCAACTAGTTTACCCTCTGTGCTTAACAAAGGTAGACAGATCTCTGAATTCTTTTACAATGTTAAGAAAAAAAAAATGTGTGCTTGCTGTCTCTTAAGAATCAAACAGCTTGGGTCACTAGATACTGATTCAAAAGACAATCAAAAGGAAACCTAGAGTAAATGACTGCATTGATATATAAAATAAAAGACAGGACCTGTGTTCTGTAGGACAGGAGCTGTCCAGAGAATTGTTTAGGATTAAAAGAAGAGAACTACTTGGAGAACTACACACACACACACACACACACACACACACACACACACACATACATGCAAGCAGGACATGGATAGAGAAATATCTTAAAATCTCTTAGAATATAGCAAGCAGAACACAGATTGTCAGCTTGGATTCAAGACTTGATTGAGAGTCATTCTTTTCACCACTGCCAGACATGTCTTCTCTCAGGATTCCTCTCCATGCCAAGGCTAGTTGTTGGCAACAGTGAACTCAGAAAGTATGAGGCAGGATGAGAGAATAATCCATAACTTTAGTGTTAATGTTAATATTGTACACCCACAGTTCCTCACAATAAAAGCAAAAAAGTAAGGTTTAATGCCCAAAATTTCTTTATTTTTTATTCTCAAATAAGTTTAGATTTGCACCACACATCAGATTTGACTTGGGAGTTTAATTAGGCATTTTTTTCTATATTTCCTCCATTTTCTTACTTTTTATATATCAACGCAACACTACCAATATGTATTATGTCTATATTTTATTTTTAGTTCAAATCACTTTTCTTTTTAAATAGATTCTTCATTTAAATACAGTAACTTCTCTCTGGATTTCCTTTTGGCACAATGTCTATAGTTTTGCTTGAGTGTTTACAAGTCTCTCACAGGTTGTTTTCTTACAACAGCTTAGCTGGAAAGAACTTCTATGATATCACATTCGGAGTCATTTATATACAGTTGTTATAGGCACATTGTTTGCATCTAAAATTCTTTCTTCCCTTAGGAGTCTTGAGTCACTTCACTAATTTTGATCATTAAGACTTGCTGGATCCATTAACTTCTGTTTTGTAACCAACCACCTCAAAGTCTCACTGGCACACCACATTAAACAGTCATTTTTCATGTCTCTGTTTAATAACTGCCAGTCTATTGAATCAGTCTGAGCTAAGCTGGGCAGTTCTGAGGATGGTCTAGTAGAAATGTTCCTATCCTAAGGGTAACTCAAGTTGGCTGGTTTCAGGGTTGAACTGAGGGAGTGCTACGTCACATGTCCCATCATGACTATGGATCATGCCACCAGTCCAGGGAAAATTTCTTTTGGCTGAAGACCCAGTGCAACCAGCAACTTATTAAAACCACAAAACCCCTTTGAAAGTTTTAATCAAATCCGTGGACAAGGGTTGTGGTTTAAATAAGAATGGCCCTAAAGGTCCTCTCACCCACCCAAATCTCTGCTTTCTCTCTTCCAGTTTAGAGCCAGCTGTGAGCCTGTTCTCCTGGATAAATCCCTTGTGTCAGTTTTGATGAATGGTACGACTCCATGATACTCCTTGGTTCCCAATTGCCAAGATGCCCTCGTGCCCCCCAAACCAGGGTAGATATAATTATAATTTCTAAATATTAAAAACAACCCTTCTGTTTTATAAGGAAGCCACATTAGGTACAAGGTCATAAGAAGAGGGAGAAGGAACAGTATACTCTAAGTCAGGAGCTGAACCACTTCACCACACATGTCAGTAGTGTAACCAGGGAGACTTTGTAAGGGGGTTTTCAGCACAAAGACAAGCATAGTCTCCCTGGGTTATTATTTCTTTGTCCTTAAAATCTAAATATAAACCACAATATGCTATTTCATTGACAACCTGAGACAATGTTCCTGGAATTCTTTGTCCTACCTGTATAATTTATTTCACTGATAGCAGGAAAATATTTTCAAATTTATAAACTAAAAAATATAAAATACAAAACTGAAAAGAAACTGAAGACATTTTCTCAGCATAGTTGCAACTGGAAAAAGGCCACACTCATGAATTTGGTGCAGTTGAAACAACAGGGTTTAGAAGTTCCAGAAGTTTGTACTATATGGCAAGATATCATCTATATTTGCTAATCATGTTTCTCTAAAGTCAACATAGGCTTTCCTCTTCATGGATGGCTCCTTTGCCTTACAAATTGTATGGAAGATATTCTTGTTATAGACCACCAGGAAACTTATAAAGGATTCATATCTTAAAGAGAAAAAGAGACAATGCACTACCATGAGTCTTCTAAAGCAAATATTCTCAATAAATGCTCTTGGTATACTGTTGTGCAGCTGTCCCCTTAGAGATTAAAACCTCCCATTTTAAAACAATTAAGAAAAAACGAGGCCATGAAGTTAAGAGAGAGGAATGAGGACCACACAGGAGAGTAAGGAGGAAAGAACAAAACCAGGGTAGATATAATTATAATCTCTAAATATTAAAAACAACCCTTCTGTTTTATAAGGAAGCCACATTAGGTACAAGGTCATAAGAAGAGGGAGAAACAACAGTATACTCTCTAAGTCAGGAGCTGAACCACCTCACCACACATGTCAGTAGTGTAACCAGGGAGACTTTGTAAGGGGTTTTTCAGCACAAAGACAAGCAATTCAATAACTCCAGGAAGTCATTGAAAATGAGCAAATTTACTGGACTCTCTCTCCTTTATCTCCAAGTATATATGAGCAATTGTTGCTTGGGAGATACTTGAAAATGAGCTTCCTAGAAATATAAGAGAAAAGGTATGCCCAGAAGAAGCTCAGACAAACTCAGCTACATGGGAAGAACACTCACTAAGCTGTTCAGCTTCCGCAGGTTGGGTACTCACTAAAAGTTTCCAGATTTTGGGAGCTGTCATACACTGGAATGATGCTACATCATATAACTTTCTTCAAATAAATCTGTAAATAATTCCTCACACATATTCCTGTAAGTAATCCCAAAATACTCATTGATACAACAAGTGTGATTTGGTGTTATCTGTATACTTGAGTCACTTGTCATCTTATCTGAGGTGAATAGTTTGTTGCTTCCACAGAAACAGAGGCAATAATAGCCAAGACCTGCAATTAACAAGTAATTCAAGAATTTACAAGCTATCTTAGACTACATTTCATATTTGTTCTATCTAATTATTTTTAGTTCCTTTTCATTTTCTTTGGCTAGGTACCATCTCTCTTCTTCCCCACGATTATGATTAATCATGGAAAACCTTTTAGGATTTTAAGGAAGAAGATTTTCTAGTATTTACAAAGAGGTTTTTAAATTGTAAAGTATATCTTGAAAACTAGGCAGTGAGACTTTTTTTTTCAATCATTAACTTTTACAACACAGTGATAGCATAACCCAAGAGGAAAACATGTTTTTGCCAAGAAGTTGAGTTCAAAGATACTGCAAACTTGTAAAGCAACAGGCATGCAATTATTTCAAACTTAGAATTTATATATTTTAATATAAGTAGGAAATATTGAAGGATGAAAGATGTTCTAAAGGAAGTAACAAAAACACAGATTCTTATCCTTAAAATACTCTTAATGTAAGACAATGAAGGTTATACTCGAAGTCAAGTGTTTTATAATCATCTCATGTTGAGATTATCAGTAAGTAAAAGTTAATACTGCCATGATCCTAATGTAAAATAGTACACATGATTGCATATTTCTGGAATGACAAGCTTAGATGAGTTTGATTTCACAGCCCAGGAGCAGGAAGTCCTTACTGTCTTAATGTATTAGCCTTCATGAACACTTGTGTGTTTTTATAGCTCTGCATGTACATAGCATCTGCTTACTAGGTGATAAATTTTCACGCTTATTTAAGTAGTGCAGGCCATAATATACAATACCACAGCAGAAATTTCTCTGTAGCAGTCTAGAGAAAAGTGTAGACTTCATAAACAATCATGAAATATTCATGAATACCCATGTGACTAGGACTCACTCACTAAGATAGGTTTGAAGGTCACAAATTTTGAAGTTTGGAGTCCAGAAGAATGGAGTCCCAAACTTGATGCCATTTATCATTGTCAAAGCTACAGTTGAATTCCTCCTTAGAATAGGGAACAAAATACCCATGGAAGGAGTTACAGAGACAAAGTTTGGAGCTAAGACGAAAAGATGAACTATCCAGATAATACCCCACCCGGGAATCCATCCCAGAATCAGCCTCCAAACCCAGACACTATTGCATATACCAGCAATAGTTTGCTGAAGAGACCCTAATATAGCTGTCTCGTATGTGGCTATGCCAGTGCCTGGCAAATACAGAAGTAGATGGTCACAGTCATCTCTAGGATGGAACACAGGGCTCCCAATGGAGAAGCTAGAGAAAGTACCCAAGGAGTTGAAGGGCTCTCCAACCCTGTAAGAGGAACAACATTATGAACTAACCAGAACCCCCATAGCTTGTGTCTCTAGCTGCATACGTAGCAGAAGATGGCCTAGTCGGCCATCATTGGGAAGAGAGGCTGCTTCTGTCAATTGGTTGGGTGTAAATATCTGCATCTGACTCTTTCAGCTGCTTGTTGGGCTTTCCAGAAGACAGTCATGATAGGCCCCTGATTGTGAGCACACCATAGCGTCAGCAAGTGTCAGGCCTTGGGGCCTTCCCTTGAGCAGGATTCCAATTTGGGTTTAATAATGGAACTGCTTTTTCTCAGGCTCTTCTCTATTTTTGTCTGGGCCCATTGGGAAAAGAAAAAAAAGATCCAATGAGCTTCCCTACCCACTCCCAAAAGTCTGTCTTCAAATGATATGGAATTAAAGTTATTTTTAAATTTATTATTCTATCATACAACACATCCCAGACATAGCCTTGCCTCCCCCAACTCCTCCAAGCTTAGCCCTGCCTCTGCCAGCTCCTCCTACTCCCTCAACCTTTCTTCTCCCCGAGAACCACTGCTCCTCCATTACTCTTCAGGAAAGAGCAGGCCTCCCAGATATATCAACAAAGTCAACATAACAAGATGTAATAAAACTGGGCATAAACCCTAATATCAAAGCTAGATGAGACCACACAGTAGGAAGAAAAGGTACCCAAGAGTGGGTGAAAGAATCAGAGACACTATCATTCCCACTATTAGTAATCCCACAAAACTACAAGCTAAGCAACCATAACATATATGCAAAGGGCCTAGTACAGACTTATGTAGGCCCCATGACTGCCACTTGAGTCTGTAAGCTCCTCCTGTGAGTCTAAAATTTCATTTTAGATATCTATTTACTTACTTACTTGAGCTAATTTCTTTATGAAAATCAAGAGCACTGATAAGTCATAAGAA
The DNA here is from genome assembly GCA_902729485.2 of Mus minutoides. NCBI lineage: Eukaryota > Metazoa > Chordata > Mammalia > Rodentia > Muridae > Mus > Mus minutoides. The sequence continues at coordinate 27,306 of LR753579.1, read as the reverse complement.
AATGAACATAAACATCGAGAACCACTTTATAATACTAATAATACACCAGTAGATATAAATAATAGTTAAAAGTGGCTTCATATGAGAGATGAGTAAACCTTACTTTTAGACTTGAATATGGATATTATAAAAACTAGTATAAATGAGAAAGACATAACTAAATAAGCATGATATATTATGACAGGCATTTGATCATGTTCCAGAGCCTTTTCTGTGTGGAACTGGAGAGACTTAACTTTAGGTAGATACAGAACACTCACATAAGAGAACTAATTTAGGCATTTTTCTCTTTCCATAGATATATTTAAATTCTTTGACTTAAAGTAAAAGAATTCTTTCAACTAAAGAATGGAGGCAAAAGTTACACAGGCATAAAAATGTGAATTATAAGTAATTGAAAAGTGAAATTTGAATGACAATTTTTTTTTCGGAGAAAGTTTAGAAATCATAACATCTCCAGAATAAAAGTCCAACTTCTAGTGAGCATTTAACATGAAAACATCCTTAAGTATATAATTTGAAGTAGTCTAGGATTTAACACTAACATAATCTCATTAAAACTGTAGACCAACTTAATAAGCAAATTTAAAATTGAAAATCATATTTTATTTGTAATAAAATATTTGTGTTCTAATGTTTTAATTTTAATATGTAAATATATAGTAATATATTCAGTACTACTGAAATGAATGATTTATATTTGAAATTCCCTATCTACAAATTAACAATTAGTACTCTCAAATTTTACTTAAAAATATTTATTACTGAGTATTGAAATAATTGCTATTGAAATAAATATGCATTTTCCCCACAAATTTAGTAATATCATCATTGTTGGGAGTTTGAAGGTTTTTATACATACCACTAGATTAATAATAATTTCAAGAATGTTACCAGGAAAGCCTGAGGACCTGAGTTCAGATCCAAAGAACAGATGCAAAAAGCTAGATACAGTAACTTTCATTAGTTCATCAATCAGTTAGGGCCCAGTCAAGAGATGGGAGTCAGAGAAACTGGAAATCCCGCAACATTCAGGTGTCTTCTCTCACTGCTGCTTGTGGCCATTGCATGGATACACATACACAGACACACAGACACACACACACACACACACACACACACACACACACACACATGAGAGAGAGAGAGAGACAGAGACAGAGAGAGAGAGAGACACAGAGAGAGAGACAGAGACAGAGACAGACAGACAGAGAGACAGAGATCAAGAGAGAGACAGAGAAACAAAGACAGAGACAGAAATAGAGAGAGAATACATAAATCATGAAGTAAAATAGTACTACTTGTTATATGCATTGCTATTAGGAAAACTAAGTATGGAAACATTCTGTACAAATAAGCAATATACAGACAATAATCTTCACAGTTACAGAAATCAGCCAGAAGAGAAGTCTATTAAAATTAATGTGGAAAAAATTCTGAAATGTTGAAAGAAGAAACTTGTAGAATTTTTTATAAGGAATATTTTGCTGATTTTCCTCTTTTTTTTGTTCATACTTAGATCATTTTTATATTTTAGCCCTCAAATTATGACTCTACCTAATTTTCTAAGCAACTGTTTTACATGGCTTTTCAACCTTAAAATATGGAAGTTCTAGAACTGATTATGATTTGTTAGAAGTGAAAAATTGTTATGACCTCAATAGTTGGTCAGATTATTTCTCAATGTATAGTTCTTACGAACCTAAGAACTAAAACTCTGTGGTATTTGTAAGTCTAGTAATTAAAAGTGATTCACTATCAGTCTCTGCTTCCTGGAAATAAAGTTACAAATGACATGATTCTGAAAATGACGTGGGAATCAAACAGATTGCTGTAGATCTCCTAGACTTTTCTATTCTATTCAACTGTTCAAGTCCACCCACTTATCAAAGCTCATTTTGACAAGCTCATCACATGGAGTGCCACAATGATGAGACATTCCACAGATCTGAACTGTTTTCAAACAGGCTCTCTGACAGAATGACTCAACCCAAATCAGACTATGAAACTGAATACATACCTTGTGCTTTATCCTTGGTTCCAAGTAGCCATTCTCTATGGTACTGAGCTGTGAGCTGATCTTCTATTGGCCAGTGGTTCCTCAGGACTCCTTCTGAACTGAGGGTAACTGGACTCAAAGCTACTCCAAAATATTGAGACTACTTTGTTTTACTCTCCAGGAGATGTATATAAATAAAAGAACATTAGCAGCACTGTTTAGTGATCCTCTGCAGCTCACCATATGGTTCACATACATATGAAGACAATTAAGGGTAAAAGGAACTGCTTTTCCCACATAACACAATTATATAGTGTGAAAATATTCAGAGGATGTTTATAAACTTGCTAGAGGCTGAAACATAAGCTATTCTAAGACATAAGGGATTTTCCAGTTCTTTTTTGGAGCTCTAATTGGACTGTCGTTTTTTAAAATATAAGATTTAGATGATTTTATATGAATTTGAATACTATTAAGTTCTCCAGCTTCTAAGTCAAGGTAAAACCCTTTAACTCTTCCAAGGACATATGTGGTTAGGCAAATGCAAACCTAGACCTGGAATTAGGGAAGCAGGGTGCCACGAGGATCTCACAACTTTTCATAGATTTAAATATATGTTCATAAATGTGTGAAAGATATTTTCAGTGGGAATAACTGTATAAGGGAGACAATATATTTCAAGCAAGGAAAATTACATGAGAATCAAGCTTTTTAAAAATTATACATGATACACATTGGAAACATAGCACAAATCTTCAATTCCCAGTGCAAAGAAGTACTACATGGTAAACTGTCAACTCAGTACCCAGACAAAGAGATACACTAGAGTCAATATTTTCGAAGGCCATTTTATTCTTCCTCCCTGTAACTACTTAAACCTATAAATGATAGAGATCAGCTCATTTTGACAAGCTCATCACATACGACTCAACCGGAAAAGGGGACTGCTGCCAAGTGGGATGAGCTTCAATACCCTGAAACCTGCATACTGGAAGGAAATATCTCTCTCTCTTTCAGAAAGAGAGGCTCTTACTCATAAAAGTATAAACATAAAAATGATTAAAGGATTTTGTTGTTTTCGCTGGCAGTATAATTAAAGTTATAGCATACAGTTTAAAATAAATGCAATTCCTTATGAATTATACTCAACATACTTCTCACTATTCTCAAATCCAAAATATATAAGAAGATTGCCTGAAATATTAAGTGAAGAAAAATATTTACATAAAGGGATGAAAAAAGGGATATTACACAGTCCCCAATGAAAAATGCAATGTTTTCATAAGGAACTAGATACGTTTGGGATGGAAAGAACGTAGACAAACATTTTAAACCAAAAGAACTGAGACAGTATGAGTAGGTATTTCAAGGATTTAGCTTCTCAGCGAGTGTAAGCTTCTAAAAGTGACAAGACTCACACATCATTACATGAACAATGTATCTGTGTGTACTCTACATACAGACTATACTTTAATTTTTAGTTGTATTTATAATATCAAATAGATGCTCCCATTTTAGATAGCTTCAAAATAGGTAGGATTTTTGGCATAGAAAATAGAATTTTCTTCTCTGTAATTCTGATAGAAAGCTATAAATTACAGATTACAAATATATATAACAGTTTTTCCCGCAAATATGACATCTTTTCTATTCCACTCTTACCTACTGAAACTAAAGCTGGTAGTGAACCCTGTGACTAAGCAGGTTCATGTAGAAGCACTGTAGTCAAGCTGATAACCAAGATAACTACTGCATGAGTAACACTATATATAAAATATATATAACTGTATGTGATACTGGGTAATATATACCGTGTAGATACATTGTATCAAGAACTGATGCAAGACAGGGTACAATAAGATACTATGACCTTCGGCTGTATTGTTCATAGTGGTAGGAAATTTAAAATGCATGATTGTTTATTTCTTGGATTCTTTGTTTTATATTTTCAGAACATCTTTTTTACCATAGATTTTGAAACTCATAAAATATTAATTATAAATATGTATGTAGTGGTTAATTTAATCACAAAGCCCTCTGTTCTTTTTTTTGTTTTTTTGGGTTTTTTTTTTGTTATGTTTTGTTTTTTTTTTAGGATGGAATATATCCTATGTAGTTATTACATATCCTTCAATGTTAAAATTACATTCCTATGTAATTTTTATAATGTTTTTGATTGTTTTGATATTTTCATTCTAATGATGCTTACCTATTTATGTTAAGAAGGCCTTTATAATTATTTTTCTAAAGCTAAATCATGATGGACCATTATTCTTGGGAAAATGAAAGCATACCTTAATTAAAGTTTGAATCTCCTACATTGAAAATGCTATTGCCATCAGGTAACCATGCCTTGACATAAATAACACAGTAGGAGAGGGAAATCAGCATGAAGACTCAAGAAGTTACACAGGATAATAAAGAAAGAATCATTTAGAAAACACATGGGGAGATTGAAAGTACTTCACTTAAATCTTAAAATTTAACTGGAGCTGGGTAATTCCAATTTTTTATAAACAAATTTTTATTTTAAAATGATTAACTTGTTCAAGATGATTAAATAAAGAATGGAAAAAATCTAAGAAAAAGTATAAAGAATTTACATGACTTTATCATTCAAGGAACATAAACACAAGTCACCCCACACATAAGAAGCTTCACCCTAATGTTTTATTTTTTTAATGTATTATGTATGCATGTATGTGTGTATGTATACATGTAAACATGTATGCATGTATGTGTGTATGTATGTATGTATGTATGTATGTATAGATGTATAGATGTATAGATGTATAGATGTATAGATGTATAGATGTGAATATTGTTTTTTGAGGGTGGGTTTCTGCATGGAGCCCTGGCTGTTTAAGTATTTATTCTTTGGACCAGGCTGGCCTCATACTCAGAGATCTGCTTGCTTCTGCCTACCAGAAAGTTGAGATTAAAGGCTTGCATCATTGCACTTGGTTTACCCTAAGGATTTAGTAGACCAAAGCATATCCTAAAACTTAAACTGATCGAATCAATAAATGCAAAGGATTATAGTTATGTAGAAAATTAACCAAGCATTCAGACTATACTTTCTATTTTCTCTGCAACTTAGGAAATGATCCCAATTTATAGACATGCAGATGACTGATCTCGAATGTTTTAACATTGTCTCTGGTAGTGCTTCTGGGGCTGTGCAGTGCTACTGATAGATCCAGTACAACTCTCTAGATAAGTTACTAAATGCACCCAAGAGTAATGAAATGGGTTGTTGCTACTTGAAAAATATCTTGGGACACTTAAATATTACCGTATGTGATGAAATTGACTGAAAGGCTCTCACCAACATCCTGAATGTGGACTCCTTTGAAAGCTAATCACAATATATCTTTGAGGGAAGGAGAGCTCTGTGCTTTCATGCCTGACACGCTCTTGCTTTAGTTTTTGTACCTGTTGAACAATCTGTATCATTTTTTAAAAAATGAATGTTCGTATTAAGTGTACTCAATTCTTAGAGGGTACTATGACACAGTATCACAAATTCAATGGCTCAAAACCATATAAAATAATCATAGCTATAGAAGCTAAATGTTTGAGAAACTGATATTAGCAAAACCAAAATGATTTATTCTGTGGCTCCTCTATTTTCTTCATGTTTGCAGCAATTATAATTATTCCTTGGATTTCAACACATAATTTTAATCCTCTTCTTCATTATCACATGCTTTCACCAAGTGCGACTATTTCCATACAGCCATCTACTTCTCTGGATGCTAATCCCATTGGGGTAGGAGCTCAGTTGACTGCCACATGAAATTGCCTTTTCTAATACCATCTGTGATGAAGTTATTTACAAATAATAAGCTCATAGTTTGATATAAGCGAGAGTTGTGATTGTGACATGGTTCTGGAAGGAGTAGTAATATATGACCCAGAATGGGAGTTAAGATCTCTGGTTTCATGGAGTGAGGTTTAAGAATTTGATTGCTTGTGATATCATATAATAGAAGTGAAAAGCAATTTATACCACTTGCTTTCTTTTTCCATGGGTGCTAAGAAAATGTTAATACACTTTAACAAAGTTTTTATGCATAGCTTATTCATGGTATTCATGATGACCTCTCATTTAGATATGCACAGTGGTACTGTATAGTTTTGGGTTTATTTTTGTTCCAATAAAAATCAAACCATGACTAGAATTTGTATATGAAAGTTTCCTTGTGCACATGCTAAGTAATGGTATACTTGGGTCATATGGTAGATATAATTTTAGTTATTTGAGGATTCTTTTTAATGGTTTTTGAAGTGGCTGTGCCAGTTTGTACTACTGTGAACAATGAATGAGGGTTCTCTTGTTCTCCCAACCTCCACAGCATTTATTGACAGCTGTTTTGTTGACCTTCAACATGCAGAATGGGATGATATGACATCTCAAAGCTGTTTCAATTTCAATTTTACTAATTGCTAAGGAAGATGGACACTTTTTATGTGTTTCTTAGGAATTTTTATCTTTATATTGAGAATTCTTCATTTACATCATTTGGGGTCATTTGTTTATTTGACTGTTTTACTCTTTTTTATTTCTGGATATTAATCATCTGCTAGAGGCTCTCTGACAAAGCCTGGGAAGGATTTTCTCCCATTCTGTGTATTTCTCCTTCATTCTATTGATTGTGTTCTTCGTCTTACATGAACTTTGAATTTTTATGTTAATTGTTGGCCTTTATTCAACTGGATAAAGCAACTGGATAGAGCAACTGTAGCCCCATTCATAAATTTCTTTCCTACAACATCTATATCTTGTAGTACCCTAGATAGTTTAGCATTTTTGTTGGGGTCCACCGCCCGCGGTCCCCCCACAGAACAGACTGGGTTTCCCAGAAGGCGGACTTGGGCTGTACCGAGACTAGGGTGGTAGAGAAATGAAGACACTAAGGCAAATCACTCCATTCAAAGCCTCAGATTTTACTTAGAATTCTTTCTTGGTTTTGAGAGGGAAGAACCCGCCCTCAGTCAGTTCTGCGCAGGCGCCAGGAATGTAGTCTAATGAACTGTGGAATGTCCCAGCTGGAGGCAGGATCCGGGTGGGGCACGCAGACAGGTAGCAGGATTCCAAGAAGCACAGATGCAGCTTAGCACAACAAAAGCAGCCAGGCTTAGCTGGAGAGCCAGGGGGCCCCACCTCATGGCAGCAAGTCTGAACTGATCCCAGCCTGGAGCCAGCATGGGGGAGGGGACCACACATTTTAGGTTTCTAACTGAATTCCTTGATATGAGTTAATTTTTGTACATGGCAATAAATATAAGTTGACTTTCCTTCCGCATCTAAACATCCAGTTTTCTCAGCATAATTTATGGTAGATGCTGTATTTTATCCAATGTCTGTGTTTTGACTTTTGTCAAGTATTAAATGACTCTAGTTATAAGTTGTGATTATGTCTTTTATTTTGTTCTGTTGTCCATCTGTCTGTTTTTGTACCATTACCTTATTGTTTTAACACTATAGCTCTATAATATATTTTGATATCTCAATGTACATAATGTAAATTTTGAAAAAATATGTATTACCAAATGAATAGCCCTTTTAGATCCAATACACCTCAAATGTGCAAGAGGAAGAGTCTTTTGCACTTGTGTTGGCCTGAGTTATTTTCTACTATTTCCCTTTTTCACATGGATAAAATCAGATACTTTTCAATGCTGACTTTGATAATGAAAAAGGCAGTTGGGATTGATTGTGTCAGGGTTACTAGTTCTAGCACATAAGGTACAAATAGAGTGTGGTTAATTTTGTTAGCAGGTGGCTTATTCCAGTTTGTATTTGGGAATAGAGCAAAGCAAATACATAAATAAAAGGGCTAAAATGACTAGCATGTTCTAGTGTTAACTCACAGGAAAAAGGGGAAAAAGGAGACAAAAACTTTCAGGAAACTATCCTATGTATATTTTATAATATTTTCATGTTACCCAAGCTGACTGGAGTGTTATTGACACTAAGAAGGAATAAGATTCTTAGCTATAGACTCTGTCTCAAGGAGAGTTAGTAATTTGCACCATGAGTATTTTTTCATATGCATTGAAATAAAGTTTACAATTGGAGAAGCTGAACTAATATGACAGATATTTGACAAAAGTTAAAACAAAAAAAGGTAATCCTAGTGTTTTACCAACTCAAAGAGAGTGGCTGGCATGTGATTCTCTGTCCTTTGTTATTTAGCCTGCTCATCACAATGTAATATATGTTATAAGAACCATAATGAGGGCATTAATATAAGCTCTAAAATATAATGATGCAAAGAAAAGACAGACACAGTGATTGTTCCAATGATATGTTGAATGAGTGGAATTTTATTAATGTTGTCATGAAACACAGGGTTGTTTTGGACATATGGGTAACTATCTCTTGATTTTGATATGCATATCATTAAAGTTTTAAACTCAATTTACTCTCCCATTCTTTTCTCCTCTGCATATTTATCATTGTGTGGAGCTGGTCTGTGGAGAATTCCGTTAATGAGTAAATCCATTCAACAATCTGTTTTTGAGAAGTGACATGAAAACAGTTGGAAGTTCCACAGATCCTATTAAAGCCGTGTCTCTAAATAATCTGTGGGAAGAAATCACATTA
>LR753579.1:0-18594 GCA_902729485.2 Mus minutoides | reverse complement strand
AGGAAACAGTATTTTAAGAATTTGGCTTCATTTTATTATTATAGATTATACTAATAAACATTTTCCAGTGGCATACTGCCTTTTATTTGCATTGTAAAACCATCATCTAGATCCTTGAATTACTATACACATAGAATCATGCAAATTTAAGAAGAAATTTCATTTCTTTTACAAGGAATTGCAAAGCATTCCTGTTTTGTCTGTATATGTGTGTCAATCCTCATGTCCTTCATGAGTAAAATCGTTGGGTAAGTTTGCATGTCAGCCTGGTGTTTGGCTTTACAACACTCTCCTTCAAGGTTTTCTTTTTAAAAATACATTACCATCTTATTTTCTGCTCATTATCACACATTAATGTACAAAATAAGAAATTTCACAAAAACTGTCCTCAGCACATATAATACAAGTTTATCATAAACATTTTCTTGTGTGATTTGGAGAAACAAAAACAAAGGGTTACATACTCCCAGTAGCGTGCATCTCACAGACCAAAATAATTTCCCTAATGTCCAGCTCAGTGAACCAGGGGTTTATTGAGGTTACTTACAGGAGCATGAATAACTAAAGGGCAGCTGCTCCCCTGGAAAGCCTATCCCAGTATGGCTGATGACAGCTAGAGCTCCTGCCATGGCATGCTGTCAGCTCCTCCAGTATGCAAGTCAGAGAATTTCCTTTCCACAGCAATGAGTCATTATAGTGTATAAACTTTTGGAGGGGCCTTGTGTAATTTTCAGGCTTCTAGAAGTTTTAAGTTTTGTTCACATCGTGAGTCTCATGAACCTGCATTTTCTCTCCATAAGGCAATGGGCAATGTTTCTATTCAGAGGAAATTACTGTGCAAGTGCAACTGGCTCCTTACCACTGTTTCTTATTTCTGTCCTTCCTTCTCACCCATTTCCTGACTATTCTTTGTTGTTGTTTTGTTTTGTTTTTTACTTGTGTACACTATTTACCCAGACCGTCCACACATAGATGAAAACAAAACACACATAACGCTGGCCTTCATGGATCTGTTTCACTATGGTAATCATCTCCAGTTGCATTTTCCTAATAGCCAAAAAAAAAAAAAAAGTGTTATTTATAAATTGAAAAAAATCCTTCACTTTTAAAAATATATATTTACACATGTGTAATTTATAATAGGCTGACTTCATTACGATGGTGAACTGCACTGTAATTAACATGCATTTGCAGTGGTGTAATGGCTGTATTATGAAAGCTCTACTTTGTAACTTTTTGAGAAAAATATTATTTGCTAACCCACCTTCTTCTAATAGTGAGTAAAAGCCCCTTTCCTTTCATATTGTCTTCTCCCACTGAAGGAAACTTCCATATATTTCAAATCATTTTAATGTCACTCATTCTTTTTTTTCTATGTTTTATCAGAATTAGTACATTTATTTCCTGTTTATGTCACTTATTGGTTCTTTTGCTATATGTGGTTGTGTGTACAAATATGTAAATATACATTAAGACATTGGTGATTATATTAATATTTTAAGTGTTGTCTGAATTAGTTAATCTTGACTTATAATAATAATTTTAAAGAACAAACAACCAAAAAAAAAAAAAAAGAACAAACAACATTTTCTTTCTCCGTTTTTGTACTTTTCTGCTTTTGCATCTGATGTTATGATAACTCCACCAACATTTTTGGTATCACATGAGAAGAATATTTCTTTTACAGACATTCATGTCATATAAACATTTTGTTATAATAATTTTAAGCTTTCATCTGGTATAATTTTAACCATAGTTGAAGAATATTCCTTTGGACATCATGCAGTCCACAATTAAAATATCATAACAATCCTTTGAAACTTATTTGTCTTCAATTTATTTTGTTTTACCTTAATTTGTAAACAATAAACTTTCTCTATACATTAAACATATTCATCACATTCCTTTTGTACAGATAGTGTCTCAATTTTCTAAGAATTTGCAACTACTTCAATTTTGTGAGATTTGTCATTAAACCCACTTGGGCTAACCCCAGTACACAGAACTGAGTTAGATATTCACGGACCTTGTAGAGCAGAACTAGAGTTTCAGAAGCAAAGACTTTACTGTTTACATCCAAAGGAATCTTATTAAGCACATGACTTTAAAAATTATTATTTTTCACTTAAGCATGCACACTTTGAAGGATTTGGGGAAAAGTGTATGTGCATATGTGTGTGTGTGTGTGTGTGTGTGTGTGTGTGTGTGTGTGTGTGTAAATTTAGGTGCTGACATCTGAGTAGGTAGTTATGCCTAATAGTCATGTGTTTGACAACTTAATGTAGTTTCAATTTTCATGAAGTATAATACCATCTGTTTATATGTTGTTATGAGTTTGCTGGACCTAGTGAATCCAAAATACAAGAAATAAAATACAAGGTGTTAAAAACAAAAGCTTCTGCAATGTTTCTGACATACACTAGGTGTCTCCAGTTTCTTACCCAGATGAGGAATGTGTAATTAATCATACATAGACTTTGATGATAAATGACAAGAGAAGAAAAATACTCAAAAGTTACTCTATATTTTTTATATCTGCAGGTGACAAAAGAAACAACTTAGATTTCATGAGTTATATCTGAATTCAAGGATAAATTATTTCAAACAAGTAGACCTAATTTAGAACTCAATCTCCAATCGTTTAGTCCCACTTTCTGAATACATAAAAAAGTGATTTCTTATTGAAGATCTCAGAAGATCAGAAGATCTCTCATGCTCATGGATTGGTAGGATTAATATAGTCAAAATGGCTATCCTGCTGAAAGCAATCTACAGATTCAATGCAATCCCCATCAAAATTCCAACTCAATTCTTCACTGAGTTAGAAAGGACAATTTGCAAATTCATCTGGAATAACAAAAGACCTAGGATAGCAAAAACTATTCTCAACAATAAAAGAACCTCTGGGGAATCACCATGCCTGACCTCAAGCTGTACTACAAAACAATTGTGATAAAAAATGCGTGGTACTGGTACAGCAACAGACTGATAGATCAACTGAATAGAATTGAAGACCCAGAAATCAACCCACACAACTTTGATCACTTGAACTTTGACAGGGGAGCTAAAATGATGCACTGGAAAAACGATAGACTTTTCAACAAATGGTACTGGCACAACTGGCAGTTATCATGTAGAAGAATGCCAATTGATCCATTCTTATCTCCTTGTACAAAGCTCAAGTCTAAGTGGATTAAAGACCTCCACATAAAACCAAAGACACTGAATTTTATAGAAGAGAAAGTGGGAAAAATACTTGAAGATATGGCCACAGGGGAAAAATTCCTAAACAGAACAGCAATGGCTTGTGCTGTAAGATCAATAATTGACAAATGGAACCTCATGAAATTGCAAATTTATATAAGGCAAAAGATACTGTCAATAAGACAAAAAGGCCACCAACAGAGTGGGAAAGGATTTGTACCAATCCTAAATCTGATAGGGGACTAATATCCAATATATAAAAAGAGCTCAAGAAGCTGGACTCCAGAAATTCAAATAAGCCCATTAAAAATGGTATACAGAGGTAAACAAAGAATTCTCAAGTGAGGAATACCAAAAGGCTGAGAAGCACCTGAAAAAGTATTCAACATCCTTAATCATCAGGGAAATGTAAATCAAAACAACCCTGAGATTCTACCTCATACCAGTCAGAATGGCTAAGAATAAAAACTCAGATGACAGAAAATGCTGGCAAGGATGTGGAGGAAGAGAAACACTCCTACATTGCTAGTAGGATTGCAAGCTTGTACAACCACTCTGGAAATCAGTCTGGCGGCTCCTCAGAAAATTGGACATAGTACTACTGGAGGATCCAGCAATCCTTCTCCTTGGCATATACCCAGAAGATGTTCCAACTGGTAATAAGGACACATGATCCACTACGTTCATAGCAGCCTTATTTATAATAACCAGAAGCTGGAAAGAACCCAGATGTCCCTCAACAAAGGAATGGATACAGAAAATGTGGTACATTTACACAATGGAGCACTACACAGCTATTAAAAACAATGAATTTGTGAAATTCTTGGGCAAATGGATGTATCTGGAGGCTATCATCCTGAGTGAGGTAACCCAATCAGAAAAGATGTCACTTGATATGCACTCACTCATAAGTGAATATTAGCCCAGAAACTTAGAATACCCAGGATGTTATTTGCAAAACCCAAGAAAATCAAGAAGAAGAAGGAAGACCAACCTGTGGATACTTCATTCCTCCTTAGAATAGAGAACAAAATACCCATGGAAGGAGTTACAGAGACAAAGTTTGGAGCTAAGAAGAAAGGATGGACCATACACCACCTGGGGATCCAGCCCATAATCAGCCACCAAATGCAGACACTATTGCACATGCCAGCAAGATTTTGGTGACAGGACCATGATATAGCTGTCTCTTGTTAGGTTATGCCAGTGCCTGGCAAATACAGAACTGGATGCTCACAGTCATCTATTGGATGGAACACGGGGCCCCTAGTGGAGGAGCTAGAGAAAGTATCCAAGGAGCTGAAGGTATCTGCAACCCCATAGATGGAACAACAATATGAACTAACCAGTACCCCCAGAGCTCATGTCTCTAGCTGCATATGTAGCAGAAGATGGCCAAGTCAGCCATCATTGGGAGGAGAGGCCCCTTGGTCTTGCAAACTTTATATATGCCCCAGTACAGGGGAACGCCAGGGCCAAGAAGCTGGAGTGAGTAGGTAGGGGAGCAGGGCAGGCGGGAGGTGGGGGTGGCAGGGGGGCGGGGTATAGGAGACTTTCGTGATAGCATTTGAAATGTAAATGAAGAAAATATCTAATAAAAATTGAAAATAAAGAAAAAAATTGATTTCTTATTTAATTAAAATTCTATCATTAATTAGCAAATGATGATTATTTAATATTTATGTATTTGATATTTAAGTTATTCTTAACTTTCTCGGTATGATTGATACTTAGAAACTGTATCCCCCTGGCATTATGATAACTATAATGTTCAAATTTATAACTATATGAAACCCAGGAATTATGTTATTCATAGCAACTGAATAAACTGCTATGCATGTAAGTGTTGAAAATGGAAAAGTTGAAATCATTAGATTGGTCTGAAGTGAAGCTAAGGCTTTTTTTATTCTAAACAGATATAGTAATGTTTTATATTACTAGTTAATACATGAGAAAACTATTTTATAATGGAAGCAAGTTTTTTTTAGCATTAATGTCCATTTATGAACGTGCTTTATGGATTGGTATTTTTTAAAACATAACATACATTTTATAACTTAAACAAAGCATCATGTATTCTCATCAGAGTTACCAATTTAATTAATTTTTGACATTAAATTATTAGTTCATAATTTCATAATGGGGCCATACTAATGCATGGGATAGAACCCAGATTTGAGCATGGTTTCTCTTTGAAAATTTAGATTTTTGGCAAACATTTATTTAGCGTAAAATTCTAGTCAATTCTGCAACACCATATTTCCTTGTAGAGGATTGCCACAACAGGTTTCTGTTTGAATAGATTTTAGATTGTTGTTGTTTCTTTTAACTGAAGTAATCATGATTAACAAGATGAAAGAGAGAACTGAAAACTGTTCAAAGGGTTTCAAAAATCAATAGTGAGACTGAATTGACTGTATATATATAGGAACTCCATCTAATTTCTGCCTTCATTAGAAGCACTCAACTTTTTTTAAAGTGGGAGTTATTGATTTAGGAGGCATATACTTGAGGATTATCTTTAAAGTAAATCAGAAGAAATGGTCTGTTTAATAAATCTCTTATAAGAAATAAATTATTGTTAATAATCTCTTCATTTATTTTCAAGATACTGCTCTTACAGAATATGCCCTAGCCTCCCTTTCCTAAGAGTTTCTAAAGTTACCAACAAATACTTGTAATCAAAAGCATTTCAACGTTTTGGGCAAATTTAATAATAATTGATGCATTTTTTAAGCCTGAACATTGGGTTGGTTTTGCATAAGGACAATTACATTTTTTTATTGCACTTAGATGATGCAGTCACATGTCTTGGTTCAAATGTATTTTAAACACATTGTTAAAAATCACCATAGCACAAAAAAATTAATTCCTGTTCCTCTAATGAACCTGACATTCAGAAATTTCACTCATCTCTCTCTCTCTCTCTCTCTCTCTGTCTCTCTCTTTATCTCTCTCTGTCTCTCTCTCTCTGTGTATGCGTGTTCTATTAATGTATTGGTTCAATTATATTAATGCTATGCTCATTAATGTTATTCTCACTTCTATTTGACTTTAATGTTTGTATTCATTGATCCCATATAGCAGAACGCACAGGAGCTCACTCATTTTTTGTAACAGTTGATACACTTCCCTGTCATATGTAGCCATAGACTCCTTTATCAAGATGACTTAAATCTCAAAAGCTACCACAAGCATCTTGCATTTTTGAAAGTTTTTTTTTCCAAGCAGCCATAGCACAAAAGGAGAGTAACAGAACTGATCAAGAAAATTCTTATGCCAGGAAGTTGTTCTGAATTAATGACATGGATGGTGAGGACAAATACTTTTGATAGTTTGTCCTGAACAATGAAAGGTCAGAGTCATTCTTATCTATTGCCTTTCCTAATCTAACATCACTGAGCTCCCTCCCTCCCTGTATTCCTTTCTTCTCTTTGTTCCTTTCTCTTTCTCTTTCTCTTTCTCTTTCTCTTTCTCTTTCTCTTTCTCTTTCTCTTTCTCTTTCTCTTTCTCTTTCTCTTTCTCTTTCTCTTTCTCTTTCTCTTTCTCTTTCTCTTCTCCTCTTCTTTCTTTCTTTCTTTCTTTCCTTTCTTTCTTTCTTTCTTTCTTTCTTTCTTTCTTTCTTTCTTTCTTTCTTTCTTTCTTTCTTCTTCCCCTTCTCCCTTCTTCTGTCTTTAGCTTACTGGTTTTCCTTAAAAATGTCACTTTGAAAAAAAAAAATCAACAGATGGTTCTAATAGCCCAGTGAGGATAATTGGAACTGATCATTATTTGATTCTGACATCATCATTGTCACCACCACCACCACCACCATCATCATCATCATCATCATCATCATCATCATCATCATCATGTTAGTGGTGGTGATGTTGATGATGATAATGATGATGGCAATGATGAAGATGGTGATGGTGTTGATGGTGATGATGATGATGAAATGCAGTTAGGGAAGAGTTGATTTCATGGGTTCCAGAACTGGTTAGTCAGAATTACTGGGACTGGATACATGTGTACATATATGAAATTATCCACCTCTTACCGGAAATTCTCAAAAAGTCAATAAAATATTATTTATAAAAATATTTTTTTATAAAACAAGATGATTCTATGAGAGTCATCCTTAGCTTCACTGAGTTTTATATAAAGGAAGATACAGCTTATCATGGTTCTTCTTCAGTGAGAAAAACTTTTATTTCTGTTTTTAGGTATTTTAGTACTTCCAAATAGCATATTGTTTTTGGAGGAACACAAATTTATATCTTACCTGTCTGGGCTAATTTGTTTTTGCTCTCTCTTATATCTCATAGGCCAAAGCAGCATGTTACACACAATAATTTTTATGCATCATGTGACAGTAAGTAAAAATCCTCTTACATTTTGTGAAATGGTATTATTTATTTCTCTTCTCTCCAGAATATAAATGTAAGGAATCAAACATATAGTTCACTGTTTATGATTAGAAAAAAATCTAGATATACAAATACTTAATAAAAATATGAATTAATATAGATAATAAAAATTATACACGGAGAATAATTATATGGAATTTAACATTTTTGAGATAATGTATAAATTATTATTATCTAAAAGATATCTTAGAAAATGTATTCTATGTTATAGCAAAAACTGCCTAAATGTAACTAATAGATACCAGTGTTTCTGATATATAGTTAGATTTTAAAACAAGAATGGATAATATGATAATGAATTAAGCTTTTTAAAAACTTTAGGTAAAAGTATTAATTTTTATTCAGTATTCATTCATGGAACATACACACACACACACACACACACACACACACACACACACACACACACACATATATATATATATATATATATATATATATATATATATATATATATATTTATATAATCTTGTCTCACACAATGCAGAATTCTGCTTTAACTTGCAAAGATTGTTCCATCATTAGCAATGAGAGAGACTCAGTTGTCAGCAAATAGTTAAAATTACATCCTTCTCAAAAAGCCTTCAGTGTTGGCTATGGCTATTCAAAACATATCTTTTAGATTGAACTCTATGAAAGCATTCTTTCTACAAGCAGAATGCAAGTAAAAAACAATCTTATACTCTTACCTGACAGGGATCTTAGAAGATGTAATTAGCAAAGACACTTATTTACCCTTCAAATTTGCATTTTTTAGAATATGATAAGAAAAAAATCAATTTTGTGTATAGCTAACCAAAGGAAAAGAGGAAATTGTGGTCACTCCATTTCAAGTCACTTGGCATTGCTGAAGCTGGACCACCGTGAAGATAGGAACAGTCACTATGCTTGTTTAATTTTTAAATTAATTAATTAATTAATTAATTATGTTTAATTTTTAATTTTTCCTATTCCTTCCATCAGTAGGTGATTTTATGTTAGTTCTCACACATAAGTATTAAAAGAGCTTAGTCCAACACAAACATGATGATCAATTTATTCCCATAATAATCTTCTGACAAGTGCTGACAATTGAACATTCAATTTTGTATTTCAGGGCACCATCAGACAGCAAGATGTTCCCTAGAATGGACTGCAGAAGCTAGGCCTCATTTTTACCCCATTGCTGACATAATTAACATACTGTCTTTTCTTAATTAAATGAGAATCGCTTTGAGGTCTTTTTCGTTATTATCTCTACTAACTTCATAGTTTCATCGTAGTTATTTTAATTGCTTTAGGATACTTTATTAAATGATTTCATTCAGCAGGAAACTTGTCCTTGAGGGGACATACTGTGCATGATTAACTGACTTCTCTGGCTTTACATGGCTAAATTATAAGTGAATTTTTTTTTTTTTTGTATTAAATGCAATCTATATGTAGCATACCCAACAACGCAGAAGAGGTACACGAAAAAGGAAATGAAAATTCTTTTAAAATCCCTTAGGGAAAAATCTGTCGCCAGTTTAATTACTTTTTTTTCCCTTAACATTCATAAAGAAGACCTACAGAATCAGACAGTCTTTACTGCAATGTTTTCAGTCAGCTTTATATTTATATCAGTGTCTAGCATCAGGCAGAATTAGTTTTTTGGAAGAGAATTTAAAGGTCATGTACTCCAAACAGATAAGAAAACATTCTGTATGTTTAGTGATTAATCAAAGAGTGTTCAGTTTAGGGTTGATGCAATATTTGAGTGCTGTATCAAGGTGATGGGTAGGAGGGGATAGTTGTAAATGCAGTGTTAGATTTCAATTTGTAGAAACAGGAGTATGAAAACAAGGTTTGACTGGTTTTTGTTGTTGTTGTTGTTGTTGTTTTCCAGAAGAGTGAACAGCCAGCTTTTAGATGTGTTGAATGTGAAATAGCAATGCCTAGCAGGCAACCCCAGATCCAGGGTTGAAATTTAAACTAGATTTATTAGACTGAGAGATGTGAATTTTAGGATCAGCTCACAGAGGTGGTTGTTAAGCACTGGTCTCTAGGAAACCTTTAGGGTGGGTTAGGGCTGAAGACTAAACTTTGCAGCTAGCATATAGGAGGCTGATTGAAGAGAACTTCCAAACGCACTTTGGAGGCTTTAAATTCTCCTACTCGCACCTATGCGCTCTCATGCTCCTTTTGGTGCAATTCTTTCCTACCATTATTTAAAGACTATGAAGAATCTTCTGTCTTAAGATACTAAGTAATTACACCCTCTGTGTATCTGCATATTGATGTTTGGCCTGATGCTATTTGCAAACCAGTTTCATAGACTGTGTACTTGAAAGATGACAAACTTGCTGCCCTCATTTTTACTTCTTTAAAAATTTAAAAATCATTGTTAATAAGTCTTTAGTCTCTTCCCTTTTATTTGTTTTCTTTTATAAGTCCTCATACCAACAGCTTTGTATAGCAACCACAATACACAAATTGCACTCATTTTTCTCCCTGACATTCTGGAGAGCGGTTAATATCATGTTTCTCTTTCATGGAATTTGGACTGTACAGTCTCACCCAGAAATCCTCTCTGACTATCCTTGAGCCTTTCAGTTCTCCAAGAACTTGTCTTTCATGTCCTCCTCAAGAAATACCCAAAGACAAGCACTCATAATAGTTTGTATGACTTCACATGAGATCACACTAAATAATTAAAACAAAAGCCTATTGTTGGCATTTTTGTATAATTAAAATATGCTGATTACATTTATCATGTGTGTGTGTGTGTGTTTGTGAATGTATGTGTCTGTGAATGTGTGAACAAGTAATGAAAAATGAACTATGATCTTAATAAAAATGGATTTATGGGAAACTTTAAAGAGAGAAAAGGCAGGGGGATGGGATGTAATGGTATTATAATCTCAAAAGGGAAAATGGATAAGTTTTAAAAATTAACTTTTGGTCTCTCTTTCTCTTGCTGCTCTGTACTCATCCCAATTCAGTTTTTAAATGAGACAAATGCCCCAGAGTGTAGTGAACTGCTGTGGTCATCTTCCACACATTTTAATAAAGTCTACAACCAGGTCACTTGGCACTATAGCTTATAGACTAGCATCCTTAAAACTGAGTTTAGCAGTTTCAACCTTTTCTAAGTCAATTTTAAGCTAAGGAATGATAATGTCTGTATATGTAGTTACTGCTGCTTCACAAAATGTCCTATTAAAGGTAGATGTTCTTCTCCAAAGTAAGCAACATGTATTTGGTTATAAAAATATTGATTTTTTAAAAAAAATTATTAGATATTTTCTTCATTTACATTTCAAATGCTATCCGAAAGTCCCCTATACCCTCCCCCCGCCCTACTCCCCTACCCACTGACTCACATTTCTTGACCCTGGTGTTCCCCTGTACTGGGGCATATAAAGTTTGTAAGACCTAGGGGCCTCTATTCCCAATGATTGCCGACTAGGCCATCTTCTGCTACATATGCAGCTAGAGAGAGACATGAGTTCTGGGAGTACTGATTAGTTCATATTATTGTTCCACCTATAGGGTTGCAGACCCCTTCATCTCCTTGGGTACTTTCTCTAGCTCCTCCTCTGGGGGCCCTGTGTTCCATCCTATAGATGACTGTGAGCATCCACTTCTGTATTTGCCAGGCACTGGCATAGCCTCACAACAGACAGCTATATCATAGTCCTTTCAGAAAAATCTTTCTTGCAAGTGCAATAGTGTCTGGTTTTGGTGGCTGATTATGGGATGGACCCCTGGGTGGGGCAGTCTCTGGATGGTCCATCCTTTCGTCTTAGCTCCAAACTTTCTCTCTGTAACTCCTTCCATGGGTATTTTGTTCCCTATTCTAGGGAAGAATGAAGTATCCACGTGTTGGTCTTCCTTCCTCTTGATTTATGGCTCAATGGCTAAGAGCACTGACTGCTCTTCCAGAGGTCCTGAGTTCCATTCCCAGCAAACACATGGTGGCTCACAACCATCTATAATGGGATCCGATGCCCTTTGAAGATAGCTACAGTATACTCATAGAAGTAAAATAAAAATATTGATTTTGAAAATGTAGGAATTATTAAAACAAAATATGTAGTTCAACTTTTTTTGTAGTTGAACCTTTTATCTTTGCCTTTGAGTTACAAGAAACAAATATGTAAATTAATTTATTATTTTTAGCATCATATTAAAAATACTGTTTTTTATCAGTTTTTATTAGATATTTTCTTAATTTACATTTCAAATTTTATCCCGAAAGTTCCCCCCCTCCCCCCACCCTGTTCCCCTGCCCACCCACTCCCACTTCTTGGTCCTGGCATTCCCCTGTATTGGGGTATATAAAGATTACAATACCAAGGGGCCTCTCCACCCAATGATGGCCGACTAGGCCATCTTCTGCTACATGTAGAGCTAGAGACACATGTTCTGGGGGTTCTGGTTAGTTCATATTGTTGTTCCTCTTCTAGGGTTTCAGACCCCTTCAGCTACTAGGGTTCTAGCTCGACCTTCTCCATTGTGGGCCCTGTGTTCCATCATATAGATGATTATGAGCATCCACTTCTGTTCGAGACAGCTATAGTTACAGAGACAAAATTTAGAGCTAAGATGAAAGGATGGACCATACAGAGACTACCCCACCAGGGGGGATCCATCCCATAATCATTCATTAAACTCAGACACTATTGCATAGGAAAAATACTGTTTTTTTCTCTTCCCCAGTAGTATTATCTCAAAGAGATGATGTTTCATGGTTGAAACTCAATTTATTCTCCACTGCTTCTCTTTTGTCCTTCTTGATGATAAAGTTCCAGTGAGACTCTAAAATGTGTTCATATTCAATAGATTCTGGTGTGCAATGTAGCATGAATATAAACAACAACAATATATAAAAGAACTCAGTTTCTCAAAGAGTGGAGAAACATATTTAGGAGGAAATTAATGATCTTTTATCAATTTAACTCAAATACCAGGGTAGAAAATTTGAAGTAGAAAAATGGCATGCTATAAAGTTATATGCTCTATAGATGTGGTAGTAGTTTGGACCTTTTATTACTGCTTATTACAAACCAAAACCAAACAAAAACATTTGTTTAGGGGCTGATAACATGGCTCAATGGTTAAAGTGCTTGTCATGCAACAGTTAGAACCTGGGTATAGGTTCTGAGTACCTATGTAGGGCTCCCCAGTATGCATCAGCCGAAACTCTTGAGCATGAGAAACGAGCAGTCTTAGAGTTCATTAACTAGCTAGCTTGCTAGTCTAGCTGAATTTTATAGAGGAAGGTTCGGTGGTGATGTTAAAACATAAGGGAGAGAGTGATAGAACAAGATAGAGAACACTGACCATTGACTTCCACACGTGTGTGATTATAATTGCACATGCACCTACATGCACACCTTCCAAAACTTGCACACACAGGTACAACAAATACAATTTCTTATAATAAACCTGAAAATTTTTTTATTGTTTTTCAGGGTTCAGTGTTCATAGTTATTTGGTGTTCAGGATGATGGTTGGTAAAGCCTTTACCTACTTTTGTCATGGAAGCATGGGTTGCAGCTGTTGCCTTCTAAAGGCTCCTTGTTGTTAACAGCATGAGAAAGGAACAGAAGCACGCATGGCTTTTTGCTTGCTACAAAATGGAAAGACTTAGATTACAGGCCACTATTCAGAAGTGTTCACACTGGTCTGTCTCACCAGGTGTTAGGCTGGGAAATCATAAGAGAAAATGGGTTATTTAGGAACCACTAATGTTGATTTACAAGTTTTCTGAATTACTCATATTCGTACACAATTTAGTTAAGTATTGCCTCAACAAATATGTCAGATACATATACATAAATAATTAAAAGGTAAGAAGGGTTTCTGTACATTATGTGAAAAAAGTTCCCTGCTTTGACACAAATGTGGTATCTCTTTTCTTTTCTTTATTTAATGTTTGATTCATCTCAGCTCCTCACGTTCCCATTGTTTCAGGTTATTATCCTGGTGACCTACTTTTTCTTTTACTTTTCTCTCTTCCAGGGTATGCTATCTCCTAGAAATCATGCAATCTCCCAATTGCTCATGATAACAGAGCTGTTATGGATTCCATGGGGTTTTATTTATAACATGCCACAGTATGACATGGGTTATAGTAACAGCTAGAAAATTTCTTTCTGGTCAAAACAGTGGCATTCAACTGAACAGAAATACTTGTTTAGAATTTTAATACAGAGTGTTAATTTGATCTTAGGCTTAAACTCATCACACCTGTTATATCATATCCTGTTTCCAAAGGCTTAGAAATGAATAGAAAATTATGTTACATTCTGTCCACTTTCCACCTTTATCCACTTGACAAATAACACAATGTTTTAACAAATGAAGTATTTCACACAAATCACTTATATTAAAACATTTTTTGAAGAATTAGGACTCAAAAATAAAGTTTTTTTTTGGTTGTCAAAAGTCAAATTATGGACACATGCATGGCACATAATTGAATTGTTTCTATTGAAGAAAGATAGGGCAATGCAATATTGTAATTAAAAAATATACTAGTTTTTAAAAGATTTTGTTTTAATTATGTATATGTGCTCATCTGAGTATATTTGTGAATAAAGGGTAATGACAAAGGCAATGATTATACATTGCATTTCAATGTATCTAAATGTCATGAAAATTGACATGGGAATAGATCATGAACAAGGATCAATGGGTAAAATTGTACTTTAAAATTAGAAAATAGGGTATTATTAAAATCTTCCAAAAGCAAGGCAACCTTGCCAACACTTTGATTTTAATTCCCTAAATCTTGCAGACTTCTGAGATCTAGAACTATAATGCCAGGGCCAGGAAGCAGGAGTGAGTAGGTTGAGGAGAAGGGGGAGTGGGGAAGGGATAGGGGATTTTCAGAGAGGAAGTAGGAAATGGGATAACATTTGAAATGTAAATAAAGAAAATATCCAATAAAATGAAGACTGTGCAGTTAATTTAGTCACTGTAGAGATGGTTTGAGGTGAACTTAACAAAATATTATGTCAGTATAATATCATTTTACAGTCATTCTATTTAGGAATTTGTTTTTATATGATGGTACTTTCAGAATAATGATGTTTTCATTAATATAAAATCATAAAAACATAAAGGTAGATTTTAGTAGGATGCCAGATATATTCCATTTGAACTTCTTTTTATATATATCATTGGCCTGGAACTTGACACAAAGAAGATCAAGGAATCCTTCCCTGTTTTGTAACAGAATCCTTAAGACTCTTCACATTTTGATTTCAGTGAAGCCATTACCTATTACAATTGAGAAAAGTACCAATATTATTCAGGATACTTGATCTCTCTGTTCAGGCATCTGCTTCAGTTTGCTGCTCTTGTTCAAGAGTTATAGTCCCAAATATCACTACAGAAGTAGCCACATGATACTTAGTGGTTAAAGCAACTCTAATTTCCTTTTGTCTTGTGTCTTCATCTCCTTTTGGGGATACACAAAATATTCCAAGTATTTTAATCCAAGAAATTTTTCTCTTAAAATTGATGTAGTCACTAAATTTATCCTTAGTGATAGAAACAAATCACCCCAAATTTATAGACATTTATTGCTAATCACCTTGTTTAAACTCAAGTTTATTACACTCAAATGTCTATCAGTAATCAAATCCCCAAATTAGATAAAAACATAAGTCAGAATATTTTTCCACTTTGACAAAACTTTGTAACAGCGAACTAAAAGATACATGAACGTTATGTGTATACACATCATCTCTATAATTTCTAATCTCTATAAAACGTTGCTGAATCACTCTTCTTTGAGAACACATTCATATTACTAGTCAGAAAAACTTTCCAACTCAAATTGTACAAAGTAAAATCCCTGATGTTCATGTTGATTTTCATAACTATAACTATAACTATAACTATAACTATAACTATAACTATAACTATATATATGTATATATATTATACACACAGAGACACATATAATTTACTCTTGTCTTAATTGCTTTTCAGTAAAACAATACTGTTTGCATACCAAATAGTTATTGTGTTTGTGTAAACAGCTAAAGTCTTTACAATTATACTAATTTGTAATTATGAGTGCATGCAGAGAGGCAAAGCTTGTCCTGATATGGAAATATTCACTAATTAAGTGGATACCAATAAAGCAGTTTTCTATTTAAACATTCTGAATAATTAGGATCATTTTTTTTGCATTTAAGTAATTAAAATCAGTATTCTGTTAATTCAAAAGTAAAAATTAGTTGTAAGCTTAAAATTATTTTTTTCCAAAGACAATGTATTTTATGGAGCCAGTCATACTGTCTTTGAAAGGCGTTCATTCTATTTGGGTTCAATTTCAGGCCCATAACAAGCTCATATTCATTGGTTCATTTTTACACTGTACTAAGTGGCTATATTTTGTTGAGCCACTGGATGTTAGGAATTGAATTATTTACAAAATGTTAATTTGAAAATGCTGTTGAGACCTAGGAACTCAGTATATTCAAACTAGTTTTGAATTGAAAATAAACAAGCAAAAAAAATCAAACAAAAAACAGCAAGAGGTGAAATGGTTTAAAACGAAGTTACTGTCATACTATCAGACAGAGGAAAGTAAACAAGTGTTGGCCTTAGAGAAATGACACAAAGAAGAAATCATATGTGGACAGCCTGATGCTAGGGAAGATAATTTATATTTCAAGTATATCTCCATTTTGGAAAAAATATCAATCACTCATAAGTTACACAAATTCACTTTTATTCATGAATCCATTTATTACACATAGCGTAATCAGCAGTGCAGAAGCTATGATAGTTATGCAAGTTTTTTGAAATTAGGTAATTTCACTTAAGCATAGATCAAAATTATGTTTGTTACTATTTTACAATAAAATTTTGGTTATGTGCTGCAACCTTTATTTAGGTGGAGGTTTTAAAGTATATATTTCCTTTGGTTGATACGAACTTCATAAAATATGAAATTCTAGGAAATATGAAGGAGGAAAGGTTATAAGAGAATATTAAAATCTGTACATGGTTCTGACAGAGAGGCAAATCTTAGTCATAGAGAACTTCAAGATTCCACTGAGAATATTTCATTAAGTTAGAAGCTATATATTGGATATAGTAGGAGTAGAAATGATAGGGGCAGAATATTCTTAAAAACCAGAAAGGGAGTCAGCTTATAGCTCCAATGATATACTTTGGAAAATGCAATGTAATGAACAAAAAGAGAAGAGGAGGAAAAAGATGAAGAAGAAGAGAAAGGAAAAGAGGAGGAGGAGGAAGAAGAAGGAGGAAGAGGAAGAAGAGAAGGAGGAGAAAAAGAAGGAGGAGGAGGAAGTTGTTCTGATCATGGCATGTGACATATAAACCTAAATGGAGGGAATCAAAAGAAGAGAGAAGATAACTATCTATCTATCTATCTATCTATCTATCTATCTATCTATCTATCTATCTATCAATCATCTATCAACACACACACATACACGCATATATATATATATATATATATATATATATATATATATATATATAGAGAGAGAGAGAGAGAGAGAGAGAAAGAGAGAGAAATGAGACTGACAGAGACAGACAGAGATAAAGACAGACGAGAGACAGAAAGACAGACACATACACACAGGGACTGAGAATATATCATTTTGGCACCTGGAAAGGAAAGTTGAACTGTGAATTCTGTTGTGCAAGCTGGTAGACTAAAAAGTTAGAAAAGAGGTGAATATTGAAGGCCAGTCTGAAAAGAGTCTGTAGGCTGTTTTCCTAGGAATACTCTTTTTAAAATTGTTCAGTGGTTAGAGTAGAGACTTATTTGTTTTTCAGTAGATATTCCTTTTCTAGTGAAAGTTTACTGATATATTAAGCAGATGTAAAAGTTGTCTTTCTAGTGAATATTTGTAGAGCAAATGTCTAGGCAATGGAATGTGTTAAAACTGACATCAAATTAACTACTACAGTTAGCAATGGAGAAAAGCTGCCATCCCATGGAAATAGTCATATGCATCTCACACCTGAAATTCTTGAAAAACTTTTGCTTAAAAATTCTGTTCAGAGACTGTTAAACAGTTAAAAAGTTGCATATATTGGGCACAGGCTCTGCGCACTCTCCCTGGGACTCCCCAGGCTATCTTGGGACCACAGGTGAACAGCTGAATGCAGCATCTGTTCCTGCCCAATCCAGTTTGACCTGAGTCACCAGCCAGGACAGAGATAAAGGCCAAGCCCCAGGACAGACTCTCCCTTCCCTTCCGGTCTGGTCCTGTGCACCCGCACCAGCCCAGGGCTCGGGCACAGGCGCTATGCACTCTCCCCGGGACTCCCCAGGCTATCTTGGGACCACAGGTGAGCAGCTGAAGACAGCATCTGTTCCTGCCCAATCCCGTGCTACCTGAATCACCAGCCAGGACAGAGATAAAGGCCCAGACCATTTCAGACTCTCCTTTCTGGCCTGCACCAACACCAGGTCTCCTTGGTTAGGAATGGCAGGAGGTGAGTGTAAGAACAGAAGCAACAGAATCCAAGGGTACTTGGCATCACCAGATCCAAACTCACCCACCCCATCAAGTCCTAGATACAACAGCACACCAGAAAAACAGGACATGGATATAAAGTCACTCGTCATGATGATGATGGAGGACTATAAGAAGGAAATACAGGAAAACACAGATAAACAACTAGAAGCATTTAAAGAGGAAATACGTAGAGAGGTACAGGAAAACAATACCAAACAGGTGATGGAATGGAACAAAACCATCCAGGACCTAAAAATGGAAGTAGAAACAATTAAGAAAAACCAAAAGGAGATAACCATGGAGATAGAAACCATAGGAAAAAAATCAGGAACCATAGATATGAGCATCAGCAACAGAATACAAGAGATAGAAGAGAGAATCTCAGGCACAGAAGATTCTATAGGAAGCATAGACAAGACAATCAAAGAAAATGCTAAATGCAAAAAGATTCTAACACAAAATATCCAGGAAATCCAGGACACAATGAGAAGACCAAA
>LR753580.1:43877-216961 GCA_902729485.2 Mus minutoides | reverse complement strand
ATATATTGGATATCAGTCCCCTATCTGATTTAGGATTGGTAAAGATCCTTTCCCAATCCGTTGGTGGCCCTTTTGTCCTGTTGACTGTATCTTTTGTCTTACAGAAGCTTTGCAACTTTATGAGGTCCCATTTGTCAATTCTTGATCTTACAGCACAAGCCTTTGCTGTTTTGTTCAGGAATTTTTCCCCAGTGCCCATGTCATCGAGGCTTTCCCCCACTTTCTCCTCTATTAGTTTTAGTGTCTCTGGTTTTATGTGGAGGTCCTTCAACCACTTAGACTTGACCTTAGTGCAAGGAGATAAGAATGGATCAATTCCCAGTCTTCTACATGATAGCTGTAAGTTGTGCCAGCACCATTTGTTGAAAAGGCTGTCTTTTTTCCACTGGATAGTTTTAGCTCCCTTGTCAAAGATCAGGTGACCATAGGTGTGTGGATTCATTTCTGGGTCTTCGATCCTATTCCATTGATCTACCTGTCTGTTGCTGTACCAGTACCATGCAGTTTTTGTTACAATTGCTCTGTAGTACAGCTTGATGTAACCCATTTTTAGTTGGATTACTTGGTTTTCTGGAGTCTAACTTCTTGAATTCTTTGTATATTTTGGATCTTAGCCCACTATCAGATATAGGGCTGATAAAGATCTTTTCCCAATCTGTAGGTTACTGCTTTGTCCTATTGGCTTTGAACTTTGCCTTACAGAAACTTTTCAGTTTTACAAGGTCCCATTTGTTAATTTTAAAAAATATTTTTATTAGATATTTTCTTCATTTACGTTTCAAATGCTATCCCAAAAGTCCCCTATACCCTCCCCCTGCCCTGCTCCCCAACCCACCCACTCATGCTTCCTGGCCCTGGCATTCCCCTGTACTGGGGCATATAATCTTCACAAGACCAAGAGCTTCTCCCCACTTTGATAGCCTACTAGGCCAAACTCTGCTACATATGCAACTAGAGACACAAGTTCGGGGGCGGGGGGCGTATACTGGTTAGTTCATATTGTCGATCCTCTTAAAGGGTTGCAGACTCCTTTAGCTCCTTGGGTACTTTCTCTAGCTTTTTCATTGGGGGCCCTGTGTTCTATCCAATAGATGACTGTAAGCATCCACTTCTGTATTTGCTAGGCACTGACATAGCCTCAGAAGAGACAACTATATCAGGGTCCTGTCAGCAAAATTTGAGCCTGAGCCATTGGTGTTTTGTTCAGAAAAATTTCCCCTGTGCTGATATGTTCGAGGCTGTTTCCTACTTTCTGTCCTATAAGATTCAGTTTATCTGGTTTTATGTGGAGGTCCTTGATTCACTTGCACTTTGGCTTTGTACAAGGAGATAAAAATGGATAAATTTGCATTCTTCTACATGCAGACCTCCAGTTAGACCAGCACCATTTGTTGAAAATGCTTTCTTTTTTCCACTGTATGGTTTTGGCTTCTTTGTCAAAGTTCAAGTGTCCATAGGTATGTGGCTTTATTTCTGGATCTTCAATTCTTTTTTATTTTTTGATATATCATAATTTTTACTCCCCCATTGTCAGATTGATTATCTAATTTTCTTTGTAGGTACCATAGAAATAAACATTGCCCCCAAAAGTATTCTCTTTATTTTTGGTTATGTAGTTTTGGATACATTTCTACTCAGGAATGTAATTCCTGTTAATTGAAAGTTATGAATTCTTTTTTAATATATATTTTTATTTTAAATATATTTTTATTAGATATTTTCTTTATTTACATTTCAAATGTTATCCCCTTTCCTATTTTTCCCTCCAAAAATCCCCTATCCCCTTTCCTCCTCCTGCTCCTCAACCCACCCACTCCCATTCTCAGTCCTGGCATTCCCCTATACAGTATCATAGAACATTCACAGGACCTAGGGCATATCTTCCCATTGATGACTGACTAGGCCATCCTCTCCTACATATACAGCTAGAGTCATGAGTCCCACCATGTGTTTTCTTTGATTGGTGGTTTAGTTCCAAGGAGCTCTGGAGATACTGGTTAGTTCATATTGATGTTCCTCCTATGGGGATTCAGACCCTTTCATCTTGGGTACTTTTTCTATCTCCTTCATGGGGACCTTGTACTCCATCCAAGGGATGATTGTGAGCATTCACTTCTGTATTTGCCAGGCACTGGCAGAGCCCTTCAGGAGACAGCTATATCCGGCTCCTGTCAGCAGGCTCTTTTTGGCATCTGCCATAGTGTCTGGGTTTGGTGGTTGTTTATGGGATAGATCTCCAAGATACCATAGAAAACATTGACACAACAATCAAAGAAAATGTGAATTGCAAAAAGATCCTAACCCCAAACTTCCAAGAAATCCAGGACACAATGAGAAGACCAAACCTAAGGATAATAGGCATAGATGAGAAGGAAGATTTCCAACTTAAAGGGCCAGTAAATATCTTCAACAAAATTATAGAAGAACACTTCCATAACCTAAAGAAAAAGAAGCCCATGAACATACAAGAAGCCTACAGAACTCCAAATAGTTTGGACCAGAAAAGAAATTTCTCCTGTCACATAGTAATGAAAACACGAAATGCACAAAACAGAGTATTAAAAGCAGTAAGGGAAAAATATCAAGTAACATATAAAGGCAGACCTGTCAGACTTACAACTGACTTCTCCTCAGAGACTATGAAAGCCCAAAGATCTTTGGCAGATGTCATACAGACCCTAAGAGAACACAAATGCTAGCCCAGCAAAACTCTCAATTACCAGAGATGGAGAAACCAAGGTATTCCATGACAAAACCAAATTTACACAATATCTTTCCACAAATCCAACCCTTCAAAGGATAATAAAGGGAAAACTTCAACACAAAGAGGGAAACAAAGCTTGAGAAAAAGCAAGAAAGCAATCTTTCAACAAACCTAAAGAAAATAGCCACATGAACAGAATTCTAGCTATAACAACAAAAATAACAGGAAGCAACAACGATTTTTCCTTAATATCTCTAAATATCAATGGACTCAATTCCCCAATAAAAACACATAGACTAACAGACTGTTTATGTATATAGCACCTCACATTTTGCTGCATACAGGAAACCCACCTCAGGGATAAAGACAGTAACTACCTTACAGTAAAAGGCTGGAAAATGATTTTCCAAGAAAATGTCTCCTGGAAGGCTTTGACAGTTCCTGACAAATACAGAAGTGGATGCTCACAACCATCTATAGGGCAGAACACAGGGTCCCCAATGTAGGAGATAGAGAGTACCCAAGAGCTATAGGGGTCTGCGACCCTATAGATGGAACAACAATATGAACTAATCAGAACCCCCAGAGCTCATGTCTCTAGCTGCATATGTATTAGAAGATGGCCTAGTTGGCCATTATTCAGGAGGAAAGGCCCCTGGTCTAGCAATGTTTATATGCCCCAGTACAGGGGAATGCCAGGGCCAAATAGTGGGAGGGGGAGGGTAGGGGAGCAGGGCGGGGGGTGGGTATCGGAGACTTTTGGGATAACACTTGAAATGTAAATGAAGAATTTCTCTAATAAAAAAAAAAGAAAAAAAAAAAAAAAAAAAAGAAAATGGTCCCTAGAAACAAGCTGGAGTAGCTATTTTAATATCCAATAAAATCGACTTTCAACTTAAAGTTCTCAAAAAAGATGCTTTCATACAAGTATATCATGTTTGTTGAATACATATTTTCCTCAATACCTTTTGCTTTCTTTCCCTTCTCCTCTCATCAGTTCTCTGTATTCGCCTAATCATTTTTCTTCTATTTTCTTTTTTCTTAGATATTTGCTTTCTTTGCATTTCAAATTTTATCCCCTTTCCTCATTTCCCCTTCAACCCTCCCAGCCCATCCTACCCCACACCCACTCATTAACCCACCCACTCCTGCTTCCCTGTCTTTTTAATTCTCTTCTATTGATCTACCTGTCTGGCTCTGTACCAATACCATGCAGGTTTTAATTTTTTTTAATCCCTATTTCTCTGTAGTACATCTTGAGATCAGGGATGTTGATTCCCCAGAAGTATTTTTTTTTTATATTTTAGAGTTGTTTTTAGTATCCTGTTTTTATTTGTTGTTGTTTTTCATTTTGTTTTGTTTTGTTTTTATTCCAGATGAAGTTTGGAATTGCTCTTTCCATCTCTGTAAAGAATTAAGTTGGAATTTTGATGGGAATGGCATTTAGTCTGTAAATTGCTTTTGGTTAAGATGGCCATTTTTTTTACTATGTTATTCCTTTGAATCCATGAGCATGGGAGATCTTTCCATCTTCTGGGGTCTTCTTTGACTTCTTTGTTCAGAGACTTGAAGTTCTTATAATACAAATCTTTCACTTGCTTGTATAGAGTTACACCAAGATATTTTATATTATTTGTGACTATTGTGAAGGGTGTTGTTTCCCTAATTTTTTTCTTAGCCCATTTATCTTTGTGTAGAGGAAGACTATTGATTTGTTTGAGTTAATTTTATATCCAGCCATTTTGCTGAAGCTGTTTATCAGGTGTAGGAGTTCTCTGGTTGAATTTTGGGGATCACTTATGTATAATATCATATCATCTGCATATAATGATATTTTGACTTCTTCCTTCCTAATTTGTGTTCCTTTGACTGCTTTTGTTGTCTAATTGCTCTAGCTAGAACTTCGAGTACTATATTGAATAAATAGGGAAAGAGTGGGCAGCCCTCTCTTGTCTCTGATTTTAGTGGGATTGCTAAAAAATTTCTCTTTATTTAATTTGATGTTGGCTATTGGTTTGTTTTATATTGCTTTTAAAATGTGTAGGTATATGCCTTGAATTCCTTATCTTTCTAAGACATTTGAGATAAAGTGATTTGTCAAATGCCTTTTCAGCAACTAATGAGATAATTATGTGTTTCTTTGTTTTATAGTAGATTATGTTGATAGATTTCCATATATTGACCAATACCTGCACCTCTGGGAAGAAGCCTACTTGATTGTGCTGAATGATGGTTTTGATGTGGTTTTTGGATTCAGATTTTAAGAATTTTATTGAGTCTTTTTTGCACCGATATTCATAAGCAAGATTTGTCTGAAGTTTTTTTTCTTTGTTGTGTCTTTCTGTAGTTTAGGTATCAGGGTAACTGTGGTTTCATAAAGTGAATTTGGTAGCGTTCTTTCCATCTCTATTTTGTGGACTATTTTGAGAAGTATTGGTATTATGTCTTCTTTGAAGGTCAGATAGAAATCTGTCCTAAAATCATCTGGCCCTGGGCTTTGGTTGGGAGACTCTTAAATACTTCTATGAAGTTATGGGATTGTTTGGATAGTATATCTGGTCCTGACTTAAGATTGGTACCTGATGTCTGTCTAGAAAATCACCCATTTTATCTAGGCTTTCCAGTTTTGTTAAGTATAGGCTTTTGTTGTAGGATCTAATGAGTTTTTAAATTTCCTCAGTTTTTGTTGTTATGTCTCTCTTTTCACTTCTGATTTTGTTAATTTTGATACTGTCTCTGTGACCTTTAATTAGTTTGGCTAAGGGTTTCTGTATTTTGTTCATTGGCTTAAAAAATCAGCTCTTAGTCTTAGTTTTTTGATTCTTTGTATAGTTATCATTCTCTCTAATTGGTTTATTTCAGATCTGGGTTTGATTATTTCCTGCTGACTGCTCCTCTTCGGTATGTTTGC
Organism: Mus minutoides; assembly: GCA_902729485.2. Classification (NCBI taxonomy): domain Eukaryota; kingdom Metazoa; phylum Chordata; class Mammalia; order Rodentia; family Muridae; genus Mus; species Mus minutoides. The sequence goes on along the minus strand of LR753580.1, from coordinate 211,346 downwards.
TTATTTTTTGTTATGGAGCTTTCAGATATGCTGTTAAATTGTTAGTGTAGGTTTTCTCCAATATCTTGTGAAGGCACTCAGTGCTATGAAGTTTCCTCTTAGCACTGCTTTTATTGTATCCCATAGAGTATGGTGTGTTTTCATTTTCATTATATTCTAGAAAGTCTTTTATTTCTTTGTTTCTTCCCTGACCAAGGTATTGTTGAGTAGAGAGTTATTCAGATTTCATGAGTATGTGGGTTTTCTGTTGTTTTTATTGTTATTGAAGACCACCCTTAGTCTGTGGATAGCTGATAGAATACATGGGATCATTTCAATCTTTTTTGTGTATGTTAATGTTTGTTTTGTGTCCCAATTATATGGTCAGTCTTGGAGAAGATACAATGAAGGGCTGACAAGAAGGTATATTCTTTTGTTTTAGAGTGAAATACTCTCTAGATATCTGTTAAACCATTTGATTCATAACTTCTGTTAGTTTCACTGTGTCTCTGTTTAGGTTAATTTCCATGATCTCTCTATTTGGGTATTGGGAGTTGGGTGTTGATGTCTCCCACTATTATTGTGTGAGGTTCAATGTGTGTTTTGAGCTCTTGTAACTTCATTTTGGCATAGATGTTCTGAATTGAGAATTCATCTTGGTGGATTTGTCCTTTGATGAGTATGAAGTGTCCTTCCCCATCTCTCTTGATAACTTTTGGTTGAAGTCTATTTTATTGGATATCAGAATGGCTACTCCAGCTTGTTTCTTGGGACCATATACTTGGAAAATTTTTTTCTAGCCTTTTAGTTTAAGGTAGATACTGTCTTTGTCACTGAAATGTGTTTTCTGTACACAGCAAAATTCTGGGTACTATTCATGTATCCAGTTTGTTAGCCTATGTCTTTTTTGGGGGGAATTGAGTCTATTGATGTTGAGAGAGATTAAAGACTAATGATTGCTCATTCCTGTTATTTTTGTTGTTAGAGGTAGCATTATGTTCATATGGTTCTCTTCTTTTTGGTTTGTTATGAGATGATTAATTTCTTGGTTTTCCTTGGGTGTAGTTTTTCTCCTTGTGTTGTTTTTTCCTTTGTAGGCCTGGATTAATAGAAAGATACTGTTTAAAGTTGGTTTTGTCATGGAATATCTAGATTTCTCCATCTACAGTGATTAAGAGTTTTGCTGGGTATAGTAGCCTGGGCTGGTATTTGTGTTCTTTTAGGGATTGCATGACATCTATCCAAGATCTTCTGTCTTTTAGAGTCTCTGTTGAGAAGTCTGGTGTAATTCTGACAGGTCTGCCTTTATATGTTACTTGGCCCTTTTCCCTTACCACTTTAAAATGCTTTCTTTGTTGTGTGTATTTAGTGTTTTGATTATAATGTGATGGGAAGAATATCTTTTCTGATCCAATCTATTTGGTGTTCTGTAGGCTTCTTGTACATTTGTAGTCATCTCTTTCTTTAGGTGGGGAAGTTTTCTTCTATGATTTTGTTGAAGATGTTTTCTGGCCAATTGAATTGGGAATTTTCAGTCTCTTCTATTCCTACTATTCTTAGGTTTGATCTTCCCATTGTGCCCTGAATTTCCTGGATTTTTTTGGTTAGGAGCTTTCTGCACGTTGTATTTTCTTTGACTGTTTTGTCAATATCTTCTATTGGATTTTTTATCCTTGAGACTCTCTTCTACCTCTTGTATTATGTTGGTAATGCTTGCATCTGTAACTCCTTATCTGTTTCCTAGGATTCCAATCTCCAGGGTTACCTTTCTTTATTGTTTCCATTTCCATTTTTAGATCCTTAATGTCTGTTATTGAATAGGAAAATATAAATATTAATTTGGGGATGCAAGTCAACTTTAGTGAGCAGGAATACCTGTAAACACAGAATCCACAAAACATAAGAATAATATATAGTTATGAAGGGCAAGGACATTAGAAGTTTTATGCTAAGCATTTAAATTTAAAACATTTTATTATTTTATTTTCTGAGTATATGTGCTTTTTATACATGTATGTCTGTGTAACATATGAATTCTTGGTGCCCATGGCGGACAGAAGAGGTGCTGGATTCCTCTAGAATTGGATTTATAGATGGCAGTGAGCCACCACATGGTGCTGAGGACTGAACACAACTCCTCTGGAAGAGTGGTCAGTGTTCTAAACTGCTGTGCCTTCCCTCCAGTCCCTTTTTAAAAATTTTTTAATTAGATATTTTCTTAATTTACATTTCAAATGCTATCCAGAAAGTCCCTTCCTCCCTCCCCCTCCCCCTGCCCTGACCCCCTGCCCACCCACTCCCACTTCTTGGCCCTGGCATTCCCCTGTATTGGGGCATATAAAGATTGCAGTACCAAGGGGCCTCTCCTCCCAATGATGGCTGATTAGGCCATCTTCTGCTACATATGGAGCTAGAGATATGAGATATGGTTAGTTCATATTGTTGTTCCTCTTGTAGGGTTGCAGACCCCTTCAGGTCCTGGGGTTCTATCCCTAGCTTCTCCAATGTGGGCACCATGCTCCCTCTTATGGATGACTGTGAGCATCCACAGTATACCTTCAGTAAACACTTGCTGTCCTATGCAATAGTGTCTGAGTTTAGTGACTGATTATGGGATGGATCCCTGGTGGGTTAGTCTCTGTATGGTCCATCCTTTCATCTTAGCTCTAAACTTTGTCTCTGTAACTCCTTTCATGGGTATTTTGTTTCCTTTTCAAAGGAGGAATGAAGTATCCACACGCTGGTCTTCCTCCTTGGTTTTCTTGTGTTTTGCAGATTGTATCTTGGGTGTTCTAACTTTCTGGGCTAATATCCATTTATCAGTGAGCACATATCCAATGACTTCTTTTGTGATTGGGTTACCTCACAAAGGATTATGTCCTCCAGATTCATCCATTTCCCCAAGAATTTCATAAATTCATTTTTTTAATAGCAGAATAGTACTTCATTGTGTAAATGTACCACATTTTCTGTATCCATTCCTCTGTTGAGGGACATCTGTGTTCTTCCCAGCTTCTGGCTATTAGAAATAAGGCTGCTATGAACATAGTGGAGCATGTGTCCTTTTTACCAGTTGGAATATCTTCTGGGTATATGCCCAGGAGAGGTATTGCTGGATCCTCTGGTAGTACTATGTCCAATTTTCTGAGAAAACGCCAGACTGACTTCCAGAGTGGTTGTACAAGCTTGCAATCCCAGGAGCAATGGAGGAGTGTTGCTCTTTCTCCACATCCTTGCCAGCATCTGCTGTCACCTAAATTTTTGATCTTAGCCATTCTGACTGGTGTGAGGTGGAATCTCAGTGTTGTTTGAATTTACATTTCCGTGATGATTAAGATTGTTGAACATTTTTTCAGATGTTTCTCAGCCATTTGGAATTCTTCAATTGAGGATTCTTTGTTTAGCTCTGTAACCCATTTTTTAACGGGGTTGTTTGTTTTTCTGGAGTCCAGTTTCTTTAGCTCTTTGTAGATGTTGGATATTAGTCCCCTATCAGATTTAGGATTGGTAAAAATCCTTTCCCAATCTGTTGGTGGCCTTTTTGTCTTGCTGACTGTGTCTTTTGCTTTAGAGAAGCTTTGCAAGTTCATAAGGTCCCATTTGTCTATTCTTGATCTGACCGCACAGGCCATTGGTGTTCTGTTTAGGAATTTGTCCCCTGTGCCCATGTCTTCAAGGGTTTTCTCCACTTTCTCCTCTATACATTTCAGTGTCTCTGGTTTTATGTGTAGGTCTTTGATCCACTTAGACTTAAGCTTTGTACAAGGAGATAAGAATGGATCAATTCACATTCTTTTACATGCTAACAGCCAGTTTTGCCAGCACCATTTGTTGAAAATGCTGTCTTTTTTCCACTGGATGGTTTTAGCTCCCTTGTCAAAGATCAAGTGACCATAGGTGTGTGGATTCATTTCTGGGTCTTCAATTCTATTCCATTGATCTATCTGTCTGTTGCTATACCAGTACCATGCAGTTTTTTTTTTTTTTTTATCACAATTGCTCTGTAGTACAGCTTAATGTCAGGCATGGTGATTCCCCCAGAGGTTCTTTTATTGTTGAGAATAGTTTTGGCTATCCTAGGTTTTTTATTATTCCAGATGAATTTGCAAACTGCCCTTTCTATCTCAGTGAAGAATTGAGTTGGAATTTTGATGGGGATTGCATTGAATCTGTAGATTGCTTTCAGCAGGATAGCCATTTTGACTATATTAATCCTGCCAATCCATGAGCATGGGAGATCTTTCCATCTTCTGAGATCTTCAATTTCTTTCTTCAGAGACTTGAAGTTCCTGTCATATAGATCTTTCACTTCCTTATTTAGAGTCACACCAAGGTATTTTATAGTATTTGTGACTACTGTGAAGGGTGTTGTTTCCCTAGTTTCTTTCTCAGCCCTCTTATCCTTTATGTATAGAAAGGCCATTGATTTGTTTGAGTTAATTTTATATCCTGCTACTGCACTGAAGCTGTTTATCAGGTTTAGGAGTTCTTTGGTGGAATTTTTGGGGCCCCAAATATATACTATCATATCATCTGCAAACAGTGATATTTTAATTTCTTCCTTTCCAATTTGTATCCCCTTGATCTCCTTTTGTTGTCGAATTGCTCTGGCTAGGACTTCAAGTACTATATTGAATAGGTAGGGAGAAAGTGGGCAGCCTTGTCTAGTCTGTGATTTTAATGGGATTGCTTCCAGCTTCTCTCCACTCAGTTTGATGTTGGCCACTGGTTTGCTGTATATTGCTTTTATTATGTTTAGGTATGGGCCTTGAATTCCTGACCTTTCCAAGACTTTTATCATGAAAGGGTGTTGGATTTTGTCAAATGCTTTCTCAGCATCTAAGGAGATGATCATGTGGTTTTTGTCCTTGAGTTTGTTTATATAGTGGATTACGTTGATGGATTTCCCTATATTAAACCATCCCTGCATTCCTGGGATGAAGCCTACTTGGTCATGATGGATGATCATTTTGATTTGTTCTTGGATGTGGTTTGCGAGGATTTTATTGAGTATTTTTGCATCGATATTCATGAGGGAAATTGGTCTGAAGTTCTCTTTCTTTGTTGGATCTTTGTGTAGTTTAGGTATTAGAGTAATTGTGGCTTCATAGAATGAATTGGGTAGAGTACCTTCTGTCTTTATTTTGTGGAATGGTTTGAGGAGACGTCGAATTAGGTCTTCTTTGAAGGTCTGATAGAACTCTGCAATAAACCCATCTGGTCCTGGGCTTTTTTTGGTTGGGAGACTATTGATGACTGTTTCTATTTCTTTAGGGGAAATGGGCCTGTTTAGATCGTTAATCTGATCCTGGCTTAACTTTGGTACCTGGTATCTGTCTAGGAAATTGTCCATTTCTTCCAGGTTTCCTAGCTTTGTTGAGTATAGCCTTTTGTAGTAGGATCTGATGATGTTTTGGATTTCCTCAGGTTCCGTTGTTATGTCTCCTTTTTCATTTCTAATTTTGTTAATTAAGATACTGCCCCTGTGTCTGGTAGTGAGTCTGGCTAAGGGTTTATCTATCTTGTTGATTTTCTCAAAGAACCAACTCCTGGTTTGGTTAATTCTTTGAATAGTTCTTTTTGTTTTTACTTGGTTGAATTCTGCCCTGAGTTTGATTATTTCCTGTCGTCTACTCCTCTTGGGTGAATTTGCTTCCTTTCGTTCTAGAGCTTCTAGGTGTGCTGACAAGTTACTAATGTTTGCTCTCTCTATTTTTTTTTTTTTTTGGAGGCACTCAGGGAAATGTGTTTTCCTCTTCATTGTGTCCCATAAGTTTGGGTATGCTGTGGCTTCATTTTCATTAAACTCTAGAAAGTCTTTAATTTCTTTATTTCATCCTTGACTAAGGAATCATGAGTAGAGTGTTGTTCAGTTTCCATGAGAATGTTTGCTTTCTATTATTTATGTTGTTATTGAAGATCAGCCTTAGTCCATGGTGGTCATATAGGATGCATGGGATAATTTCAATATTTTTGTATCTGTGCAGGCCTGTTTTGTGACCAATTATATGGTCAATTTTGGAAGAGGTACCATGTGGTGCTGAGAAGAAGGTATATCCTTTTGTTTTAGGATAAAATGTTCTGTAGATATCTGTTAAAACCATTTGTTTCATGACTTCTGTTAGTGTCCATGTGTCTCTGTTTAGTTTCTGTTTCCAGGATCTGTCTATTGGTGAGAGTGGGGTGTTGAAGTCTCCCACTATTATTGTGTGAGGTGCAATGTGTGCTTTGAGCTTTACTACAGTTTCTTTAATGAATGTGGCTGCCCTTGTATTCAGAGCATAGATATTCAGAATTGAAAGTTCATCTTGGTTGATTTTACCTTTGATGAGTATGAAGTGCCCCTCCTTGTCTTTTGTTATAACTTTGGGTTGAAAGTCAATTTTATCCGATATTAGAATGACTACTCCAGCTTTTTTCTTTGGACCATTTGCTTGGAAAACTGTTTTCCAGCCTTTCACTCTAAGGTAGTGTCTGTCTTTTTTCCTAAGGTGCGTTTCCTGTAAGCAGCAAAATGTTGGGTCCTGTTTGTGTAGCCAGTCTATTAGTCTATGTCTTTTTTGGGGAATTGAGTCCATTGATGTTAAGAGAAATTAAAGAAAAGTAGTTGTTGCTTCCTGTTATTTTTGTTGTTAAGGTTGGGATTCTGTTCTTGTGGCTGTCTTCTTTTAGGATTGTTGAAGGATTACTTTTTAGTTTTTTCTAGAGTGTATTTTCCGTCCTTGTTTTGGTGGTTTCCCTTTATTATCCTTTTAAGGGCTGGATTCGTGGAAAGATATTGTGTGAATTTGGTTTTATCATGGAATACTTTGATTTCTCCATCTATGTTAATTGAGAGTTTTGCTGGATATAGTAACCTGGGTTGGCATTTGTGTTCTCTTAGGGTCTGAATAACATTTGTCCAGGATCTTCTGACTTTCATAGTCTCAGGTGAGAAGTCTGGTGTAATTCTAATAGGCCTGCCTTTATATGTTACTTGACCTTTTTCCCTTACTGCTTTTAATATTCTATCTTTATTTAGTACATTTGTTGTTTTGATAATTATGTGTCGGGAGGAATTTCTTTTCTGGTCCAGTGCATTTGGTGTTCTGTAGGCTTCTTGTATGTTCATGGGCTTCTCTTTCTTTAGGTTTGGGAAGTTTTCTTCTATTATTTTGTTGAAGATATTTGCTGGCCCTTTAAGTTGAAAATCATCTTTTTCATCTACTCCTATTATCCGTAGGTTTGGATTTCCTGGATGTTTTGAGTTAGGATCTTTATGAATTTTGCATTTTTTTGAATGTTGTGCTCATGTTCTCTATGGAGTCTTCTGCACCCGAGATTCTCTCTTCCATCTCTTGTATTCTGTTGCTGATGCTCACATCTATGGTTCCTGATTTCTTTCCTAGTGTTTCTATCTCCAAAGTTGTCTCACTTTGGGTTTTCTTTATTATTTCTATTTCCCTTTTTAGGTCTTGGATGGTTTTGTTTAATTCCATTACCTGTTTGCTTGTGTTTTCCTGTAATTATTTAAATGATTTTTGTGTTTCCTCTTTAAGGACTTTTACCTCTTTAGCATTGTTCTCCTGCATTTCTTTAAGTGAGTTATTCATGTCCATCTTAATGTCCTTCTTCATGTCCTCTACCAGCACCATGATATATGATTTTAGATCCGAGTCTTGTTTTTTGGGTGTGTTGGGGTATCCAGGACTGCCTGAAGTGGGAGTGCTGGGTTCTGATGAAGGTGAGTGGTCTTGGTTTCTGTTATTAAGATTCTTACATCTGCCTTTGTGAGGGGACTGGAAGGGACCTCTGCTCTTCCTCTGGTCACTCCTGTATTTCCCCAATGCTGTCCCTGTTCCTGGGCACGCGACTAGATAGAACTAGATGTACTCCACTCTCAGCTGGATCCAAGATCGTGTGGGGAGTCCTCTAGGGCTGGTTGGGGAGTGCACAGGCTGTGCGCCCAAGGAAACCGGGCACACCTGTGGGGACCTGAAGGGACCTCTTTCTAGTCCCTTTTCTATGATTGCTTTGGACATTTTGATTTGTTCCCACTCATTTCTATGTGGCTACAAATATTCCTGAGCGTCCTCTTCCAGCCTCATTATGTTGTGTTGATTCACCTTTCTTGCTAGTAAGATTGTTATTGTTTTCATAGTATTGTTACCCTTCTTATAATTTGAACTTTTAAAAATCAATAAAATAGTTTCTAAGAACAGTAGTACTCTTAGGTCCTTTGAATTTTCTCATGTTATCTATTGCTCATAAACTAACAGTATCCAGTATACCATTTTTCAGTGTTTAGAGTATTCTCTGTTTGCTCTGTTATCTCTGTTGACTGTTGAGTGCTTATATGATGCTTCTCCAATAATAGGACTACTATAGCTTTGTGATTTTTAATGTCAGGCACTATCTAATAAGACAGATCTACTCATCCTGTCCCGATAATATACAGAATTTTCTTCCTCCTCATTTTTTATTATAATGTAATATAATATTAATAATATAATTATTATTGTGTGTGTGAGAGAAAGACACACAAACAGAGATAGACAGAGAAAGACAGGGAGAGGAGTGTGGGGAGAGTGTTTCTAGTGGCTATATCCTAAAATGTGAGTTATTGTCCTTTCCTAAATAACTATCAACCTTCTAATAGCTCTTTAGTAAGAGGTGGGGTCTAGAGCTCATTCTGTGTTTTGTGAGTTTACCTGTATACATGATGAAGAACAAAAATCTTGAAGAAATGGGAATTTCACATTTAGTGTGCAATATCACTTTGCACCCAAAAATGTATATAATAAAACTAGAAAGACAAGTACAGTACCCATAAGCTTAGACAGAAAACATTTAGAAATATTTATATGTACAGATTATTTACCTATGAATCTTGTACTATGCTTGAAAAATCAAACATTGTATAAATTTGAGAAAACTTTTATAAGTTATTCTATATGAACTACATGGGTGCATGTATTTTTATATTTTATTTTATGACATGCTTATCCACATAGTTTTTTATTTAGAGAAATTTTCAAATCAGATGTGTTTCCAGAAACTGGAAACATCTTTTAAATTGTCTTTTCCATTAATCCTCAAAGCTATGGGGGCATAGAAACCACTACTACTGACCATGGCAAGATTACCAAGACATATAATACTCTTCTCTAAAATAGTTCCTTAGCATACAATGGGAAAAAATCTGGAAACTTCTTATAGAGAAAGACCCAGTTTCCATGACCTTTTCCCCTCTGAACTCTTGTCTTGACCTCTTAGATAGTTTTCTATCTCAATTATTTTATCATTAAATTACAGTTCATATTCCCCTTTTCTTAACTCAAGGCTTCACATATGCCAAACAAGTGTTCTACCAGTGAGCCTTGTCTCCAGTCCTTCAGTTCACTCTCAGTTAACATAAAATGCATACATTGGCCTAAAAATGGAGGCATTTTGTGATTATTTTAATGCTGCAAACAGCCCATTTGTATCCTGGAACTGGTCTTCATTGCCTTGTATCTTATTGATCATGACTTTCTTTTTAATGCATTGTTCACTTATATTAATTGTATTTTAAGTTTTGGGCTTCATAATTGCAAGGACCAGAATAGCTCATGGAGCTTTACTAAGAACCTTCTTTTTAAAATGCTTTCCAGTAAATTTACTACTATGATCCATTCTTAAAATTTATCACAATTTTATGAGGTCCCATTTGTCGATTCTTGATCTTACAGCACAAGTCACTGATGTTCTGTTCAGGATTTTTTCCCCTGTGTCCATATCTTTGAGGCTTTTCCACACTTTTTCCTCTATAAGTTTCAGTGTCTCTGGTTTTATGTGGGTTAGGGTTAGGGTTAGGGTTGTTAGGGTTAGGGTTAGGGTTAGGGTTAGAAGGAAGACCAAAGTGTGAATACTTTGTTCTTTCCTAGAATGAGAAACAAAATACCCATGGAAGGAGTTAAAGAGACAAAGTTCAGAGATGAGACAGAAGGAAGGACCTTCCATAGACTTCCCCACCTGGGAATCCATCCCATATACAACCATCAAATCCAGACATTATTGCATGTGCCAGAAAGATTTTGCTGACAGGACCCTGAAATAGCTCTCTCTTGTGAGTCTATGCCAATGCCTGGCAAATACAGAAGTGGATGCTCACAGTCATCTATTGGATGGAACACAGGGCCCTCAACGAAGGAGCTAGAGAAAGTACCCAAGGAGCTGAAGGGGTCTGCAGCCCTATAGGAGGAACAATGATACGAACTAACCAGTATCCCCCAGAGCTGTGTCTCTAGTTGCATATGTAGCAGAGGATGGCCTAGTCAGCCATAAATGGGAGGAGAGGCCCTTGGTTTTGCAAAGATTATATGCCCCAGTACAAGGGAATGCCAGGGCCAGGAAGCAGGAGTGGGTGGGTTGGGGAACAGAGCAGGGGGAGGGTATAGTAGACTTTCGGAGAAGAAACTAGGAAAGGGGATAGCATTTGAAATGTAAATGAAGAAAATATGTAATAAAAATTTATCACAAAATGCTGGAAATAGCAGCCTTTCATTATTCATCTGTAACTAAGAAAATATGGGCTTGCTGAATCTTCATTTTTCATTGAAAAATTGTTGTTTAGAAGCCTCACTCCTGGATTCAGTTATGAGATTTGTAACAGATTCCAGCACCTCTTCTTAGGTGTCTCTTAGAAACCCAAGTTGGGTTACCTCCACAAACTTTTGAACTGATCAGATGTCTTCCAGTCATCTAGCTTGATCTGTTTTGTTTAGAATCTTTTACAGATTAAAACCAGAATATCCCAAATTCTCATTCAGATTCTTCAAAAATATTGCTTTGAGAATGCATGACAGAAATAAATAAAGTGTACAGATTTTTGCAAGAGTGTTAAAGTCATGTCCAAGCTAGCACTATCATTTATTCATTTACTCATTCTCTGTACTTTTATTTTTTATTTTTTTTGCAATGTCTTTGGGATACAGCATCGTGGAAACCCACTGATAAACCCCACACTTCTATTATCCACTTTTTTGTCTTTGCATAATAAGAATAGTGGAAATTTGACTGCACAGAGAACATTTATACTTATGATTAATGTATTATTTTTTTATAAAAGGTTCTAAAAATTTTTCCTTATGATTGTTCCTCTTAAGTCAAAATGACAACCTTACCTTGGTCATAACTGTTATGTGTCATTTGTCATTTGGGTGTTCTGCTGTTTCCCAGACTCTTTTCCAGAAGGCATGGTGCCAAGGGGTAACAGACTAGTCATAACCAAGCCAGTGATGACTGAAACAAGAGGATCAATTTTCTCTTATGATAATGACAATTCTTGCTTACTTCAAGGAATTTTTCAATAAAACATAAATACAGAGTTATGGAGCCACCCTTCCTTTCTGTGCTTTTTCCTCTGTGGCATTTTTTTTCTTTTCTTCTTTTTTTCTTATAGCATGACTCCTTCAAAATGTTTGTCAAATGCCTAGTACACTAGAAATACAAGTAAATTTTATAAATTTAGCCACTTGATTTTTGTTGGGAACAATGATATACTTTATACCAAGTCTTTATCCTCATTCTTTCTCATGGGAAAACTCTGTTCTACTCCAATGACTTTTATATTTTTTTCACTATCAGTATTATTTTAATAATATTGAAGCAGAAATGCACACATGATATGAAGGGGCTCTGAGATTATGAAGTGTTGATGATCACTTTTGTGTTCTTTTGTTGAGTCAATCAATAGGATTTGAATTGCACCTGGGTGGGAAGGTTGGATGAAAAGCTGGTTGTTTTGCCACATATAACTTTTTTGGCAACCACAAAATATGTGAACAATTTTACGTGTGTATGTCAATATTTACTAATTCTGAGGAATACATTAGACTGGTTGGTCAGCACTTCTGGGTTCTACTTGTTTCTACCCACCTCCAGCACTGAGGTTACAGGTACATGGTACTGCAAATCCAGCATTTTACATGGGAGCTGGGCATTAAAACTCAGGTCTTCATGCTAGCATGGCAAGCATTTTGCCATCTACCTATCCTAACACTTGTAACCTTAGCTGAATGCTTAAAAAACTGAGGAGAAAGGAGTGTGCTTGGTCAGAGCATCTTGGGCAGAATACACCTCCTTCCTTGAAAGGCGAAATTAGTGAAATGGGCCTACACCATTTAATTGTAATGGCTAAACATCCATCCTTCACAGTATGACAGGATGACATAGCATGGAACATTTAAGTTTATTGAAATAAAAACTGTTTCCATGGTATATTTCAGTGGGATGACATTAATAAGCTAGTTACAAATGCTAATTTACCTGGTATCTGACAGGAATAAATTTATTATAAGTTTACTTTCAGGGACATCATGAAAACAAAAATGGAGCCTTAATAGAAATCTAGCTACTACTGACTATAAGTTGTAATTTGTAATGCAATCAAATGTATACAATATCTTAATACAGCTCTCACACATGGTGCTTGGTGTATGAATTGAATGAGTCTTAAAGTGCTTAGCTTAAAGTGTTCTTTAGTCTGATAAGTGAAAGCAAAGAAGAGAATGATGGAATGTGCTCTGTGTGTGTTGTGCTAGGTCATCTGAAAATCTAAATTTCCATGGTTGACATGTTCATCCACAATACCATTTATGTTACAATTAAGATTGAGCCCTGGCAGCTTTTGCTCAGATCTATCCTCTCTACTGATGTTCAGTTTTAGTGTCTTTTCTGCTTATGTTGAGACAATGTGATCATCCTTGAAGGCCAATGCCATGACTTCTCTCTAGACTGTTAAGTAGAAGTAATGCATTATTTTTGTCATTATAACATTTTGTTCATATTACTAGTTACTTCACTTCTTACATTTCAGTAAAAAAATTAGGTATACCCTGTGATGTTAACAATGGTGAATGTTAAAACTTTGATAGTTAATGAACAATTCATAGCAGTTTCCCAATATACTCACTCTGACTCCAAAAATTATATATATATAATATATAATTATATATTTATATAATATATATATATATATATATATATATATATATATATATATATATATATATATATATATATATTTGTGAACCTCCAAATCAAAATTTGGAATTACCAAACTGGTGGTACTGGTCACGTTCAAAGCTTTAGTTTTATTTACTGTCTTAGTATTCTTAAAAATGTCATATAGCAAAAGAAATGATGATTTAAGACCCAGAGACAAATTCTGCCTTTATCTCCTTGGATCTTACTTTACTCCCATGTAGAGAAAAACACAAAAACAAAAACAAAAATAAACAAACACACAAACAAAGTCCATCTCAAAGGGATTAGGTGAAATATGTGTATATTACTTAGTATAACAGAGAAAAAAGTCATTAAGTCACAATTCTAATTAATCCTATGATTGTGCTTCCTGCTTTTATCTCTCCAACTGAGTTGAATGTTTAACTAGGTGGAGAAATAGAGTGACTCTTGTGTGTTGGTTTCTTTCTATTGTTATTATTAATTAATTATTTTATTTATTTACATCCCAAATTCTGCTCCCCTTCCAGGTTCCCCATCAAAGAGTCTTTCCCCCTGCCCCTTCTTCTTCACAACTGAGAGGTTGCCCCCAAGTATTTCTCTCCCCCATTGGGCATCACGTCTCTACAGATTCTCTCCCATGGAGGACAGAAAAGGCAGCTTTCTGTTATATATGTTTCCTGTTGGCCTTGAACCAACCAGTGTATGCTATTTGGTTGGTGGCTCAGTCTCTGGAACCTGCAAAGGATGCAGATTAGTTGACACTATTGGTCTTCCTGTGGGGTTGCCATCCCCTTCTATTCCTTTACTCTTGGCCCTAACTTTTTCACAGAAGCCCCTGGTCTCTGTCCTATGCTTGGCTATGGGTATCTGCATCTGTCTCTGTTAGCTGCTGGGTAGAGCCTCTCAGAGTACAGCTATGCTAGGCTCCTATCTGCAAGCACAACATAGCATCAGTAATAGTGTCAAGAATTGGTGCTTACCCATGGCATGGATCCCAAATTGGGCCAGTCATTGGTTGGCCATTTCTTCAGCCTCTGCTCCATTTTTGTCTTTATATTTCTTTTAAGCAGGAGAAAATTTGGGTCAAAAATTTTGTAGGTAGGTTGGTGTCCCCATCCCTCTACTAGGGGTGCTGTATGGCTACTGGAGGTGGTCTCCTCAGGTTCTAAATCCCCACTGTTAGACATTTCAGCTGAGGTCACTGACATTGAGTCCTGGGAGCCTCCCTCATGTCAGGTCTATCAGAATTACACTTGACTTCTCAACAGAGACCCTAAAAGCCAGATGATCCTGTACAGATGACTTGCAGACCCTAAGAGACCAGAGACACTGGTCAAGACTGCTATACCATCAAAACTCTCAATCACCATAGATGGAAAAAACAAGAAATTCCATGACACCAAATTTAAACAATATCTGTCTACTAATTCAATCCTACAGAAGATACTAGAAGGAAAACTCCAACACAAAAAGGGTAATGACACCCAAGAAAACACAAGAAATTAATCATTTTACAGCAAACCTAATAGAAGAGGATCACACACACACACATACACACACACACACACACACACACAGTACCAACAACAACAACAAAATAACAGGAACTAATAATCTTTATTTATTAATATATCTTAACATCAATGGATTCACTTCTATAAAATGGCACAAAAATTTGCTCATCAGGTGCCCCTGTTAAATATCCTGAGTGCTTAGGCTGGAGAAGGCTGGCTCCACCCTCACCTTTCCATTCTTGCACTACCCATATACATTCATAGTGGAGAGATGGCTCAGTGCTTATGAGTACTTTTTGGTTGCTTTTGCAGATTTTGTGGTAAGTAATATTGGGGGTTCTATCCCACCTTAGATCATCTAGTTCCCCAAATAGAAGACACAAAACCTTTATATTTATAATAAACCTTAGATCACTAGAGCTGGGCAGATATCAACCCTTTATGCTATTTTATCTACTTCCCTGTCAATAATCCTGAGATATCACTTGCCACATTTTGTCTGGGCTGCTCCTACTCTAACTGGCTGGCCCTCATGGCCATGTGCTCACTATCCACCTACCCCATGCACCTCCTTTCTTCCTCCCTATTGGTCTATGCTGCAGACTCTAAATCTGAGGAACCAAAGCCCCACCTACCTTTCTTCTGCCCAGCTACAGGCTATAAGCATCTTTATTCAATCAATAGTTTTAAATTAAGGAGAAAGGTTTGCACAACAAAAGCTGGTATACATGAGAATTCATTCCTCTTGAGGCAGCTAGACCCTGGGATACAGAATTTAGCAATGCAATACATAGTAACAGACCAAACCTCAATACCTAAGGACCTGGGTTTAGTTCCCAGCATCCACATGGTGGCTCACAAACATCTGTAGCTCCAGTTCCAGAGGATCTAACACTTTTTTTCCCTTTTCTTATGTATTTATTTATTTATTAGAGAATTTCTTCATTTACATTTCAAGTGTTATCCCATAAGTCCCCTATACCCCTGCCCCCGCCCTGCTCCCCTACCCACCCACTCCCACTATTCTGATCTTCTCAGGCTCCTGGCATTTATGCTGCACATAAAAATGTTCAAGCAAAACATTCATACATAATTCATACATATAGAATAAAAGTTAAAAAAAAGAAAAGAAAAGAGAATTTTGCAGGTTACACCAAAAGGTAGAAAAGGATCCAAGTGGAAGGAATGTTGTTTAAGTATACAAACAAAGCCCTGAGCCACAGGAGGAACAGACAAAAGGCCACACCCTGAGCAGCAGGGCAGGAGAGCAATGGCAGGCTTAGAGATGACAGAGCCATTCCCTTCCTTCATGGAGGAGAATCAAGACCTTTTCTTTCTTTCTGCTCAGAGAGGGGGCAAAGGAGGTATGACTGCAAAATAGGTGTGCTGTTTTCAAACTTGAGCTCCTGCCCCTTTCACCTCTTCTCAGTCCCCTTAATAAAAGGAAATTAGAAACCATGAGAGGATTAAAACACTTTTGCAACACAATGGTAAACTCTTTGGTTAAATAAGTGCCATGTTCTCCCAGCATCCTATTGCAAAGATATGAATTTCATTTGAACTTTAGCCTACTGCTGGGGTTTGGCTGATAATTAAAAATTTGACCTATTTGTTCCTTATTTTAGACTGATTAACATGCAAGAAAATAAATAGAAAACTATACAGCACTAATTAAAGTCTTTTCAGAAATACACAGTGAACAACATTCTTTTCAGAATACTAATGGATAACATCATTTCATTTACTCTGTCTTATCTGATCCTTACAAAACTGTAAAATAGACAGGGGTGAGGTCATTATTATTGTGTGGAAAATGGAAAAGGAAAGCCATGCAAGAAACACATGTTAAGACCTGGAGATGTAATCCAAACCTTGTGAGCCAAGACTCAGGGTCTTGCTATCTTTTTTTTTTTTTAATTCATATACAAGTATGCATGTGAGCATACATACATGTAGAGGCCAGAAATTGACATTAGATGCTTTCCTCTTTAATTCTTTCCCTTACATATTGTGACTTTAAGTATCACTGCACAGTCAACTTGCTGATTTGGCCAATCTAACTAGTACTAGCTTGCCCTGAGTATTCCAATCTCCATCTCCCACATGTTAAGATTTCATTCCTGCTTGAAATTTGCATGGGTTCTCAGGTTCCCAACTCTAGTCCTTATTCTCACATGGCAAGTGCCTTTAACCACTGAGTTATATCCCCAGCCCCAAAATTTTTGTTGATATAATTTTCAAGAGATCAGTTGCTATTAGCATCAACTAAAAAAAAAATACACATGACATCTGGGGATATCTATATATAAAATTCTGGTTCCTTCTTGTTCTTTATCAGCAGTGCAGTAGCTAACCTTGGAGATTAGTTCCCTTCTCTGTGATGCTATTTCTCTCTCTTCCAGGCTGTTTCCAACTTTAGAAATTGTCAGGCACACCCAAAAAAGCTTTGTCTTATTTGAGATGTCTCTGAATCATTTAATCACTTCATTTTATAGGAAAACCTCAAGCTAAGATACTTGGAATGAAAAAGAGCTGGGACCTCTTAGCTCCAAGCAGCTGCACTAAAGCTGCACACTGCCTGATGTGAGCAGAGACTTGGGTCTGCCACCATGTGGGAGGAGAATGAAGTCATGTAGAAAGTCAAAAAGTAGCTTCCCAAGCAGCCAAAAACAGACCTCTGGATCAGCCCCCTCACATCTTTAAAATTAAATGTTCAGCAGAACTTGAGACATTAGTAGATTAACATGTCAATACATTTTCCACATCACTGCAGAAAGGTAAGCTCCAAGAATAAAATGTACTGTTTAGGCATTTTAAAAAGAGATATAAAAATTATAGGTATAGCAGAGGATGGCATAACTCTAAAAAAAGCTATTTTAGAGGTGAGGGTTTAGTTACTCACAGAATACATATCTGAGTCCTAAAAAATTCTTTGACACCAGTATTACAGGTTAGAATTGACTCCCCCTAAATTCATGGTTGAAGTTATAATCCTCAGAATGCTAGATGGTAGTTGTATTTGTAGCTTAGAGCAAATATTGAGTTAAGTGGGTCCTCAGTGTGGGCTTTCACTCAATGTCACATTGTCCTTGCAAGATCATGACCAAACCAGGAAGAGGGAAGAATGTGTGGAGACAGAGACAAGATGATTAACTCACAGTAGTAGTTGGGGTACTCAGAAAAGACCAGTCTTGTTCTTGGGCTTGAGCCTCTTAACTATGAAAAAGTGAACCTATAGTTGGAGCTAGTCACCATGTAGCACTTGGTTATGGCAGGTTAATGCAATCATTAAAGGCTTGATGAGTTTAATGATATTTGAACATGTACCTCTCTGTAATTACTCTGTCCTCAGTTATATTGACACTCTATAGTTTTAACTGCTAGGACACAAACCTATGAATTTAGGGTAGCATTAGTATCAAGGGATTTGTTAGAGCTTAGATCTGGAACCCACAAGTAAGTAAAACTTTAACTCCAAAACAGGAGCTCATTGTAGAGTCACTCCAGAACACTTTTATGCTGTTAAGAACTTTTGTCAGGTCTTATATTTCCAGTGAAATGACACACTGTCTTTAGCAATAGAAAACCAGGCTTGGTAAATAAAACCACTACTTTCATTTTCAGAAGTGAGGAACCAAAATTTCCACCCATAACTGTGTGGAAGGATGAGCTACCAGTAGTTTGCTTTATGTTGGGAATGGTGAAAGTGTCCATTGTGAAGTCACAATTATCTTGAAGACTGAGAATCCTAGGAAATTATATTTCTTGCATAATGTCTCAGTATAAAAGGCTAATAATGTATTGGAAGATTGCTTTGTGACCCAGTGAGCTAACCACCAATGAAAATAAGTGGATGCATGCATTTGCTACATAAGTAATATAAGTGCTATATAGAAACATGGGTCACTATTTCAATTGGCTCTTTCTCTTTTTTCTTTTTTTCTCTTTTTTTTCTCTTCTTTTTCTCTTTTTCCCTCTTTTTCCCTCTTTTTCCCCCTTTTTCCCCCAAACAATTTTTTATTAGATATTTTCTTCATTCACATTTCAAATGCTATCCCCAAAGTCCCCTATACCCCCCCTGCCCTGTTTCCCAACCCACTCTTCCCTGCTTCCTGGCCCTGGCATTCCCCTGTATTGGGGTATATACTCTTCACAAGACCAAGGGCCTCTCCTCACACCGATGGCCTACTAGGCCATCCACTGCTACATATGCAACTAGAGACACAAACTCTGGGGACGGGGGTACTGGTTAGTTAGGGGGTACTGGTTGTTTCTCCTATAGGGTTGCAGACCCCTTTAGCTCCTTGGGTACTTTTTCTAGCTCCTTCATTGGGGGCCCTGTGTTCTATCCAATAGATGACTGTGAGCATCCACTTTTGTATTTGCCAGGCACTGACATAGCCTCACAAGAGACAGCTATATCAGGGTCCTGTCAGCAAAATCTTTCTGGCATATGCAATAGAGTTTGAGTTTGGTGGTTGTTTATAGGATAGATCCCTAGGTGCAGCAGTCTCTGGATGGTCCTTCCTTCCATCTCAGCTCTGAACTTTGTAACTCCTTCCATGGATATTTTCTTCCCCATTCTAAGAAGGAATGAAGTATCCCCACTTTGGTCATCCTTCTTCTTGAGTTTCATATGTTTTACAAATTGTATCTTGGGTATTCTAAATTTCTGGGCTAATATCCACTTATCAGTGAGTGCATATCATGTGTGTTCTTTTGGGATTGGGTTACCTCACTCAGGATGATATCCTCCAGATCCAACCATTTGTCTAAGAATTTTATAAATTCATTGTTTTTAATCGCTGAGTAGTACTCCATTGTGTAAATGTACCACATTTTCTGTATCCATACCTCTGTTGAGGGACATCTGGGTTCTTTCCAACTTCTGGCTATTATAAATAAGACTGCTATGAATGGAGCATGTATTCTTATTACAAGTTGGAACATCTTCTGGATATATGCCCAGAAGTGGTATAGCTGGATCTGCAGGTATGTCCAATTTTCTGAGGAACTGCCAGACTGATTTCCAGTGGGATTTTACTAGCTTGCAATCCCACCAGCAGTGGAGGACTGTTCCTCTTTCTCCACATCCTTGCCAGCATCTGCTGTCACCTGAATTTTTGATCTTAACCATTCTGACTGCTGTGAGGTGGAATCTCAGGGTTATTTTAATTTTCATTTCCCTGATGATTAAGGATGTTGAACATTTTTGCAAGTGCTTCTCAGCCATCTGGTATTCCTCAGTTGAGAATTCTTTGTTTAACTCTGTACCCCATTTTTAATGGGGTTATTTGATTTTCTGGAGTCCTCTTTCCCCTTTCTTGAAGTCAAATGGCAGAATGTGGAGTACAGCTCACCTTCCACATACATTTGAAAATTAATAGGATTTATTCTTTTTTAGGAGATAGCTTTTAAGATAAGGCTTCAGGTACTGGAAATTGCTCAGAAAATATGAGAAAATAGGGTCACAGTTATATTTGGGTGTGTTGGACTTCTTAACATTATGCCATCAACTGATTCCACAACTGGTATTTCTGTATGGGTTAAGTTTTCTCAATGACATGTAACAACTCATTACAGCATAAAACATCTAAGGGCTTAGAAATCAGTACTATAGAGAACTGTCCCTTGGTGCTATATCATAAATAATAAAACCTCAAAAACAATTGAATTTTGTAGTCACACTTTCCCCTTTGCTCAGTCACCCCATTTAAAAGGAATTTTAAAGTAGTGTAAGTTCATTGAAAACCCTTTTAAAACACAAAAGAGATAAAAAGGGAATTTTTGTTTGCTTTCCTTTCTGAATCATAGCACTCAAAGTCTTACTACTGACTGGTAGGGTCTTTTATTTATGTCCCTCTAAACATCGTTTCTAAATTGTAAACTCCAACCAGGTCACAGTTTCACTAACCCAGCATCAATATCATCCAGTAGCTAGATAATTACTTGTAGGTAGCCCTAAGCTCTGCTAAGTTTTTATTTATTTATTTATTTATTTATTTATTTATTTATTTATTTATTTATCTATTTATTTATTTACTTATTTTAGGAGTCCCTAGTCTCTATCTACAAGATACTGCTTCACCCCACTCCCCTAAGTTGTATTCACCAAAAAATCTTGCTTTTTGCTAAATATTCTTCAATGGGAAAATTTTGATAATCATGTACTTTGATGGAAGAATACTTCGTAGACACTCTGAGAAAAATGCCTTCAGCATGAGAAAAAACTTCATATTTAAGTTCTTAATCATCCTCTTTCCTTACTCAATGAATTCTCCTGTTCAATAAATCAGTAGAATTAAGGATGTAGTGAATATTCCTATACAACATGATAGGTTGAGTTGTAGTATGAGGACTATGAGAATAGTGGACATATGGAAAATCCAGAGCCAAAATCATCATGCTTAGATAAAATAGATGTATTTACATTAATGTTAGTCTTTTTTTTTAGACATGTAAATTTTTCTTTATTGCACATGTAGCAGAGGATTGCCTAGCCAGCCATTCATTGGAGGAAAGGCCCTTGGTCTTGCAAAGATAATATGCCCAAGTACAGGCTAATGGCAGGGCTAGGAAGCAGGAGTGGGTGGGTTCAGGAGCAGGGTGGGTAGAGGGTATAGGGGACTTTCAGGATAGCATTTGAAATGTAAATGAAGAAAATATTTAATAAAAATATCAAAATTTTTTCTTTATTCTGTAGTTGTTTAACTTCTTTTTTTAAAAACAATTTTTATTAGATATTTTCTTTATTTACATTTCAAATGCTATCCCAAAAGTTCCCTATACCCCCCCACCCGCCCTACTCCCCTACCCACCCACCTCTACTTCCTGGCCCTGGCATTCCCCTGTACTGGGGCATATAATCTTCACAAGACCAAGGGCCTCTCCTCCCAATGATGGCTGACTAGGCCATCTTCTGCTACATATGCAGCTAGAGACACGAGCTCTGGGGGTACTGGTTAGTTCATATTGTTGTTCCTCCTATGGGGTTCCAGACCCCTTTAGCTCCTTGGGTACTCTCTATAGCTCCTCCATTGAGGGCCCTGTGTTCCATCCAATAGATGACTGTGAGCATCCACTTTTGTATTTGCCAGGCACTTGCTCAGATCAGTTCTAACACTTTGTATCATAATATTTTCTTTTGTTTTTGGAAGAAAATAACATACAAACATGAGCTGTTCTAGAGAACACAGGCCACGAGGGTTTTCTATTTGTTTCTTTTTGTATGTCTGTGACAAAATACTGTACATAGCAAAGTAAAAGGAGGAAGAACTTTGGATCATCTCATCATGATGGGAAACACATGTTAGAGCATAAGAGTCTGTATTATAGTGGGCCCTCTTTGAAAACATAAAAGGTTTTTCTTCCTGGGCTTATGTGACCTTAATATTATACATATCTATACATACTATGCATTTTTAAAAGATTAACAGTGACTCAAATTACAAGAAGATGATAAGCACAGAGACGATATAATGTTGATTGATATTTTTTATAGTGCACATGCTTAGGAGATTTATAATGCTTTTACAAAAGCAATTCTGATTCCTTAACCAAATTCTAAGTACAAAATGTTAAAACTTTTCTCTCCTCTAATTTGTGTTGAACTTAAATATAAAATTATACAGAGTAACTGGACAAATGAACATTTAAAGTGCCATAAATATTGTTGATACAATGACTTTTGATGTATGGTCTCTGAGCCTGTGAACTCGGAAAAATACTTTAAGTCACATTAGTAAGCAAAGAATTGTCTATCACACAATTTTCAGGCATGAAGAATTTGCTGCATTTTGGACTTTGACCAATCTTAAAAAATATTTATTCTTTATAGTGTGAATGCTTATAAAAAGTTATCTGTAAGTGTGACCTAACATACAGAGCAGAATAACACCTGTAGGTGTTTTGCTTGTTAAAATTCAAAATGAGAATCAGTTTCCAATGGGGGAATACCAGACCGAAGCCCCAAATGTAAATTAATGAGCTTTGGCTTCTCTGCCCTTTCTGGGACTCCTTTAGAGCTGGTACCTTCTTGCCTAATACTCAAGATCCTGTGCTACATTATTTGAATTTCCAAAATCTAAATAGATTGTAAAAAAAATGTGAGAGACATTTCTGTATAAATCCGCATGGTGTGTCCTAAAGTCAAGAATCCTGGGAGTTTAATGATTCAAAACAGTTCTGATATCATTACTAATATCAACTTATCAGGGAATAATATCTCTCTGCATGGTCTTTATTACATTATAATGCAGTCATAGAGCCAATCTCGAAAGCATTTGGTAAATGAACAAGGGAATTATATTATCCCATTTAAACACTTTGGCAAATACAAATAATATTTGCTTTCATAATTTGGGTAGATATGATATCAGGTCACAGTTTATTAGTGACTGTTTTAGATTTTGTCCTTTGTGACTTTGGTCCTAATATCACACAATGTTTTGTCATCATTAACTTTCATCAGCTAGTTGCTTAGAACAGAATAGGTTACTAAGAGTAACTGGAACCAGTCTAAGCAACATGTGCTGTGCACAGACTACAGATCTTGTTAACTTGACATGTCTGGGAAGAAGAACCTTCATATGAATTACTTCTGTTATATTGGTCTATGGCCATCTCATGTTTATATACAGTTCTGAGCTATAAATAGAACAGTATTGAAAATAAACAGGAAATATTTTATAACAATGATTTCTGCTTTGATTTTTTTACTGTAAAGATGTTTCGTTTCTCTTGCATTGAAATTTTGACAAAAATCATCCTTGAAATAAGTTGACATAGATTTAGATACTTCTAGAAGCTTCATTCCTTTCATCTCTTTTCTCTGTGTGTTCTATTCCTTCAGAGGAAAATTTCTAGAAGACCATTGCATGTGATATTTGTGGTATAAGCTTATCAAGAGGAATGGACAATGCTTCATAGAGCATTTCATAAAAGTTAGAGTAACCACAATATGAATGCTGCATTCACAAAAACACGTGATCCAAAAATATGGGGATGGAAATTGGTATTGTTGCATGTTGAGTGAATACTCTAGTAACATTAAAAGCAAAAACTTATCATCTCACCCAGAGGTTGTTCAAGTTATGACTCAAGAAGTAACAAAAACTAATGGAGTACTTTAGGGATTCTATTAATAAAGTATTTGGAATAATAATTTTATAATATTTTTTGAGAATTCATATAGCATTAAAATAATGTGTCTTGATCTTATCTAATTTGCTATTCCCCTGATGCCCTTGACAACACTTGACCTGTTCCACTAAATTCATGTTCACATTTTAATTTTTCTTATTATTAATATTTTAAACCATTGAGTCCAATTGGTGCTGTCCATATGGGCATGGGTCTGGGTTCATCCACTGTGGTATGGGAAACCTATTAATGAACACATTTCCAAAGAAAGATAAATTTCCTTCCTTCCATCAGCAAGCCATCAACTGCCAATAGTTCCTCTACTAGGCATAAAACTTTGATAACTCCTCTCCCATCTACTGGCTTAATGTTGTATAGGTAACCTCTGCTGAGTTGAGTTCATATGTGCAACATTCATGTCATATCCAGAAGACATAGTTACTTTAAAATATATCTTAAAATATATTATGTACTATAATAAATACATGTACTAATATGTAATGTGTGCAATATATATATATGTATATATATATAATGCAACTATAATAGATTATAATTCATAAATGTGGGCTGCAAGTTGTTATTCAGGGAACTAGACAGTTAATTATTCCAGAAATAGCTATATAAGCTTAATTTTCTTGTAAACTCTTATAGAAGTTATGATTCTATGCTAGGCTCACTTTTCTTAATTTAGGCTTGCATGTGTTCATGCCTATAAAATTATGCAAATGATTCTGTAAAGTGTGGATGCCTCAGTGAGCTGAATGCCCAGCGAGGTTGGAGAACTCTGTTTTGTAGCATAGCCTATGCACACACTATGTCAGTGTTGCCGTTTAAATGGCTATGAGCTTATTTAAGAGTTTAGGTAGCAACTGTTTAGAATACAGTGCATACATGTCTGTGGAGTGCTTAGCCAGAAATTAGACATGTACATCACATACCCTCAAGGCTCAGAGAATACTGCCAAAATGGGAACCAGAAATACTGCAAGAACCAGAGGTCAGGGAGGACTAGAGTGAAACAGTATCTTCTGGGCATGACAGGATCACTATACTTATGAACTCACAATAGCTGTGGCTGCCTGTAAAAGACCTGCACAAAATCAAGCCAGTCAACACTATAGTGTGGAGAAGGGTTCAAAGTCATACCCTTAACTAAGGAGCTATTGATTGTTGATAGTTTCTCAGGGAAAGAAATTCAATTTTCTTTTAAGGTGTGATTCTTGGTAAGTCAACCATGTTCCAGGAATGGTCCCATACCCAGAAGTGTGAAGTTTAACACAAATTAGTCAATGGTTATTTTAAAAAGAAAAAATGTAGTGGGGATGTGGAAATGTGAAAATGTACCTGAGAGAAGATAGAGACATTGAGAGTAAACACGATCAGAAAATATTGTGTGGAATTTGCAAATAATTAATAAAAATTTAGTTATTATAGTCTAGGTAGATTAAACAGCAAAAAGGTACTTAACACAATACTGGAGTTGAAGTTCAAGGTCCAGGTGCCAGTTTTGAATTGGGCTTCATTCTTGCTGTGTCCTTTCATGGTGAGGGAAAAAAAATAAATTTTCCATCACTTTATACAGATTAATCCCATCTCTAGATACTATCCTGTTAAATTCTGTATAGTCATCTCACAAAGGCTTGCCTCTAAATACAGTCTCCACATTGTAGGGTTAGGGCTTCAGTATATGAGTTTTGGCAACTCAAACCTCCAGTCTGCAGAAAATGGTAAAGGGTTTGATCATAAAACAGAGTACTTTGGTAGTTGAATTCTGATTCAAAAATTAAACAACTTCCAGTCTTCTCTGATACTCCTGAATCAAGGTAATTGAAGCTTTTTCTTCTTGTGTGAAGAAATGTTAAGAAGCAGTTTTCATTTACAACTATTTCATTCAATGGTTTTCAGATTTTTCAAAATCTCTACAGTTGAGGTATAATATGAAAATTCACTGGAATAACTGAGAGATGACTCATTTCTTTCATTCTTTGTGTAAATATGGGCTCATTCCCATTGACTTATTTTGTAGTTTCCATATATAATAAATTTATGTTAATAAAATGACTTTAATAATTAACATACTCTTCTAATTTGTTATCTTTTGAAAGAATTGTTCAGTGTGAAATTATGATTCTTATTGAATGTTTTAGGAGTACAATTATAGAAAAAGACATCTGTAGTAGAACCATTCAGACAATAGGTGATAGTACAACTAGATTGAATTATTTAATTCCTTAACCACATTTTGGTATGTAGTATTTTGGTTATAATACTTAAGAACATTTTTCATGAGGACTTTTTTGTATCTGGTTTTAGGATACTGCATCACAGTAAGTACTGATGACAATAGGTAAACCTTTTGGAATCTGAAAAGTCATATTCTCCACATATGACAATTGAAATATGATGAGGTGCTACAAGCATCTGCCAGGCTAGAGAGTCAATGATTTGAAATGATTTATGTTGCTCTTACAGGTTGCACTTTACAGGAACATCTTTGCCACCTGCTATACCCTGGTCCTTTTCTTGCACTATAGTTTGACAGTGAAATTGCTCACTAAAGGCATATCTCCTTGTTTTTCTCTTCTCTTCTCTTCTCTTCTCTTCTCTTCTCTTCTCTTCTCTTCTCTTCTCTTCTCTTCTCTTCTCTTCTCTTCTCTTCTCTTCTCTTCTCTTCTCTTCTCTTCTCTTCTCCCCTCTCCCCTCTCCCCTCTCCCCTCTTCTCTTCTCCCCTCTCCCCTCTCCCCTACAAGAGGTTCAGTACCTCCCCTCTTCTATCTCTTGTATTCTGTTGGTGATGCTTGCATCTATGACTCCTGATCTCTTTCCTAGGTTTTCTATCTCCAGGGTTGTCTCTCTTTGTGATTTCTTTATTGTTTCTATTTCCATTTTTAGATCCTGGATAGTTTTGCTCACTTCTTTCACCCGTTTGACTGCATTTTTCTGTAATTCTTCAAGGGATTTTTGTGTTTCCTCATTAAGGGCTTCTAGCTTTCTACCGGTG
This sequence comes from Mus minutoides, assembly GCA_902729485.2. Taxonomy (NCBI): domain Eukaryota; kingdom Metazoa; phylum Chordata; class Mammalia; order Rodentia; family Muridae; genus Mus; species Mus minutoides. Next base: position 184,719 of record LR753580.1, on the reverse strand, counting down.
TTCTCCTGTATTTCTTTAAGGGAGTTATTTATATCCTTGTTAAATTCCTCTATCATCATCATGAGATGTGAATTTAAACCCCAATCTTGCTTTTCTGGTGTGATGGAGTATCCATGATTTGCTGTGGTGGGAGAACTGGGTTCTGATAATGCCAAGTAGCCTTGTTTTCTGTTGCTTATGTTCTTGTGCTTGCCTCTTGCCATCTTGTTATCTCTAATGCTACCTGCCCTTGCTGTCTCTGACTGGAGCATCTCCTCCTGGTGATCCTGGTTGTGCCAGAACTCCTCAGAGTTCAGATGTTTCTGTGATCTTGTGATTCTGGGATCCTATGATCCTGAGATCCTAGGTGTATCAGAGCTCCTGTAAGTCAAGCTGCTTCTGGGATCCTGAAATCCTGGTGTGACCAAGCTCCTGAGATCCTGTTGTGTCAGAGATCCTGGGAGTCAAGCTTTCTTTGTTTTTTTCTGGGATGGGTGGGGAGCCAGAACCCTGTGTTTTTTTTCTGGGCACATGTGCAAGATGGAAGAAACCAGTGCCTCTGGCTGGGTGAGGGTTTGCATTTTCTTGGTTCCTTTGGGGGTTTCAGTTATGCTGGGTGTTGGGAATTATGTTGTGGCCTCAGCTGTGATCTTGAGTGTGTCAGAGCCCCAGTGTTCCTGGGTGTGTTCAAGTTCCTGGAGTTGAGCTTCCTCTGTGATCCTGTGATCCTGGGCACGTTAGAAGTCCTGAGAGTGGATCTTCCTCTGGGTATTGTGGGACTAGGTGCAGAGCCAGTGTCCAAGGTCTGCTCAGGGCACAGGCTCCTGTTCTTTTTTGGAAGAGAGTGAATTAGCAGTATGCTATAGTTGATTTTTGTGATTAGTTGCAGATATCACACCTATCATGGTTTCATTTGCACATGTTTTTGGTACCATCATTACTAGTTACTAAAACAAATATATTAAAATACATATATCATACTACATACATATGTAAGTCAAAAGTAAAGAAAATATACTATTACTATATGGAAGCAGCTCATCAGCTCCTGTGAATGCCTTCAATACTGAAGGATTATTCTACAGGAGACACTGCTTGACAGAATTTGAATGGAAGAAGAGCTAAACTCTGGTTCAGTTCTCCAGAACTATGTATTTTTTTCAAAATAATTCTTGCTATAGGTGGATGCTCATAACTGTCTATCAGTAACCTAAGTGTATTTTATGTATAAAAATGGATTCTTTTGGCATCTCAAGAGTTAAAAACTGGATCAGAAAAGGAGATATATTCTAAATAGTATAACTTTGCAATAAGGACCAGATTTGTTTCTATGGAAGGCATACATGGTTTATTAAAAGACATACATTTTAATGGAGAAATGGCTTGGCAGTTTAAGTGCACACATTGTTCTTGTGGGGTACCTGATTCAGTTTTCAGCACTCACCTTGGGTGGCTCACAAAGGTTAGTAACTCCAGCTACAAGAGGTTCAGTACCTCCATGGGCACTGCACATGTTCACACATCACTACACAAGCAGACACAAACACACATAATAAAAATGAATCTAAAAATGTTTTAAAGTGCTTTTAAAAGAAGATGCTGGGAAAGACTATTCTGAATGACTGAAAATCTACAGCTCCTAATTTATAATCTTTAAAATTGGAGTTTTAGAGAAGTCTCAAAAAACTGAGGGCAATCAATATTTTACATTTTGACATTACTTTCCTGTTCCCAGTAGTTTTTTTCCCACTTTCATAGACACCAAAATTAAAATACATCATCTGGCTAGGTATCCTTTTCTCTGTCCTTAAAGGCATCTCAGTAAACTGCACGCTGTTTTGGTTTTATTTTTAGTATGATTATTGTCTCTGGAAAGGGCTTTATAAAATAGATGTAAACAAATCAAGGCAGTGATCAAATGTGATTGCAGGTATGAGAGCTTGCCAGACAGTCAGGCTGACAAGATTGAGAATCTCTTGCTTATTAGGAAGAATCTAGACCTCCTATCCCCCCCTTTCCATTTATTTATTTATTTATTTATTTATTTATTTATTTATTTATTTATTTATTTATCTATCTATTTATTTATTTATTATTGTTTATTTATTTTGCATTTTTGAGATAGGGTTTCTCTGTATAGCCCTGGCTGTCCTGGAACTCTCTTTGTAGACCAGGCTGGCCTCGAACTCAGAAATCCGCCTGACTCTGCCTCCCAAGTGCTGGGATTAAAGGTGTGCGCCACCACACCCAGCTTCTCCTTTTATTTATTTATTTTTATTAGATATTTTCTTCATTTACATTTCACATGTTAATCCAAAAGTCCCCTAAACCCTCCCCCACCCCCGCCCTGCTCCCCTACCCACCCACTCCCACATCTTGGCCCTGGCGTTCCCCTGTACTGGGGCATATAAAGTTTGCATGACCAATGATGGCCAACTAGGCCATCTTCTTCTATATATGCAGCTAGAGACATGAGCTCTGGGGGTACTAGTTAGTTCATGTTATTCTTCCACCTATAGGGTTGAAGACCCCCTTAGCTCCTTGGGTACTTTCTCTAGCTCCTTCCTTGGGAACTCTGTGTTCCATCTAATAGCTGACTGTGAGCATCCACTTCTCTGTTTGCCAGGCACTGGTATAGCCTCCCACAAGACAGCTATATTTTTAAAAGCTAAAAAAGAGCTGTTGAAGATGAAGATACTCTCCAGTTGTAACTCTGGTGCACCACTCTGTGAAGAGAGCAACAAAACCACATCTTGTATTTCTTTTCTTTTCTTTTCTTTTCTTTTCTTTTCTTTTCTTTTCTTTTCTTTTCTTTTCTTTTCTCTTTTTTTCTTTTCTTTTCTTCTTTCTTTCTCTTTCTTTCTTTCTTTCTTTCTTTCTTTCTTTCTTTCTTTCTTTCTTTCTTTCTTTCTTTCTTTCTTTCTTTCTTTCTTTCTTTCTTCAGCTTTCCACCCCCCAGGCCCAATCATAAACTCTTCCCTCATCCCAATTATTCCTCCTCTTCTTTTCTGAGAAGGAGAAGGCTCTCCTCTCCCTCCCCCATACCAATATATGCTCTTTGATTGGTGGTTCAGATTCTGGGCCCCACAGAAGCTCAATAACAAGGAGGAGACTGGGAGGGAGTCATCTCTAAGATGGGCCAGAGATCTGGGATGGGGAAGGCTCCAGTGAGTCTATGAGGGTGACTCTAGTTGAGACTCCTAGCAGTGGGGGATAAGAAGCCTAAAGTGGTCACATCCTATAGCCAGACAGGACTCTCAGGAGAGAGATAAGAATGGCAACCTATTTACAAAACCTTCAACCCAAGTTTGTCCTGCCTCCAAGAGCTCAGGGACAAAAATGGAGCAGAGACCAAGAGAATGACCAACCAATGACTGGCCCAACTTAAGACCCATCCCATGGGCAAGAACCAACCCTGACACTATTAATGATACTCAGTTATACTTACAGACAGAAGCCTAGCATAACTATCCTCTGAGAGGCTCCACTCAGCAGCTGACTGAAACAGATGCAGAGACTCACAGCCAAACATTAGAAGCAGATTGGGGAGTCTTAAGGAAAAGTTGGGGAGATCCAGAAGGGATGACAAGATCAAGTTTTTATCCGCAGTGCTGTATCTCTTAAAATATAGACAGGAAATATGCCTGATATCTACAAGATAATCAGTTTTGTGAGCTAAAACAAATAATTCACGGTCTTAAAAGCTATTGACTCCAAGGAGCTGAAAGAGCTTGTAGCCCCATAGGAGGAACAACAATATGAAACAACCAATACCCCCAGAGCTCTCTGGGACTAAACCTCCAACCAAAGAATACACATGGAGGGACCCATGGCTCCAGCTGCATATGTAGCAGAGGATGGCTTTGTTGGACATCATTGGAACCTTGGTCCTGAGAAGGATTGATGCCCCAGTGTAGGGGAATGCCAGGACAGAGGAGCTGGAGTGGGTGGGTTAGTGAGCAAGGGGATGGGGGATGGGATAGGGGGTTTTCAGAGGGAAAACCAAGAGAGGGGATAACATTTGAAATGTAAATAAGAATTTTTCCCCTGTGTCCATATCTCCAAGGATTTTCCCCACTTTCGCCTCTATAAATTTCAGTGTCTCTGGTTTTATGTGGAGATCTTTGATCCACTTAGACCTGAGCTTTACACAAGGAGATAGGAATGGATCAATTCACATTCTTCTGCATGATAACGGCCAGTTGTGCCAGCACCATTTGTTGAAAATTCTGTCTTTTTTCCAGTGGATAGTTTTAGTTCCTTTGTCAAAGATCAAATGACCATAGATGTGTGGGTTCATTTCTGGGTCTTCAATTCTATTCCATTGATCTCCCTGTCTGTTGCTGTACCAGTACTATGCAGTTAGGAGTTACAGAGACAAAGATTGGAGCTAAGACGAAAGCATGGACCATCCAGAGATTACCCCACCCGGGGAATCCTTCCCTAAATCAGCCACCAAATCCAGACACTATTGCATATGCCAGCAAGATTTTGCTGAAAGGAGCCTGATATAACTATCTCGAGTGAAGCTATGCCAGTGCCTGGCAAACACAGATGGGGATGCTCACATTCATCTATAGGATGGAACACAGAGCCCCCAATGGAGGAGCTAGAGAAATTACTCAAGGAGATGAAGGGGTCTACAACCCTTTAGGTGGAACAACAATATGAACTAAACAGTATCCCCAGAGCTCATGTCTCTAGATGCATATGTAGCAGAAGATGGCCTAGTCGGCCACAACTGGGAAGAGAGGCCCCTTGGTCTTACCAACTTTATATGCCCCAGTACAGGGGAATGCCAGGGCCAGGAAGTGGGAGTGGGCAGGTGGGGGATCAGAGCAGGGGGAGGGTATAGGGAACTTTCAGGATAGCATTTGAAATATAAATAAAGAAAATATCTAAAAAAAAAAAAAAGAAATGTAAATAAGGAAAATATCTAATAAAAATTCCATTAAAAAAGAAATCATTTAAACCAATGTGCATCATGGGACACACACTTAGTAAGTTTTGGTTTATTATTAATATCTTGTGTTTTCCTTTTAATTAAAAATGCATTTAAAATGGATCCCTATATTAAATACTTCTAATTGTCTGTTATTTTTCTGTGTAATTAGTTTATTCTGTGACTTATACATGTATGTATAATGTGTATTGTACTCATAGTGTTTAAACTGCAGAATATATTGTGTGTATATAAACGTGTGTAAGTACAAATAAGAAATGTGAAAAATATATTTAAGGCAAAGCACAGACAAAATATTACAATAAAGTGAAAAAGCTTGCTCTATTTAAAAAAAAAAAAAAAGCGCTATTGACTCCACAGTTCTCACTGTTGACCAGACAAATAGGAATATGTTTTTAAGAAAACTGTAGCTGGGACAGTATCTTATATGTTTTTCTGTTTCTGATGATCATTTAACTTCTATCATTTTATATATTCTGCATCCTTACAAGTAATTTGTGCTTCTTGCTCCTTTCAAATGTACACACTTTTTTTTGTGAGAGTTTGAGAGAGAAAAGAATGGAGATACATGCTTAAGTGTGAATGTTTGATTTTTCTTCTTACCTAAAGAAAACACACACATCTAAGTATACAAACTCAGTCTCCCTAATAGCAATGTTGTCATTTTCAAAGCCTGTATTTCTCCAAGCCAGCTTTATTTGTGCCCTCTAGTGGTAGAAGCAGGAATGTGTTCAGTAAGCTAGAAAACCCTGGAGAACACCACAAGCCCTCTTTTTGGTACATAATGATTCAGCATTCACGTCTCTACATAATAATGCTTAACATAAAAATGCACAGAGAAAAGTGTATATGAGTTTTCTCAGAATAATTTTTGAATGCACTGGAATTTCTATTGAAACACGAATTTTGACTCCTGACCAGCTCAGGTTCTTATGTAGCAGAAGCAGGTATTTTTATGAATTTATTGGCCCATTTGCCCAGCAACTTTTTGATAATCTTTGAAGAAAATATTTACATTTTTCACAAATCTGTTTTCTCTTCCATAAATCAGTTTTCTGAGACCTCTTAAATTGCTGCTGTCAATCATTTACCATTTACTTTGATCTCATTACAAAGCTGCATGGAATCATTTCATTCACTTTTTTTTTTTAACCAATTGTGTTTGGTTCTATTCTAGTTCTCTGGGCTATTCAGCCTCTGGTTTATGCTATCCAGGCAGTATCTGGCTTGAGCTTCATCTCATGGCTGGGGTCTCAAGTTGGAGCAGTTATTGCTTGGCCATTCCCATAAGTTCTACACCACCATTACCCAGCACCTATTGCAGGCAGGTAGATAAATGGTAGATAAAATGTTTTGTGGCTGAGATGATGTCCATCCACTGGAAGTCTTACCCAGTTACATACACATAGATGGGTGCCTAGTCCAATAACCATCAGAGAGGCTTTATCCAACAACCGACAGGAACAGATGCAGAGACAAATAGCCAAACATTAGACAGAGCTTGGAGAACCCCATGGAGTCAGGGATCAGGAGAACAAGGTCAACAGAATCAGCTAAGTAGGGGTCATAGTGGCTCACAGAGACTGAAGCAGCAACCATGGTGTCTATAGGGATTTGAGCATGGTTCTCTGCATATAAGTTATGGTTGTAAAGCTTGGTGTTCTTGTGGGACTCCTAAAAGTGAGACTGGAGGTGTCTCTGACTCTTGCTTGTTTATAGGACCCTTCAGCTGAATTGACTCATCTAACCTTGATATTAGGGTTTGTGCCAGTCTTATCGAATCTTTTTTTTTTCCCATTTGATACTTTTAAGGGTATTCCTTCTCTTTTCTTTTTTCTTATTAATTAGATTTTTTTTGCATTTCAAATTTTATCCCCTTTCCTAGTTTCCCCTCTGAAAATCCCCTATCCCTTCCCCCTCCCCTACTCCCCAACCCACCCACTCCCACTTTCTGACCCTGGTATTCCTCTATACTGGGGCATAGAACTTTCTCCGACTAGGCCATGCTCAGCTACATATGCAGCTAGACTTGATAGATTATGTTCAATGGATATTCCTGTGAGGCCTGCTCCTTTATGAAGGAAAATGGAGAAGTGTGGGATGTGGGGAGGTGGAGGTTAGCTAGAAGGAATGGAGGGAGGGGGAACTTCAGTTGAGAGAACAATGAATTAAAAGAAATAGTACAAATTTGATAGAACAAAATAAAACAAAGCCACCACCATCAACAAAAGCTGCATGTAATTGAAGATTATCTTTCTCAACACACCAGGAATTAATTCTGATAGAAAATTTCCCAGGATTAGTGGATCTTGACCCTAAGACCACACTGGATATCCCCTGGCTTAATATCCAGCTTTCTCTCCCCTTTAAAGCAACCGCTGGGTATAGTGGACACATCTATTTTCTTGTATGACCAAAGTTAACTGGGTCAAGAATGGATTCCTTACCTAACAAAGCCAACTAGAATGTTCCTTTGAGACTTTTGAAACTGAAAATGAGAAAAAAATTAATCTATTGTAAATATAGCAATCCTTAGTTTCTAGGCTAGTTTCTGTCTCCATCTACTTTTTTCCCTCTTTCTATGTCCATCTGCAACTATCATTGATTATGTTTACTGCCAGCATCTACAAGATTTGTGACATCACATAATAGAAAATAATTTTCATCACCTTTGTCAATTTGTCTTGCATTTATGCTGATATTTTTAAGCCATCAAATGCATTTTTTGAACCAATACATTCTGAGATTGTTTAGGATTAATTTGAACTTTTTAAAAAAAGTGAATCACTCATCTTTATTGTATAATATGTATAAGATATAATACAATAGGTGAAAATGTACTGGTGTTTTTCACTAATTTTGTTAAGCCAAAATATTCTTATTTTTCATTTCTTATTAGATATTTACTTTACTTACAACTTTTTATCATTTTTTTAAAAAACAAATTTCACACAAAAATATTTCATGCTATGCCATCCATTATTGTCAAATCTTTTCACAGTCCAATTCATAGTGGAACACTATCAGAGAATTGTTCCATCTGCTAATATGATAGGTTGTTCATCTCACAGAAATGTGACCTCTTTTATCTTCTTTCTGAAGAGTTCTTATGTTTAGTTTCTACTATTTCACCCATCCCCATTTAGAAGTATCATTTCTTTACATATATACTTTGTTTTCTTCTGTTTCCTCATTCTCTTTTATGGGAGCAAGATAATGTTAGACTATAAAGAAATCAGAATTCACTCAAAATGTCTGCTTTTAAAAAGGCCTCATGGACACAGATATATTGCATAGATGTAGCACACACAGACTGAATGTCAAAATAATTCCATATATTGGGCAATAAGAAATATAACTTTCATCTTACAATGTGTATAGCCATCAATAATTTAGAAAAAAATGGTACTCAGGATAATTGTAGGTTTTAAATTTGGTCATAGATTTCAAAATATCTGTGTAGTGAGAATGAATACAGGGAGCAGTGATTTCATTGTGTAGAAGATAATAACAATTACTCATTTGTGTAAGCCTCTAATCACTTAGGAATAGCTTTCATGTTGTACAATGAATGTTTAACTAGTCTAATAAGCCATTATTACATTCATGATCAGAGATTAGCACCCTTAGACATATCAGCAGCTACTTTTCCTTAGAAACAAGCAACATCTCTTCTCTCTACCTTGTTCAGTGTGCTGAAGAACTAGCTCAGATATGAGACATTGTAGAATTTTTCTCACAACTTCAGCTCTCACTAGAAATCATTACCACTGTTGCCACTCCAGACTTTGACAACAAGCATAAAGCTATGCACTGCATTTTCCATGGAAATGTGATATTTTTCCTCACATCACAATGGACAATGAGAAATTACAGCAGACTGAGATGACAATGGGGCAGAGTGACACAGAGTGGATAACATACAGTTTTATTGGCTTTACACCTCAGCTCACATCTTAACTTTATCTGTCAAGGGACATCCTGCTTTGCTATGAAGATTTCAGTTCATCAGAGCCCAGGTCAAACTAAAATTCCAAGGCCAGAATGTTTTTCTTTTCTACCACCTTAGACTGAGGCCACTCTCCTAAGTTACCATTTCCTATCTCTGGAGTCATGTAACTGCTTGTATCCTAATGCTAATTATGTTCCCCCCAAAACTGTTTGCACAAATACATTTGCACATAGATTCTGGGAATCTACCCCCAGTTAGTTCTGACTGGTAAATAAAAGATGCCAACAGCCAATAGCTGGAGAGGACAGACAGGCAGGATTTTAGGATTCCCTGATGTGGGAAGAGGAGGAGGAAGGAGAAGAGAGATCCTCCACGCTGGGAGAATGTGGAATAGAGGAAAGATGCCATACTTGAGAATAGTAAAGGACAGAGAGGCATAGACTCCATGTGAAAGATCCTAGAGAGTGTGGCCCAGAGGGCTGCCCAACTGGGTCCAGGTCAGCCAAGATAGAACACGGAATATATTAAGTAGTAGCTAGGAATTATTAGCAGGAGGTAGTGGAGGTTAGGCAGTGCCCTAGCTATTGTGCTGTGTAGGGCATATAAAATATAAAGGCTAAGTGTGTATCTTTCATTTGGAAATATAAACCATTGAGGTGGGTAGCAAACCCACTGTAGGAATGTATTTATTAATTATTTAATTCAACAGAGTCATATCTTTTGTTGTTTGCAGTGGGACCATCAAAACATCATCCACTTGAAGGGTATGACTTGTCTGATGGCTCTCATACAATGACACAATAGTGCTCCATATATGTATAATATTTGTGCAATAATACATAAATGGCATGTCCAAAATCAGCTCCATAATTTCTTATTGTTAGTTGTGATATAGGAATTAGAAAGAATCCATGTTTGTATAGACAGCACAGTGAAGATCTGGGTGTTTGCTGCCTAGCCTTAAGAACACTGCAGTAGGGATGAATAGTTCTTAGGGAGGATTGAGTATATGGGTGGAAGCTACCTGAAAGGCAAAGATGTATGATTACTGTACACTGATTTATGAAAACAAGACATTCAGAATTGAGAAGCTATAAGTAATTATGATGAAATCATAAACAAAAACTGAGATATGTTCTTTATTATATACATCTGGAACACACAAGTAGCTTGGATTACAAGAAACTTAGGTTCATTATTTTCCACTGATGTCTCTTCTAGTTTTAAAATATTGGTATCTCATTATTTGAAGACATAGCAAGTATAACTAAATGCCTTGGCTGTGTCTTACTTGAGTAGTGTGAAAGGATCCAATTTTGCTGTGTATAGACAAATTGTCTCCAATTATACTTTTTGCTCAGAAATCTTTGCTTATCCAGAGTATGTCTCCGAGAGTAATTAATTTTATAGAGACAGAAAACTATTTGGTCATAGATTTTGGCTTTTAACTTTTGTCAATTATCTCAATGCTTTTGATGGAGATTGTTGAAGGGGGTGATTGTAGTAGAAATATACTGTGATCACTGCGGGGGGGGCGAGAATTAAAAAGCCAATTTTATTAAAAAGTATCTGTCAAACAGTAGGTGCCAAAGGGTCATGTGATTGTATAACACACAGTCAGTCAGTGAGGACTCAAGCCAAACTAGCACCCCAAATTTGGCATAGTTTAGAAGTCACTTCATTGCTATTTCTAAAATATAATGGTCAGACTTTCCTAGTTTTGGATTCTTATAATTGTTACATATTTTGTTAGGTGTTGTCTAAATGATGCAGTATTCTGGATTTCATCCTTTCTTTGTTCAAAAGTCCTATTCTGGTCCATTAGGGCAACATGGAAGACAGTAAGAAAAGGAATGGTTCTCTCTCTCTCTCTCTCTCTCTCTCTCTCTCTCTCTCTCTCTGTGTGTGTGTGTGTGTGTGTGTTTGTGTGTGTGTGTGTGTGTGTGTATGTGTATGTATGCAATAAACCACATGCCTGGACAAGTTGAGATCACAAATATGGGGAAGGGTGGTTTTCTTCTTTGCTATAAGTGGTAAATACTAAAGTTAATATGAATTGCATTTACTTTGGCTTATATCATATATTCAAGCCTGTAATATTTTATAAGTCTCAGGGTATTTTAAATTATAATTTATTTATTTTGTGGGCTGTTTTAAAGCCAAGCATGGTTTCTATGTTAGTCCTAGGAGATAATTTGAAGAAGTCCATTCTGGTTGCTATAGTGCTCTTTTCAATTGGATCGTTTTGAATAGGGTACCGACTTTAAAAACAATGCTGTATGTAGGCAGGTAAGAGCTTACTATTTTTTATTAGATTTTGTTTTTGTTGTTGCTAATATGGAGAGAGAATAGTGCAGCAGCTGAGAGCTCAAGCTTGTAAGAACAGCACTTCATGTTAGCTTCTAGCTCTGCTACTTAAAGATGATCTTGTATTTAAGCTGTCTGTCCCTTAATTTCCTCACCTACCCAATAAATATTAGGATAATAATAATGCTACATCCTTCACAAAGTGGTTATGAGGATTATGTGAGTTAAAACTTATAAAATGACTAAACAAAACTTAATATATTAAATACATAATAAATGTAAGCTATCTGTTTTCACTCCAGAAATGAATGGTGTTATTATTGTTAGGGTTAGAATAACATTGTCTCATTGCATAAAGTCACTATGCCTGAGACCTGACTTCCATCTTCAGGGCCTACATGGTGTGGAAAAATTGTCCTCTGACCTTCATATCTGTGCATCTCTGTCTCTGTGTCTCTGTCTCTCTTCCTTTCAATACATCTTTTTAAAAAGACATAATGGTTGAATTTAAAAATCTATCATTGTCTGAAGAATTTGGGGTAAGACATAGTTTATGTTTTGAAATTTTGCTTCATCCCATTGAAATATTCTCCATCTCATCAAATGGACAAGCTGAGCCATCTAAAGCATATAAAGATGCATAGATGTAATTAAATCTCACTGGAATTAACTTTAAAAATCCCACATGTAGACAAATTCTATTTATAGGCAGTTTTCCAGATGTCACTCACTGGGTTCCAGAGTGTCATCCAAAGTCCTGACTCTGGTTCATTTTAACCCTTTGAATGTGACTTTTAATAAAAACCTAATCTCAGGCATTTCTACAAAAAAATCAGAACTTAACCAGAAAACATTTTTAATACTGTCTTTCCTGTAATTGTGGTATTTGCTGGTGTGGTGTGGTGTGGAGACTAAGTATTGTTGGGCTTCTTTCCAGTACAAAGGGACCTGGTATTGCCTAAGTGAGCTGATCCTGGATTTCAGATAGGTCAGGGAAATGCCAGCATCATCAAAAAACTGAAATGTTTTTCATATGTGTGTGTGTGTGTGTGTGTGTGTGTGTGTGTGTGTGTAGATAACTTCCAGGAATTCTCTCCCTTGATTTTGTAGTTTAAAGAAAGATCCAATTGATACCTTAAAGAAGTTTGTTCTTAAAAATATAGGGAATCATCATTAAAATTTATACCAATGGGGACCTTTGTTAAATTTAATATTAAAAAAAATCTTGATTTAGACACATTACAAATAAATGATCAATAAATTGTTTTGAACTTCTCTAGTTCAAGATGCCATTTCACCTGTCATTAATGGATGTTCAACACCAACAACCAATAAGGCCAGATTGTCGCTATGAGGAAACTTATTTGTGAGTTTACTCTGGAATTTTCCCTTGATCTTCATGCCAAGATGACTAAGATAATTAAGTTCACTGTGTACAAAGATACAAGCCCTAATAAACTAAAAATATTTAGCATTCATAATTGTTTTTATTAATAACACCCGTGCAGTTTACATGTTTGCTTGCGTGAGTGAGGCTGGATACCAATCATAATACTGAGGTTCCATAGACTAGCTCCTAATCCAAGGATAGGAGGGCAGATGTATCCTTGCTCTGTTCTTTTAAGTACCTTGAGGAGGAACTCATAGAACTTGTCCGGAAATGCTGCCTGGCTATCTCAGCATGGGTGGGGGGTATATATTCAACTTGTAGTCTATATTGTACAAAAGTGTACAAAATAAACTTTAAAGAGAACTAAGAAGTCATGAAAGATAGAACTGAAGTCATCCAGATCACCACTAAATCCTGTTCTCTATCAGGATTTCTGACCTACTTTTAAATGCATGGCATCTGCGTTTTTGTTGGTTTTGCTGTTTAGGACTCAATGTCTTCAGCCTAGCCTCTTGTCCAAAGCATACACATGGTATATATCTCTTAATGTAATAGTCCTTTCTTTAGGTTAGGGAAGTTTTCTTCTATAATTTTGCTGAAGATATTTACTGTCCCTTTAAGTTGGAAATCTCTCTCTTTTATACCTATAATCCCTAGGTTTGGTCTTCTTACTGTGTTCTGGATTTCCTGGATGTTTTGGGTTAGGAACTTTTTTCCTTTTGTATTTTCTTTGACTGTTGTGTCAATGTTTTCTATGGTGTCTTCTGCACCTGAGATTCTCTCTTCTGTCTCTTGTATTCTGTTGGTGATGCTTGCATTTATGACCACTGATCTCTTTCCTAGATTTTCTATCTCCAGGGTGTTCTCTCTTTGTGATTTCTTTATTGTTTCTATTTCCATTTTTAGATTCTAGATGGTTTGGTTCAGTTATTTCACCTGTTTGGTTGTATTTTCCTGTAATTCTCTAAGAGATTTTTGTGTTTCCTCTTTAAGGGCATCTAGGTGTTTACCCATGTTCTCTTGTATTTCTTTAAGAGAGTTATTTATGTCCTTTAAAGTTTTCTATCATCACCACGAGAAGTGATTTTAAATCAGAATCTTGCTTTTCTGGTGTGATGAGGTATTCAGGACTTGCTCTGGTGGGAGAACTGGGTTCTGAAAATCAGTCTGAAGTTTCCTCAGAAAATTGGACATAGTGTTACCTGAAGACCCAGCTATACCACTCCTGGACATATACCCAAAAGATGCTCCAACATATAACAAAGACACATGCTCCACTATGTTCCTAGCAGCCTTATTTATAATAGCCAGAAGCTGGAAAGAACCCAGATGCCCTTCAACAGAGGAATGGATACAAACAATGTGGTGCATTTACACAATCGAGTAATACTCAGCTATTAAAAGCAATGAATTCATGAAAATCTTCAGCAAATGTATCGAACTAGAAAATATCATCTTGAGTGAGGTAGCCCAATCACAAAAGAACACACATGGTATGCACTCACTTATAAGTGGATATTCGTCCAAAAGCTCGGAATACCCAAGATACAATTCGCAGACCAAATGAAGTTCAAGAAGGAAGACCAAAGTGTGGGTGCTTCGGTCCTTCTTAGAAGGGGGAACAAAATACTCATGGGAGCAAAAATGGATTCGAAGTGTGGAGCAGAAACTGAAGGAAAGACAATCCAGAAACTGCCTCACCTCCGGATCCATCCCATATACAGTTACCAAACGCAGACACTATTGTGGATGCCAAGAAGTGCTTCCTGACAGGAGCCTGATACAACTGTCTCCTGAGAGGCTCTGCCACAGCCTGACAAATACAGAGGCAAATGTTCTCAACCTACCCTTGGATTGAGCACAGGGTCCCCAATGGAGGAGTTAGAGAAAGGACTGTAGGAGTTGAAGGAGTTTGCAGCCCCATAGGAACTCCCAAAGCACCCAGGACTAAACCATCAACCAAAGAGTACATGGAGGGACCTATGGCTCCAGCCCCATATGCAGCAGAGGATAGCCTCTCAACGGGAGAAGAGGCCCTTGGTCCTGTGAAGGCTAGATGCTCCAGTGTAGGAGAATACGGGAGGTGGGGGCAGGATTGGGTGTGTCGGGGGAACACCCTCACAGAAGCAGGGGGAAGGAGGATGGGATAGAGGGTTTTGGGGGGGGTGCACTGGGAAAGAAGATAACATTTGAAATCTAACTAAAGAAAATATCCAATAAAAAAATATATCCCATGTAAGAGGAAGATAAATGACAAGAAAAATGGAAACTCTTTAAGATTATTGCTTCTGATATTTCAAATATTAGATATTTGCTGAATTTGTGTGTTTTTATAATAAAGAAATGAAATGAAGTGTAGCAGTTTACCAGAATAGACCACAAGAAAACATGCCAACATTCCCCTCTCAAGCACACAAACTAAGCTCCTAATATAGCACTGATCTCTACAGAACAAAGACTAGAGAATTTAGAGATAGACAGTCCATGGCCAGTTCTGTTGTGTGCCCAAAGCATTCTTTTAAGAAGTGCCAATGAAGCTGTTTGCTAAGTAATGAATAGCCCTTGCTTAAGTGAATTGTCAATTAAAGACTAACTGATTAAAAAAAGCTAAGACTGAATTAACTTTATTTTCATCTGACTGTGTTATTTTAGACTGCAATGGGTGCTTTCCACATTCTTAGGAAATACTATTTTCTCAATCTCCATGTGTAAATATCTTTTACCTTATGTATTATTTCTTGTTGATATTTTATGACATGTGGTATTTTATAAAATACATATACAACTCATCTAGGTATGTATATCATATATATTTGAAATATAGATACCACATGTGGTATATATGTATGCATATATACACAGACAAACAGGCACATATTATAAAGAATTGATGTGACATCATCTGAATGACAGCCCACTTCAATGAGAACTTTAAAAGGCTAAATTTTCTTTTTTTCTTATACTATAACCAACCACATTCTTGTTTAATTAAGAGAAACAACTTTAACTTGGTCATATTACTCCATATTTATGTAGTTTATGATTACAGAGCTATTATAATAGCTCTCTAGATCAAATGCAACACAGACATAAAATCACAATAGTTCAAATAATTACTTTAGAATAACTTTTTTGGTAGAATATCATGGTTCTGTGTTGGCTGGAAATAGCTGATGAAAAATAAGTATGCGGAGGGTAGGAAATGGCCAGAAATTTATTACTATTCTAATCATAAAATTTAGATTTTGTTTTGATGATTTTAAGGCACATATGTTAAAGTTCTCTGCTGTCTGTGTTTACAGGGATCAAGGAAGTTGCTGAAATAACTTTGTTCAGGTAAACAAAACACCTGAAAAATCTTTTGAGTAGTTCTACAAAATGTTAACTGGTCCATTTTAGATTTAAATATAACAGAAGTAATATCCTCTAAAGTTAAAAAAATCTGCTTTTAAAAAATTAAATCTGCTTATAATTTTTCTTTTTTTCTCTTTTAATAATTATGCCTATATTTTAAAGGCATTTTTATTAGATATTTTCTTTTTAAGGCATTTTTATTAGATATTTTCTTCATTTACATTTCAAATGCTATTAATTAAAATTATTTGGCATGCACTAATCATACCCACAGGATAGAGTGATTTTTCAGTCTATCTAATGTGTCAGGATCTAGTTGGGACATTGTAAGTAAAGACACCCTCATTGTCTGGATGCCCTTATTTGTTCACCATCTGCTTTCTTAGTTTAGATCTGCAATTGAGTTAATGATACTTCTAGTTGAATAGCGTTATGCTAGAAACTATCATTTAAGAGTCTAAGTTTCAGAGTTTCTCTCTCTTATGCTTATTTTTAAAATACATACTAAATGTCTTAAGATGTAGTAGTATATAGCGTTTTGTGTATGTCCTAAAATGATAAAAGTCCAGTATTCTATAAAGATGTGCTGTTCCTTTTCCTTTTGGTACTATGTATCTGCTGTTTTTATTTGTTCTCTCTCTCTGATGCATGTGTTCCCTTGCAGTGTACTAGCAATATAACAAAATTCCTTCCTTGATTCCCTGTCTTCTGGGTTCCATCCAACAATGTGGGAAAATTTGCTTAGACCAGTGTCCCTGAAATATTTCCTAGTTGGTCTGGTGAGAATATCTCTAAGATATATTCCTGTGGGTATTTATCAGCTTTACAGCATGATGTATCAGCTGTTCAGCCAAACAGAACTTTAAGCTTTAGGCTTTAAGATTTTTATTGCCTGCTGCTTTGAGAACCAATTTATGAAGAGGCAACAAGAAAATTTGTAATTATGTGGGAACACCAGACACACATTAGTTACAGAATTTTGCTCTTGCTTTCAGTAGATTTTGAGTTGCCCACTTAAAATGAATTGGCTATGAAATCTATAGTTTTGCTATGTATTTGTTCATTTGGTAGAAGTTCTTTCTAAACAAGCAGAAAAAGAATTCATACAATATTTATTGCCATGAGGTCATATTTATCTTTCCCATAGACTTTCAGAGAAAAACCTTGATGCATTTATTCTGTAATTATAACTTGCTGATATAGTGGGTATCATCTCTGAGGGCATATATACCCTTTCATTATAGAAGCATAGACGTTCAATATGCTTAAAATTTTTCTTGATGGGGTAACTGGGGCTTTTCTGGGGTTTCTTGGCTCCTCAATTCACGCCTACAGTTTCTGATATGAAACCACAGGGTTCCTCTTTAATGGGAGAGTGTTTAGGAGTTTTTTGTTTTTACTTTTGAAAATTCAGGAGCCAGCTCTTTAACAGGAGTCTTTCTGTATTTCCAAATGGGGTTCTTTTATTTATTTAATTTTTTTGAGAATTTCATGAATGAGCACACTATATTTGCATAATTTCCACCCCACCCTCTGTTTTGTGAAATTCTTTTTTTAAAAATTATTTTCTTAATTTACATTTCAAATGCTATCCCGAAAGTCCCCTCTACCCTCCCCCCGCCCTGCTCCCCTACCCACTCATGCCCACTTCTTGGCCCTGGCGTTCCCCTGTATTGGGGCATATAAAGTTTGCAATTTCCTTTTGTGTCCCTTTCCATATGAGAAAGACTTGGAAGGCAGAACCTGGGATGTCTCGCAAAGCCCCGGTCTTCAGTGGATACTGAACCAAGACTTTCGACTCCCCAAAAGGGACCCAGTTCCCACCCCAAGGGGAAAGCCTTCTCTAGTGAGATGGAAGATTTGCAGTACCTTTCTACCACAGAAATGTATTTGTGTCATTGGCACCAGCCTCCCCCATCACCGTTACTATTAGGGAGAAGAAGGAGGAGACTGTAGCAAGTAAGGCATAGAGAACACTTGTTCTTATACCCTAGTGGTGACAGTCAAGCTAACAAGTGTGAAAGGCCTTTGGCAATTTTAAAAAGTGCAATCAATAAAGCAGAGCTCTATCAAGAATGAGAAAGTTAACAGCCAGAGACAGACAATGTGCAGGCATTGCAAATAGATGGAATTACAGCAAAATGTGCTCAATGTATGTGTCTGCTTACAACACTGGGAGATGTGTTTGCCAATAAGTTGCTCATCACAGGAGCACCAGACTTGGGGGGTGTAATCTCCGGCAACTTGCATGCCCTCTGAAAGAAGGGTTTTCTGTGCTGTGAAATGCATAGAACTTAACACTTTGCTGTGCATGCAATTGATATTGTGTGAAACCTGGGAGGGTGGTCTTTGGGTGTTCTCAGGGACCAATGGTAATTTTTGGTTAGGGAGACAGCTTGGGGTGGGGAATTTCAACTGGGCCTCCACTCTCTAACTACATAAACATTTATCTGTATATCTCTGTCCCGGTCTGAGGGTAGGAGGAATCTGCCAAAGACCAACAATCTTACTTTACTGCACTTTACAAGTTCTAAGATGTGTAGAGTTCACTTGGATTCCAGTAGCCCATTGTTTGTTCATAGATTTAAATAAAATGGTCTACAAACTAAAAAAAAATTTTTTTTCTTAACTTCCAGCTTAGATCTAGGTAGGTATATATGATATTTGAAGGTGATATTTTAGAGCATTTGACTTCTTTACCTTATTTCTTGTTTCTTACATATGCTGTATGGGATAATGGCCCAACAACTATGTCTATGATCTAGTTCCCAAAGTTTACGAGCGCAAGAGAGAGTATATTTTGCTTATAGAATTAAGGTTGTCAATCTGATAGAATGAAAATAGGAAGGATTACTCCAAACTTATCAGATAGACCTAATGTAATCACAAAGCTGCTTGAACAGAAGGATACAGAGTCGGTCAGAGTGATGTCAAACTTAAGGGTTCTATCCCACACAACATTTTCAAAAAGAGAGAGGAAAGAGAGATAAGTCTCAAACTGAGGTAGTCTCTGGAAACTAAAAAAGGCAAGGAAACCTACCAGATACTATGATGTTTATTCTCTAGAAACCCAATTCATACTCTTATCCTCCCAAATGGAAAAAAAAAACTTAAAATTTAAATCACTGTTATGATTTTTTATAGAGATAGCAGAAATTAATACATACACTTGCATAGAATACTTTATTGTTTTGGGGTGTGAAGTACAGAATGTTTTATAATCCAAAAGATCAATTATAAAATGATATTTGATTTACAAGGTTATTATTTAATTCTTTGACAAGATTTTTAGGGAAGGGCAGGCAGAACTAGAGATTTAACCTGAGACCTCATACATGCTTAACAACATTCTACCACTGAAAAATATTTTCAGTCCTTCAACTCTTTTTAAAATTTGAGATAGTGACTCACTAAATTTCTCAGGGTAGAATTGCACTTACAATCCTTTCACATCAACCTCTGGAGCAGCTGAGGCAATAGGTTTATGCCGGTAATCCTGGCCAATCATCATTTCTATACTCATTACATTATTCTGCTATTTTCCCAAAGAAAAATTAACATGTTTAACATTGTATAGGTTATAAATGATCAAGGGATAAACATATTCATGTAATATACATCAACTTTTGTACCAAAGATTAAAATATATGAAAATGGTAGAAATTTAATACCAACACTCTCTTCATATTCTGGCAAAAGGAGATAATTTATGCCAGGATCAGTGTTCTGCAACATTGTGGAATTTTTCAAGGAGTTATAGAAGCATACCACAGTGCAATTATGAATGAAACTTTCTGCTTCAACATTTAATCAGTATCCCCACAAACCAATCCAACATATAGTGAGTGAATGAGTTCTTTAAGTTGGAGTTGTGATTTTCAAGTTGTAGTGACACTCAGCAATTAAAGCAACCTGTCTGTGACCAAAAAAGCTACTTCTTGGAGTAAGCTGCTGTCTTTTCTGCACACACTTCATGGATCCTGGAGCCAGATTCCAGTTTTCTGTAATTGCCTTTTCGTTCTGATGCTGTAATTTGTGTTAAAAAATGTTTATTGGGAAGTGAGGACTGAGTTTCCCCAAATCTCCACTCACAAGAATGAGTGAGTTATATGTTTTTTTGTTTATTTATATATATATATATATATTAAAAAGCCTAGTAAATTTGACCTGTTAAAACTAAGTTTAGCTTCCTTTTATGCCGTTTAGTAAAATATTGGTAACAGTATTGTCAACAATGTGAGGCAGCCATGTGAGGATTAGAAAACTAAATTTGGCCAGGAAGGGGTGCTACTTACTAGCTTGATAATCATGGCTTCCTCAGTCTCCTTTTTTTAGAGAATCAGGACCACCAGCTTAGGGATGACACCACTCACAAAGGGCTGGGGACCCCCTTTCATCATTAATTAAGAAAATGTTTGAAGCCAGCCTGGTCTATAGACCTAGTTCCAGCAAAGTTAGGACTATGTGGCAAAAGCTTGTCTCAAAAGGTAGATAGATAGATAGATGAAAGATAGATAGAGGTGATAAATAGATGAAAGCCATGTAGCAAGATAGAAAAAAAATCATTACCTTTCAAATTCAAGGTTTTGGTGATTATTATACACTTTATTTATTTATTTATTTATTTATTTATTTTTATTATTTTACATTCAAGTTATTGACACTGTTACGAACATGTCATGAATTTTACACTCAACACTGTGGTTACTTTGTGGGCAAGGGTTTATTAAAGTACCTTAGACTACAAGAGAGAAAGACAGTTAATGTGATTATTACATATATTTGATGAAGCTACTGAAGATTATACAAAGAAGATGCAGTGGGTATCTGTCTTTGTTTTGTTTAGAAACTATTTCTTTAGTAGCTCATCACAGAAATGTCCAATATCTTTATACTTTGATTAAGTGGAGAACTGCTGTGCATTTGAGACTGTCTCTCAAAATGGCTGTCAGATTGCATTGACATGGGTCATTACACAGTTGGTATTTGTGCAATGTATTCTATCATGTAAAATGGGAAACAAATGTGTTCTTCACATGTTTTGCTTTCAGTGTAAGTAAAGCTTTTTTGAATCTTAAATATTTATTGTGTCACTTTCTCTGTTATTACTATGTGTCTTTAGATCCATTTTCTCTGAGTATCATAACTCTAAAATTTGTATTAACCCAATGTTATATGTTTCACTTATTGCAAATAACCATGAAGATAATTGTTTTGGATTTATTTTTGTTGCTTGGATACAATATTCTGAAAAAAGCAACCCCAGGGGCAAAGGATTTAGTTTTAGATTACAATTGCAACTAACAGTCAATCATGAGAGCAGGTCAAGGAGTCAGAAACCTGAGGGAGCCAGTAATATTTCCATTCAAGCACAGAGTAAAAATAAACGTGTCATATCAAAAAAAAAAAAAAAAGGTAACAATTGAACTTTGAGAGATTAGTTTTTAAGCAATTGTGATTTCCTTCTTTAGATTTATTGATTTTATTATTTTCTGTGTATGAGTGTTTTATTTGCTTATATGTCCACAGAGCCCAGAAGAGTGATATTATAGATAGTTATTGGTTGCTACATGAGTGCTAGGAATCAAACCTAGCTCCTCTGTGTAGCTGTCAGTGTTCTTAACCACTGAATCATCTTTCCAGGTTCCAAGCCTCAATTGTGATTTCTTACTTGATGGTTTTTCATGGTATTAAGTATAAACACAGATTGTTTTATGGTGGCTAGCTATTAAAGAATTGACCACCATCACAGACTGTGTATTTGGGCAGTCTGAGAGCTATAGTTTTGCTGTATAGCTCAACGGATGTGTGTCCTTGGTTGAATTTCTACAATCTTCCTAAGTCTAGGTTTGTACTTAATCTTGAAAACGAACAATGATAAGAATGGTTTAGATCTAGATCCATTGAGAAGTCAAATATGAGATGAAATATATAATGTCTGGTGCTTAGTGCAGGGGTATTATGTCATACATAATAGTCACTTAACATTATTTTATTTATTTTTAATAAGCCACTATTTGTGACTCCTATTTTTATTTGTCAAGAGACCAGTGTTAATCTTAAAACTAAGAATCTACCTTTGGAGGTGTTGATTATATGGGCTATATCTACATACAGACTTCTTTACATTGCAAAACAATGTGAAGGAAGGAAGCAATGAGAATGCTGGAAAAATAGAAGGTCTAGAGTTTGGAAATCCAAAAGCTACATACTGTTTGATTTTTGAAAATTGATCTAGCCCTTGGTCACATTTGGTTTTTAGAATGCATATTAGCAAATCTTTTTCCTATTCCTCTAGTATTCTAAACATTAATGTCTTTCAAGAAAAATTAATTTGTAGGTAATCTTTCCCTTTGAACTAAATTCTTATAGCAATAACATCATATTCATCTTAATCACTGTGGAACTTTTTTCTAATATCTTATCTTCTAACTTAATTTAATTATTAATTAACCTTGAATTCTTTCCTACCAGCTTTGTAAATTTTACTTAGGAAAATATTTTTCTCAATAAAGTAGTAAACATGAGTGGCAGACATTCTATTGCAAAATTAATTTTATAAACTTCACTAGGTTCTTTCACCTTTGCTTTAGTTTCAGTATAATTACTAGTAACCTCCATAATGTTGAATAAACTTCTCCAGTATCTCTATCTATCTATCATCTATCTATCTATCTATCTATCTATCTATCTATCTATCTATCTATCTATCTATCTATCATCTATCTATCATCTATCTATCTATCTATCTATCTATCTATCTATCTATCATCTATATCTATTCATCTATCTCTCATTTACTATCTATCTATCCATCCATTCCATTCCGTTATCTCTCTACACAAACTATTTACAAATTCTCTTCAGCTTGGGAATAAATCCAATTTGACCCTTTAGTTGAATAATGAGGTGTGTGATAAAGTGAATTTTATGGGTGACTTGAGGCAGAGGAACCAGACAGTCTGAGTTCAAACACTTGTCACTTCAACATCCACAAGTAATTTTATCAAAATTCCCCTATTTAGAGACTATAAATCGTCAAGACTCAGTATCTATAGAATAGATTTATCTGTGATTTCAAATACTTTAATAAGCATAAAGCATGTAAAAATAGGCCTTGGGACAATTAAGTTCCTTTAATCTATTTTATTATTCTTTGGAGTATTTATTTCAGAGACTGGAGTGGTGACTCAGAGGTTAAAAAGCATTTGCTGCTCTTGGAAAGAACATAGGTTTGGTTTCCAGCATCCACATCACTTCTCACAGAACACAAGTTCCAGGCAAATCCACCATGCTCTTCTAGTTTCTGCAGGAACTGCCTGTGCATGTGCTACACATACATACATGCAGACAAAGTATACACATAAAATATACATAAATAATTTCAACATGATCCAAATACTTATACAATTCTGTGATTTAATTATCAGTAATGTAATGTGCTGCCCAATAATCAAGCAGGTAAAAGCTGAAAAATGTCTGTTTTCTTTAACAAGAAGACTGTCTAAGAAGGATGTCCCTTCAATGAAAAGAGGTTTTCTAGTAGATCACCTAGAAGAGTCAATATTTTTTTCTGCTTCCTGAATTTCTACAGAAGGGGATATGACAGATGCAGTGAGTATAGTCTAGAGGCTTTCCTAAAAAAAACCATGAACTATAATTTTAAGATAACAGTGAGAGTAGGATAGCAGACTGAATTCCATGTGGGTGATAGGATACTGAAGTTTGAACATTTGCATAGCAGTAGAGAGCTCCAGGAAGTTTCAAAGGGTCAGATACTCATATGTGGATAGTCTTCTGTTATGACACTACCAGTCTGATAGATTATTGAGGAATTAACAAATTCCTAAATAAATGGAACTTTACTATGTGTTACATGACATTTTTCTTGGATGTCTTTGTGAGAAAAATAATTTGCTCTTTAATTTGTCATTTTAAAATACAAAATTCCCTGAGGAATAAGATTCATGCTTCAAAATACCTCGCGCTTGGTAGTATTTATAAACATAAATTTCTGCTTATTTTGTCTTGGTCAATTTGCATTTTATTTCACTCAATTGACATGCTATTTTTGAATGTCAAAATAGGGTTCCCTTAGCAGAAACAGTTTTCTGCTAAGAAAATTGGGTTTGTATTAGGCTGTTTTTCATTTATTTATTTTTTATTGTCCTTCTCATGTTTAATTGCACTTATGCCAAATTAAGCAAGTGTTTAATTCAAAACCTGATGATGGTTTCCATTAGCTGTGTTCTAAACACAAACATGCTATGGCATTTTTACTCCAATTCAGGAAAATAGTTCTAAGACTTATAGAAACTATTTGTGTGTAATTAATACTCTAATGTCTTACTTGGGATTTCTCTGAACACCAGAACCAAAAGCAAGTTGTAGAGGAAAGGGATTATTTGGCTTATACTTTCATACCATAGTCTATCACTTGAGGAAGTCAGGATAAAAACTCAAGTAGGAATGGAACCTCAAGTTAGGAGCTAATGCAGAGGCCATGAAAGGGTGCTATTTATTAGCTTGATAATCATGGCTTCCTCATTCTCCTTTTTTAGAGAATTCAGGGCCTCTAGCTTAGGGATGACACCACCCACAAAGAGCTGAGGAACCTCATTCATCATTAATTAAGAAAATGTCTTTAGGCATGCCTGCAGCCCTATCTCAGTTGAGGTACCCTCCTCTCAGCTGACTTAATTAGCCTGGATCAAGATGATATAGAACTATCCAGTATACTCTAAAATATTTTAGATCAAAAAAATGTTTTTATTGATGTCACCCTGACTTTTTATTGGTACAGAACATTTTTCTAAGAAGTAATGTTTCGAAGATTAAAATATTCTTCTGCATTGTATTTTATTATAATATTAGTAAGCAGTAATTGAAAGTAACATCTCTAAGTTTTTTTCTGGAAACATATCTGCCTTTTAAATTTAGAGAATGGCTATAGAACGACTCAACAATAATGCCATGAAGGGGTGAGAGAATGAATGAATGGATAAACACAATACTATATTCAACACCATTCAGAGGCTAAAAATACATTATAATTCTCAAACACAATACTAATTTGCTGCTTATCAAAGCAATTTCTTTTAACTGATACTAAA
The DNA here is from genome assembly GCA_902729485.2 of Mus minutoides. Lineage (NCBI taxonomy): Eukaryota > Metazoa > Chordata > Mammalia > Rodentia > Muridae > Mus > Mus minutoides. The sequence goes on along the minus strand of LR753580.1, from coordinate 159,661 downwards.
ATAGATTTATAAAGGTTTTTTTGTTTTTACAAAATTCTTAATGAAAAGTATACACACCTTTCTTCCAATAGATATTAACAACATACACAAAATGAGATAGCTTCTAAGGAAGTACTGTGAAAACTATCCAATCAGAATAATTGACCATGGTGGTGTACAGGACTATTCGTATAGGAGACTGCTATGACTCTATGGCATTTTCTGCTGCCAGCTGCTAGTTTTCAATTATCCAGTTGCATAAAATGGAGAAGAAGTAGAAGAGACAAAGGGGGGAAAAAGGAAGAGGGAAGCGGGAGAAAGGCAGACAAACAGAAATAAAGATGGAGGAAAAGAAGGAGCATCTGCATAATGGAATAGTAAAGATGGTATCCTTAGAGACAGACAGAACGTTTACATCATTTTAAAGATAAATATTCATCCATTCTCATGTGCTGTCTGGAAAGGCATCAGCATGGACATTATAACATTGGACAAGTTGTGACATCTCTCTGAATTCCTTCCTTCCCTCCCTCCCTCCCTCCCTCCCTTCCTTTCTTTCTTCCCTTTTTTCTTTTTGGATATTTTCTTTATTTACATTTCAAATGTTTTCCCCTTTCCAGGTCTCCTCTTCGATAGCCCCCTCCCCTTCTCCCTTCCCCCTTCCCCCCTCCCCCTGCCTCTATGAGGGTGCTCCCCCACCTACCCATTCCTATCCTCCTGCCCTGGCATTTCCCTACACTGGGGAATTGAACACCCTCAGGCCCAAGTTCCTCTTTTCCCACAGATGTCCAACAAGGCCATCTTCTGCCACATATGTGGCCAGTACCATGGGTTGCTTCATGTGTATTTTTTGGTTGGTGGTCCAGTCCCTGGGAGCTCTGGGGGTCTGGACTCTTGATACTGTTGCTCCTTTCATGGGGCTACATAACCCCTCAGCTCCTTCAGTCTCTTCTCCATCTCCATCTCCTCCATCAGGGGCCCCTGAGCTCAGTCCAATAGAGCTTCCTCCTCTGTATTTGTCTGACTCTGGCAGAACCTCTCAGGAGACAGCCATATCAAGCTTCTAAGAGCAAGCATTTTCGTGAATCCGTGATAACACACGGGTTTGCTGCCTGCATATGGGATGGATCCTCAGGTGGGTCAGTCTCTGGATGGCCTTTCCTTCAGGTTCTGTTCTACTCTTTGTCTCCATATTTCCTCCTGTGAGTATTTTGTTCACCCTTTTAAAAAGCACTGAAGCATCCACATTTTGGTTTTCCTTCTTCTTAGGTTTCATATTAAAATTTTAAACAAATATTTTATTATTGTTTACAAGAATTTTATACAATGCATTTTGAGGATATACACCCCCAACTACTCCCAGTTTCACCCATACTTACCTATTTCAATTTTGTGTCCTTTTTCCTCAACCTTCTTAAAAATTTAATAACTCATTGACTCCAACTCATGCTGCCCATACACTCTTTGGTTTGGGGCCATCTCTAGAGTATAGATGACTACCAGGAGACACATTCTTAAGGAAAACTGACTTCCCCTCCCAAAGAAGCCTATAATGATCTGTAGCTCCTCAGTTATGGATGAAGGATCATGGAGTTCTTCTCCATGCTAGAATGCTGGCTGGTTTAATCTTGTGTAATAAACCCCAGCTCCTGTGAGTTTATGAGTGCAGAGGTCATGTTATATCTAGAAGACAGTGAAAGCTAGTAGAAGTTCCATAGTCTGACTCTTAAAATTTTTTGGCTTCTTCTTCTGTGATGATTCCTGAGCCTTAATTATTAACTCTAGAAATTAGATTTTTTTGATGTTTGTCACTTACTGAGATATATGGATGAGTAATGAACAGCAAAACAGTATAGATTCTGTGTTGGGTAAGAAATTTGCCAGCACCAAACATTTTCAGTTGTCCTCTGACAAGTTGCCACACATATAAATTGTTCACACTATAATACCTGGTCAGTGTAAGGTATTCCTTCCCTCTGCAAAGGGGTAGAAAGTCATGGGGGTAAAACAGTGGCAACAGGGTCAGAAAGAACACAAGACCTCACCAGCAATGCTAACTCCAGAAAAGTCCATGCCAGAAAAGACTTCACCATAAGGCTGACGACTTGGAGTATACTCTCTTGAACCATTCTGAGCACTTTGGAAAGTATTCCTATGTACTCTAGATTGTATTTCTTAGTTGAAGGACCTCTTTTGCAAAGGCATGTGAGATAAGCCATTTAGAGACATGGACTAAAGAAGCTGACAAAATTTTCTCCTGGTGACACAATTTTATCTGTTCCAGTGGATTTCACTTTTGAACCTCTCAGCCTTCACATCTTAGGCATCTCTTGGTACTCTAATGACATGAGTCTTCTTGTCTCTGCAATTCTCCCATTTGAGACTTTTTAATCAACTAACTACTGATTCATTTAATGCTGCAGATTATGCCTTTCATACTTGTGCCTGGCAATTTTCCACGACACCTCTTTCCTTGATGAATGCCTTACTGATGGGATTATTTTTTTCCTGGTATATGTAAAAGTACTTTGTGGTGAAATGGAGAATGTGAGGTTTAAACCAGGGATGGTGTCTTAGTCAGGGTTTCTATTCCTGCACAAACATCATGACCAAGAAGCAGTTGGGAAGGAAAGGGTTTATTCAACTTCCACTTCCACATTGCTATTTATCGCCAAGGAAGTCAGGACTGGAACTCAAGCAGGAGCTGATGCAGAAGCCATGGAGGGATGTTCTTTACTGGTTTGCTTCCCTGGCTTGCTCAGCCTGCTCTCTTATAGAACCCAAGACTGCCAGCCCAGAGATGGTCCCACCCACAAGGGGCCTTTCCACCTTGATCACAAATTGAGAAAATACTCCACAGCTGGATCTCATGGAGGCACTTCCCCAACTGATGCTCCTTTCTCTGTAATAACCCCAGCCTGTGTCAAGTTGACACATAAAACCAGCCAGTACAGATGGCCTGGAATGCCTGGGTTGCCAGAATTTAATGATGTTGGCTGGCTTTGCGAATAGAAGAAGAATGTATCACCTTGAATTCTCATCAATACCACCTAGTGATTCATTAAGACTTCCAGTGCCCAAGCCTCAGCCCAGATAATTGAAAGCTTTGTGGGTTGGCCTGTGCTAACTTTCTGAATTTTGTAATAAAAATGTTCAAATATATACTAATGAACCAAGCATAAAGTTTCCTTATCCACTACCTAGTTTGAACAGTTGTAATATTTTGTTATAGTTCATGTGTTTTTGCACTCAGGCATGTATAAACACGCACATTCATATAATAAAGCACTCTCATATGCTAATTCTTTTCATGCATTGGTTACATGTATCATTTATTTCCAAATCTAAACCAATGTCTCTGATTTCCTTACCATTTAAACAAATGATATTTCAACCACCTAATTGTTTTTTAAAGTATCTAATATCAAGGATTATTGAAGTACAGTTTTAACTAATTTGTTTCCTTGTCCCATACATTCTCTAGAATAAGGACATTAAGTTTTTTTTTTTTTTTTTTTTTTTTTTTTTTTTTTTTTTACTTGATTCAGCTTAAACCTTGTCATCAAGGGTGCCCATGCACTATGCTGTGAACTACATGTTATAACACAGTCTAAACACATAATGTCACTGCTATTTATAATGAATGGTTATATCTCTTGGCTTTAAGACTTCTACATCTAATTACAATGATTCTCTTATTTTATTAGGGATTGTATAAATTGATTTATAATTATTATTACTTTATTAACATGATTATTATATAAGTACCTACATTAAACTACTTATTTTATAAACTATGGGTAAAAGTATAATTTCAAGTTGTTGAATCTCCTGGAACTGGAGTTATAGGCATTTGTGAGTTCCCCAATATGTGTACTGAGAATTGACCTCTATTATTATACAAGAGCAGAAAGATACTTGAATTAATTATAAATCTAATTAATTCAGCCTCCTATATGCATGTTTTTAATAGTTGTTTTATTTGTAATTGTGTGTGTGTGTGCGTGTGTGTGTGTGTGTGTGGGTATGTGTACACAAGTGCAGGTGTCCTGGAAGGCCTGAGGCACTGGTTGCAGCTGGAGTCATTGGTAGTTGTAAGCTTCCTGATGTAGGTGCTGGGAAGCAAACATGAGTCCTTTGGATGAGAACTATGTGACCTTAATCACATCTCTCTAGCTCTTCGTATATTTTTAAATAAATTAACTAATTAATTTTATAATATTTGAGATTATAACATATTTATAACATTCTTCTTTCTCAATTTCAAACTCTTAGCCTATTTTTCACTAATTATTTTTGCATGCATAAATGTATATATGCACATATTCATAAATACAACCTATTCAACCCATACAATATTACTTGTGTGTATGTTTTTCAGGGCTGACCAGTTATTGGAAAACCAATTGGTGTGCTCTTCCATGGGGAAGACCACCTCTCCTGCTCCCAGTTTTTCTCAGTTGCCAATACTTCATTGTACAGGGTTGGTGCCTCATGGGCTTTTCCCTGTCCATTTTGACATGTCTATTGGTATGATATTTGCTCAGTCCACATTTGAGTAGTCATGCAAGTGAAACTGTATGAATATAGCTCCTGATATTACTAGGAAATACAATCTCACAGCAAAATCCCTGACCCTCTAACCCTTAGTCTTTATGACTACCTCCCACAATTTTCCCTGAGGCTTAAGTGTGGAATTTTTATTTATATAAATGTATCAATTAAGACTGGTCCCTCCTTGTGAGGCTATGCCAATGCCTGGCAAATACAGAAGTGGATGCTCACAGTCATCTACTGGATGTAACACAGGGCCTTCAAAGAAGGAGCTAGAGAAAGTATCCAAGGAGCTGAAGGGGTCTGCAACCCTATAAGAGGAACAACGATATGAACTAACTAGTACCCCCAGAGCTTGTGTCTCTAGTTGCATATGTAGCAGAAGATGGCCTAGTTGGCCATCATTGGGAGGACAGGCCCTTAGTCTTGCAAAGATTATATGCCCCAGTACAGGGCAATACCAGGGCCAGGAAGCAGGAGTGGGTGGGTTGGAGAGCAGGGGGAGGGGGAAGGGTATAGAGGACTCTCAGTATAGCATTTGAAATGTAAATGAAGAGAATATCTAATAAAAATTGTTTTTTTAAAAAAGATTTGTCTCTACAACTCAACATATTGATTAGTTGTGGTCTCCAACTGTTGTGAGGAGAACTATGCTTTGAATGTGCACAGGAAAGTATAATTTCACAGATTCTACAACTATCCATGATTTAGCTGAAGAGTCTGTTTACACTTCTTTTTAAATGAGCTAAAAGTTGGATCACATGAATACCATTGGCATTATTCACATCTAAGAAAGCAGGTCTAGTGTTAAAAAACATTGTATTAGAGTAAGATATCTTATTATGTTCTTATTTATATAAACCTTTTTCTTTTCTTTCTTTTATTAAATTATTTTATTTATTTACATTCCAAAAATTGCCCCCCTTCCAGGTCTCCTTCCCTGAGTTCTTCACCACCCCACCCCTGACTCTGAAAGGGTGCTCTCCCAACCAGCCACACAATTAAGCACATCAATTCAATGTACTCTTCCTGGGGCATTGAATTTCCACACAATTAATCACATCCTCTCCCACTGAGGCCGTACAAGGCAGTCCTCTGCTACACATATTCCCTGGGGCCATGAACCAGCCCATATAAGTTCCTTGGTGTTTGGCTTAGTCTCTGGGAGCTCTGAGGGGTCCAGGACAGTTGACACTGCTGTTCTCTCTATGGGGTTACAATCCCCTTCAGCTTCTTCAGTTCTTCCTCCTACTCTTCCATATTGGTTCCCAACCTCAATCCAATGGTTGGCTATAAGTATCTGCATTTGTCTTAGTCAGTTGCTGGTAAAGCCTCTCAGAGGACAGCCATGCCAGGATTCAGCAATAGTGACAGGACTTGGTGTGCATGCATAGAATTGATCACAAGTTGGCTTGGTCATTGGGTGGCCTTTCTTTTAGTTGGTATTTCATTTTTGTCTCTGAGTCACCTTTAGACAAGAACAATTCTGGCTTAAAATTTTTGAAGATGCATGGGTAGTTTCCTGCTTCAACTGGGTGGCATTCTATCTACTGGATATGGTTGCTTCCGGTTCCAGTGCCCCACTGTTAGGTATTTTGGGTAATGTCATTCCCATTGAACCCTTTCATATCCCAGGTCTCTGGGACTTTCTAGAGGTTACCCCTAGGAAGCTTAGCAAGAAGAAAGGCCCAAGTGTGGATACCTAAAATCTATTTAGAAGGAGAACAAAATAATCATGGGAGGCAGAAGGAGGGAGGAAATTGGGTGGAAGAGGGGAAGGGGAGGGGAAAAGGAAGGGCAGGATCAGGTATGGGGAGAGATAGGAGGGATGCCCAGTATGCAACAATGTGGGTTAGGGAGTAAGAGGAACCTCTTATATAAACTTTCCATCCCATAAACAACCACCAAACCCAGACACTATTGTATATGTCAACAAGATTTTGCTGACAAGACCCTGATATATCTGTCTCCTGTGAGGCTATGCCAATGCCTGGCAAATACAGAAGTGGATGCTCATAGTCATCTATACAGAAGTGGATGCTCATAGTCATCTATTGGATGGAAGGAGCTAGAGAAAGTACCCAAGGAGCTGAAGGGGTCTGCAACCCTATAGGAGGAACAACAATATAAAATAACTAGTACCTCCAGGGCTTATGTCTCTAGCTGTATATCCAATTCTCAATGGGAGAAGCCCCTGGTCTTGTGAAGATTCTATGCCTCACTATAGGGGAATGCCAGGCCAGGAAGCAGGAGTGGGTGGGTTGGGGCGCAGGGGGAGGGGGAAGGGTATAGGGGATTTTTGGAGAGGAAACTAGGAAAAAGGATAGCATTTGAAATGTAAATGAAGAAAATATCTAATCCAAAAAGAAAAAAAATTCAAATGAGCCTCTTTTTTGAAATTCTTTGAACTTACATGTTTCTTGTTTTACTAGGTAAGTCAGAGTAAAAAGTAAATAATCTGTTTAAAAACGGACAATCTCCACAACTATTTTCAAGAGCTAAGAAATTTTTAAAAGAGCTGCTGTAATGTCTCAGTTCAATCTGATTTCAGATTTGACTCCTTGAAAAAAAATCTCTTCTTTGTAAGTATTTCTAATTTTTGTATGCTTGATTGGGTACTCTGTCTTCAAGACAGAGTATTAAGAATGCAAATATATATATATGTAATTTGCATTCTTAATACTATATATATATATATATATATATATATATAGGAACAGATCACTGAAAGAAAATAGACAAGGCTAATTAGGAAGATTTGTAGTATTCATAAAAATATACATAAGAAACCCATAGGTAATAGCATATAAATAAGAAACATGGGTAATGGCATGAATAGAAAAAAAGTGGGAGTGGGTGGGTAGGGGAGCAGGGTGGGGGGAAGGTATAGGGAACTTTCGGGACAGCATTTAAAATGTAAATAAAGAAACATTTGAAATGTAAATAAAGAAAATATCTAATAAAAAAGAAAAGTATCTAATATATATATATTTTTTCCCCTGTGCCCAAATCTTCGAGGCTTTTCCCCACTTTCTCCTCTACAAATTTCAGTGTCTCTGGTTTTATGTGGAGTTCCTTGATCCACATAGACTTGACCAGTGACATCAAGGTCCAGGGTGTGCTATGGTACCTGCATTGTGGATATATATATATATATATATATATATATATATATATATATATATGAAAATAAAGACACATCTACTGCGCGATCTCGCAGGAGGACCCCAGAGGACTCTTCACGCTGCAGGCACCCTAGCACACCCCGGTCCTTGAGATCACGGGTAAGTGGAACGCAACATCAGTTCCAAAAAACCCAGAGGGTCTTGTGCTAGCAGAAACAGGGACAAAGGACACTTGCCCAACCAGTGGCTGGGGTTCATTCTGGTCAGTGCCACTCCTGTGCCATCTTTGGCATCATCTCAGCGGAGGTCCCCAGAGGACTCTCCACACTGCAGATACCCTAGCACACCCTGAACCTTGATATCACTGGTCAAGCCTATGTGGATCAAGGAACTCCACATAAAACCAGAGACACTGAAATTTATAGAGGAGAAAGTGGGGAAAAGCCTCGAAGATTTGGGCACAGGAGAAAAATTCCTGAACAGAACAGCAATGGCTTGTGCTATAAGATCGAGAATTGACAAATGGGACCTCATAAAATTGCAAAGTTTCTGTAAGGCAAAAGACACTGTCAATTAGACAAAAAGGCCACCAGCAGATTGGGAAAGTATCTTTACCAATCCTAAATCAGACAGGGGACTAATTTTCAATATATATACAGAACTCAAGAAGATGGACTCCAGAGAATCAAATAACCCTATTAAAAATGGTGTACAGAGCTAAACAAAGAATACTCAACTGAGGAATACTGAAGGGCTGAGAAGCACCTAAAAAATGTTCAACATCCTTAATCATCAGGGAAATGCAAATCAAAACAACCCTCAGATTCCACCTCATACCAGTCAGAATGGCTAAGATAAAAATTCAGGTGACAGCAGATGCCGGCAAGGATGTGGAGAAAGAGGGACACTCCTCCATTGCTGGTGGGATTGCAAGCTGGTACAACCACTCTGGAAATCAGTCTGGCGGTTCCTCAGAAAATTGGACATAGTACTACAGGAAGATCCAGAAATTCCTCTCCTGGGCATATACCCAGAAGATGTTCCAACTCATAATAAGGACACATGCTCCACTATGTTCTTAGCAGCCTTATTTATAATAGCCAGAAGCTGGAAAGAACCCAGATGTCCTTCAACAGAGGAATGGATACAGAAAATGCAGCACATTTACACAATGGAGTACTACTCAGCAATTAAAAACAATGAGTTCATGAAATTCTTAGGCAAATGGATGGATCTGGAGGATATCATTCTAAGTGAGGTAACCCAATCACAAAAGAACACACCTGGTATGCACTCACAATAAGTGGATATTAGCCCAGAAACTTAGAATATCCAAGATACAATTTGCAAAACACATGAAACTCAAGAAGAAGGAAGACCAAAGTGGGGATACTTCATTCCTTCTTAGAATGGGGAACAAAATACCCATGGAATGAGTTACAGAGACAAAGTTCGGAGCTGAGATGGAAGGAAAGACCATCCAGAGACTGCCCTATTCAGGGATCCATCCAATATATATCCAACAAACCCAGACACTATTGCATATGCCAGAATGATTTTGCTGACAGGACCCTGACATAGCTGTCTCTTGTGAGGCTATGCCAATACCTGGCAAATACAGAAGTGGATGCTCACAGTCATCTACTGGATGGACCACAGGGCCCCTAATGAAGGAGCTAGAGAAAGTACCCAAGGAGTTAAAGAGGTCTGCAACCCTATAGGAGGAACAATGATATGAACTAACCAGTACCCCCCAGAACTGTGTCTCTAGTTGCATATGTAACAGAAGATGACCTAGTAGGCCATCAATGGGAGAAGAGGCCCTTGGTATTTCGAAGATCGTATGCCCCAGTATAAGGGAATGCCAGGGCAGTGGGATTGGGTAGTTGGGCAGCTGGGGGCTTTGGGGATAGCATTTGAAATGTAAATGAAGAAAATATCTAATAAAAAAGAAAATAAAGACAATTGTACTGATTTATCACCAAATTGATATGATAGATAAAAATCTATATATAATACAGTTAATTTAAATCATTATCAATGATAAAAATTATGCAATGTAATTTATAATTATTGACTGTTTAATGGATTTTACTTAATGTAATTTAACTTCATATTATTATTTGGTTTTTAAAATGTTAGAAAGTGTGATCACATAACTCATTAAAGTCATCGAGAATATTTTGTACATATAATAGGATTCAAAATTAGATTGATCTTTTTTCTGATACTCCTATATAATTAGGCTACATTGATGAGCAAGGCCAAAGTCTCTTCTTTCTAATCCTGTCAGTGACAGTTAAACTGATGGCCTTCTGTTTGCTACATGTATCCTGTCATTTCTGTTGATTATAACTTTGGCAGGTGGTTCCACACTCCTGAAGTTCTTTCTTTTCTTTTTTAAGTGGAGGAAATACAAACCCTACATTTAATTTTATTAGAGTACTTACTATACATTTACAAAAGGCTGAAATTTTACAAGTTATACTTTTTGCCTTATCTATAAAATATCTAATACTTATTTTGAATTTTGAAAATAATAATTGTTTGCACTTCTGTGCAAATTTGTAATCCTGTGTGTGTGTGTCTGTCTGTCTGACTGCATGTCTATGCATATATATGTTACAAAATTTAGGATTGAAGTCTATAACATATTAAAAAAATCTAAAAGACAAGACATTTGGAAGGAATGAGAGAAAAACGATTTCCAGTTACTCCCTCTCTCACCACCTTAAATTATTTATGGTGTGTTATGTTTGTTGTATAAGGTGTGTGTGTGTGTGTGTGTGTGTGTGTGTGTGTGTTTTAGTTTGTGAGTAGATACATTCATACCACTATAGGTTTTCAGATCAAATTTAGTTGTCAGTTTCTCTCTTCCTCCTTTTTCCAGACAATTTCTTCCAATTTGTTCACCAAGATTCCGAGACTCCAAGACAACTCTGAACTCTGCTTCATGTTCTATCACAAGAGGACTAGGATTACATATATGTGCTTTTGTGACCAGCTTCTTTTTTTGAGTTGTAAACATTTTACACATTTTACATATTGTGAACAATATTCTAAGCCCCAAACTCTTTTTTTAATATCACATATATTTGGAAGCTCATTTCTGCTGGTACATGGAGTAGTACAACAAAATATAGACTATAAATTATAAGAACTATTTTTAAAACTGAGAGTTAAAGCTCTTTCTTCCTCTTCCTCTTCCTCTTTCTCTTTCTCATCCCTTATTTCTTCTAGAAAGCACAGAAACACATTTTCTCTTAGGCCAACCTTGTCAGAACTATGTAATGTTTAAGATAGAAATACTTGCCATTAATGGGAGAAGAGGCCTTTGGTCTTGCTAAGCTTCTATGCCCCAGTATAGGGAAATGCCAGGGCCAGGAAGTGGGAGTGGGTAGGTTGGAGAGCAGGGGGATGGGGGAGGGGATAGGGGATTTTCAGAGAGGAAACTAGGAGAGGGGTTAGCACTTGAAATGTAAATGAAGAAAATATCTAATAAAAAATTAAAAAAAGAAATGCTTGCACTGACTGTATGACTTATGATTGTGGTTGTTTTTTTTTTTTTCAGGCTAAAGCTTTTGTAGTTATTAAAAATTAAAAGTTACTTGCTGTGAGATCTTTTATATTTTAAAAAAAGATTTATTTATTCATTTTATTTATGTGAGTACACTGTAGCTATCTTCAGACATACCAGAAGAGGGCATCAGATCTTATTACAGATGGTTGTAAACCATCATGTGGTTGCTGGGAATTGAACTCAGGACCTCTGGAAGAGCATTTGGTGCTCCTAACCCCTGAGCCATCTCTCCAGCCCAATAGTTTATATTCTTAGCAAAACATTAAAATTCTTTTGGATATTTGGGTTTCAACCACTCAATGGTATATTGGCTTACTGGAGATAAAACTGTTCAAGCTAAATATTATTTTATAAAAGGAAATATATTTATCTTGAAAAAAATGAAGGTGAGCTACTTTTAAAAGCACCCTTTGTAGACTGTTATAAAATTTGTTGATTCATTTTGGCTTTAAACTACTTTAACTTATTTTTTAACTTTTATCTGTATTATATCTCTGTGCCACAGAGTACTGTTTCCATAGAGGCCAAAAGAGGGCATCAGATCTTCTGAAAGTGAAGGGCTGTTATGACCTGGGAATGCATTTTTGTTAGCTCTTTGCCTAAAATCTAAACTTTTAAATCAATAGTCACCAATTAAGATATTATCATACTCTAGACTCATCACCATCATTGATGCATGAGTATTGATTGGGAAATATTTTAATATGCAATATATTAATATTTATAATAGCTACTAACTGATGGTATTGATTATCTAGGACAAAACACACTATGTGTTAATTCACTATCCCACAAGATACTGAGTGCCTATTTGTAGACTTCACAAAGCATTTTGAAAATTCAACTCATGGATTGGCAGGTTACTCCTGATTTATATTTTTCACTTACAATGTTGCTGTTTCTGAATCATTAATGCATTGTGAGAACAGTGTGTCAGCCTAGCCACACGCAGAAAATAAGAGAATAAATGAAGTGGACATTTCATCCCACTTACCTCTATTCAACAATGCAGTAGTAACTCACACCTTTGCAAACCTACTTCTTCTTTTTTTAGTTGTAATTATTTTTTTCCAATTTTTATTAGATATTTTCTTCATTTACATTTCAAATGCTATCCCAAAAGTCCCCTATACCCTTCCCCAACCCCCGCCCTGCTTCTCTAACCACCAACTCCCACATCTTGGCCATGGCATTCCCCTGTACTGGGGCATATAAAGTTTGCATGACCAAGGGGCCTCTCTTCCTAATGATGGCCAACTAGGCCATCTTCTGCTATATACACAGCTAGAGACATGAGCTCTGGAGGTACTGGTTAGTTCATATTGTTCTTCCACCTATAGGGTTGGAGACCCCTTCAGCTCCTTGGGTACTTTCTCTAGCTCCTCCATTGGGAACCCTGTGTTCCATCTAATAGCTGACTGTGAGCATCCACTTCTGTGTTTGCCAGGCACCGGCATAGCCTTACACGAGACAGCTATATCAGGGCCTTTTCAGCAATATCTTGCTGGTGTATGCAATAGTGTCTGTGTTTGGTGGCTGATTATGGGATGAATCCCTGGCTGCAGCAGTCACTGGTTGGTCCATCCTTTTGTCTCAGCTCTACACTTGATCTCTGTAACTCCTTCAATGTGTGCTTTGTTCCTAATTCTAAGAAGGGGCGAAGTGTCCACACTTTGGTCTTCATTCTTCTTGAGTTTCATGTGGCAAACCTACTTCTTAACAGAACAAAGCCTCAATTAGAAACAATGATGTCACCACTTAAATTATTCAGACTGCTATTGACCAGCAATTGCTATGAGCAAATCAATTAACACAGGGGATTTGTACAAACTCAAAGTTTGGCTTTTGGAAGTTCTAGGTTATTTTGAAGCTTTCTTATCTTTGAAGCTTTCTGGTTGTCAGTGAGTAAAAATCTTATGTCACTATGGACTTTGACTTTGAATCTGCTACATTGGTTGTTGGTTGTCTTCTGCTTCCTAGAGCCCTGGCATGCTGAACAAGACTAATGCCAATACCAAGTAATAAAAGATAATAAAGTTTGCATATCAGCTCCTCTTATAAATATAGACATACTAACGCAACATTAAATAATTACTCAGAACTACATACATCCTACCCCAACAGTCAGGTTCATGCCATATAAGAAAACCATACTAAATATAACATATCAAATGACCTTAACCTGGAGGAACAGAAACTTGTGAATACTCTTATATTTGATTAACAGGGAAATATGTTCCTAGCTTTATCAGAAATATTACCAATGAGATGAGCATTGGATAGCCAGAGATTGGGGGACAAATTGGGCTCCTTAACTTCTAAAATACAAAGGGATCTATGCCAGAAAATGTTTTGTGCCTGACTTGTGTCTTGAGCATTGCAGCAGGGTATTAGATGCTTCATCCTTGTTACTGTGGCTCTGTTCTCCATTGTAAGTATACCATTGCTTCCTCTTAGTGTAAGACAGTGGAGAAATTGTTTCTTATGTGTATCCAAGCATAAAATGAACAGAAAGGTTCTCAGAAGTCACTTACATTTTTAAATGGACAGTTATAAACTTTAATGTTCACTGATAGAAAACCTTATTATTCTATGTTTCTCACATAACAGAAGAAAACATCAACTCTGATAATTCTTAATTCATCCAAACAACAAAATATATGTATTTTTAGATGGGTGTTATGCTTTAAAATTATACTAGACTTCTGCTTGACATAAGAAAACATAGTGAAAACTTTACTGAAATTCAATATTCCCCAAGGCCATGCATACTGAGATACCACAAAGATCTAGAATATTAGAGAGTCTGGGGACTTTTGTTGTTTTTTGTTTGTTTGCTTTTGTAACTTGGGGCTTGTTCTCTTCCTAAGCACCCTCAAAGATGAAGGTGGGACAGTAGGTAACTGCTGTTAAGCTGCATGACCTGGGTTCAATTTTTCAGATCTGCATGGTAGAAAGAGAGAACTGACTTCCTGCAAGTTGTACGCAGACCTCTATGCTTGGGCTGTGGCATAGGAATCTCCACACACAGCAAATTAATTAATTAATTAATTGCTCACTAAATAAATAAATGTATTTTAATTTTTATTATATTCGTGACATTAAAAATTAATATCATCTTTTCTGTCATTTGAACAAAAATAATAATCATTTGCACTTAAATTTTATGATTTCTATGGTCTTTTTCCACCAAGTTGAGAATTTTACAAACAGATTGTAGTGGCTGGTTTTGTGTCAACTTGACACAAGCTGGAGTTATCACAGAGAAAGGAGTTTCAGTTGGGGAAGTGCCTCCATGAGATCCAGCTGTAGAGCATTTTCTCAATTAGTGAGAAAGGCCCCTTGTGGGTGGGACCATCCCTGGGCTGGTAGTCTTGGGTTCTGTAAGAGAGCAGGCTGAGCAAACCAGGGGAAGCAAGCCAGTAAGTAAAATCCCTCCATGGCCTCTGCATCAGCTCCTGCTTCCTGACCTGCTTGAGTTCCAGTCCTGACATCCTTTGGTGATCCGCAGCAATGTGGAAAGTGTAAGCTGAATAAATCCTTCCCCCCCAAAAGAAACAATATTGTCAGTGTTGCCTTAGAATTTCCAGCAATAGGAACATCATAAACCTTTATGACCAAATTAGACTATTTTCATCATCTTTTCAAATAATGGGAAAGGTATTAACATGGAATAAAACAGGTCAGTGGTTTCTTATTTAAAAAATTGTTTCTAATAGAGGTCAACCTTGATTAATGAAATGATCAGGATAAAATACCTAATTATTCCTCTAGACCTACTTAGTCCTGGCATCAATTTTCTCTTTTTCTCTCAAAAAAAAAATGAAGATGTTGACTGAAACAATGATAAAACACTCCACATTCAGTCAAAAAGTAGAATTCTAACTGCCCTTAGAGACCACATACTACCTTCAGGGCATATGTATTAATATTAAGAACAACTAGGTAGCCTTAGTTTTTCTTACTAATTTCCCTAACAAATGCCTCTTAGTCAAACAGATAGTGGTATGCTCGTGTAGAACCATTTTGTATTAGAAAATTGATATTTTCTTTGCATACATCTTATCTTACCACACACCCTAAATTGGTCTTGGAACAGTTCTTGCTGTAACTTCATTGGGATTCTGAAAACACATGTGGCATTTGTTCACATGTGCACAATTTGAACACTATCATAGACCTTGTGATTTCATAGGCACAAGGAGGTTTTACAGTTTGTGGCACTCAGCATCACCCCTTCTCCTAAGAATTACTAGCTTTTCAGAACGCAGATACCTTTGGCAGGGAGAATTCTTAAAGCATTTATATCTGACAGGTGAGGATAAATAGATGTTATGACATGTGACAGATGATTCCATTCTTTCAGGTTTCTTATGCATGCTACAATTATGAAACTATTAAGAGAACTAGATGTGAACAGAAATGATTTTTCCTTAGGCCAAATTTGCTCGATGTTATTTCATTGGGTGTGGATGTGAAATACTAGGAAGGACCATCAGAAAATAATAAACAAGCAGTATGTGATAAGTGGAATAAATTCTGAAGAAGGGGGGGGGGTAGATAAACAAGGCTTAGTCTTTGTCTCTTTCTCTAATTTGACAGATTGTCATAGAGTTGGTCCCAAAAGCAATGCAGAATGATCCCTATGTGGTGAATAATGCTTTACTCCAAGATTTCTGTGACTTGTTCATTTTGTGACTTGTACATTATCCCCTGGCAGAGAAAGAGTACAGGGAATAGAAACAAGTCATCTTTACTCTAGTAAATTCCCACAAGAGTTTGTCAAATACTCAGTGTGCACATGTTTCATCAGTTGACCTGTTCCAATACAGATCCTCACTTAAGAAGTCTTATTTGGGTTCATTACATGTACATCTTATGTGTTCTCAGGTGGTGCTGTAGATGTCTGTGTGCTAGGCACACAGCTAGTGACTAGTCCTTTAATCCTTAGTTGAGAGCCAACTAAATCTGAAAGGGAATAAAAAGAAAATTTAATTTATGAAATCTAAGGTGCATTCACCTTACACCCTTAGAAAACAAGAACATGAATGCACTTAACAGCCAGCAAAATCATATTCATGTGCTTGCAGAAGATAAAGTACCAGTGTGTGCCTTTCATAAAGCAACAACAACAAACAACAACAACAACAATAGCCAAGATGATTTGAGTATATTGTGAGCCAATATTTTTGCTCTTTCTCTGTAGGACTCCTGACCCAACACCAGGTGATTATTTGCATAACTGTCTGAGAATACCGAGATATCTATACTTCTAGAACTTTTACGCTCTTCCTGAGCAGCAATGTTTTTTAGCAGATCTGAAGCTGTGCACCCATGATTTACAGCTGATATTCATGCTGTGGCTGGATTGTCTCATAGAAAGTTTGACTCTATCCTTCTATTTATTCATCCTGTCATTGTCTCCTACCTGTACCCTCTTTTCAATAACCATTAGAGTTTTAAGGAAGGCAAGCTGTTGAACCTTCAAGCCATCTCTAAAAAGTTGGCTTTCTGGAGCACAAATGTTTTGCTACATAGATTTTGCAGCAGTTTCCTTTGGAAACAGATCTTTTCCATCCTTTCCTTTCCTTTTCTTTCTTTCTTTCTTTCTTTCTTTCTTTCTTTCTTTCTTTCTTTCTTTCTTTCTTTCTTTCCCTTCTTTCCTCCCTTCCTTCCTTCCTCCCTTCCTTCCTTCTCCCTCCTTTCTTTCTTTCTTTCTTTCTTTCTTTCTTTCTTTCTTTCTTTCTTTCTTTCTTTCTTTTTTTTCCTTCCTTCCTTCCTTCCTTCCTTCCTTCCTTCCTTCCTTCCTTCCTTCCTTCCTTCCTCCCTCCCTCCCTCCCATCTCCCTTCCATCTCCCTCCCTCCTCTCTTTCTTTCTTTCTTTCTTTCTTTCTTTCTTTCTTTCTTTCTTTCTTTCTTTCTTTCTTTCTAACTTTCTTTCTTTCCTTCCGTCCTGGCTGTGTGTTTAAAGTAGAGTTTGCAGGCTTACAACATGACCTAAGTATCCCCCCAAAACGTGAGAATAAAGCAGATGTGACTGATAATCAAATAAAAGTGCTTAAAGGAGTAGCTGATAAGGATCCAGGGACAGGGGATCAGGATATGAAGTGTTCCTTTGTTATTGTGTGACCCTCTGAATTTGTTACCCCATCCACAAAATATTCTTGTTTTATTTATACAAGCTATAGAAGAGTGCTTTGGTAAGTTCATTATGAACATTCTTCACCAGCATGTATACCAGTTAATAGCGTAATCATTTGGTTTGTGTGGTGGACCTTTCAGACACCAACTTGTTGACTTGTATATTTAATGGCAGGGTTAGGGATTCATATGGTATTGAGTGACCCTCAAGGTTGATGATATCATGGGTAAAATAATGGATATTTCTCCTCAAGATTTCTCCTGTTGAGTTGGTCAGGCAATAACTTCTATTTCTCAACTTTGGTATTAACAACAGCAACAACAACAACAACGTGATGTTTTCTCACGTTTGATATGAAAGTGAAATCAAATTATCTTAAATGGCACATCCCTTTTCTGGTTCCCATTACCCTGTGTTAAACTTCAAATCAGTACCTTTCCTGAATGATTAAGAACCTTTATCTAACATATCTTGTATACCTTTGGGCAGGAAAATACCACTTGCATTTATTTTCTCCAATATATTTCTTCTGTTGCTACTGATTCAAGTTTAACTAGGATGATTTGGGAAATAACTGTGATTTATGCTATCATTTGTCCAAAATTAATCATGCATGCCATGTTGATTGGACCAATTTTCAGCTGTTGCTTCCTGCTGCTGACATTTGGCTCCTTATCTCTGTTCAATATTGACTTCCATATAAGAAATAAATGCAGAATTATAATAAATCCACTAACTTAAGAAATGTGTGCTGCCCAGGGGTAAAATTCCTAAACAGAACACCAATGGCCTGTGCTGTAATATCACAAATCAACAAATGGGACCTTATAAAATTGCAAAGCTTGTGGAAAGCAAAAAATACTGTCAATAAGACAAAAAGGCCACCAACGGATTGGGAAAGAATTTTTACCAATCCTAAATCTCATGGGAGGCTAATATCCAATATTTACAAAGAGCTCAAGAAGCTGAACTCCAGAAATTCAAATAACCCCATTAAAAATATGGTACAGCACTAGACAAAGAACTCTCAACTGAAGAATGCCAAAGGGCTGAGAAGCACCTTAAAAAATGTTAGAAATCCTTAATCATCAGAGAAATGTAAATCAAAACAACCCTGAGATTCTACCTCACACCAGTCAGAATGGCTAAGATCAAAAATTCAGGNGACAGCAGATGCTAGCAAGGATGTGGAGAAAGAGGAACACTCTTTCATTGCTGGTGGGGTTGCAAGCTGGTACAACCACTCTGGAAATCAGTCTGGCGGTTTCTCAGAAAACTGGACATATTACTACCGAAAGATCCAGCAATACCTCTACTGGGCATATACCCAGAAGATATTCCAACTGGTAACAAGGACACATGCTCCACTATGTTCATAGCAGCCTTATTTATAATAGCCAGAAGCTGGAAAGAACCCAGATGTCCCTCAACAGAGGAATGGATACAGAAAATGTGGTACATTTACACAATGGAGTACTACTCAGCTATTAAAAACAATGAATTTATGAAATTCTTGAGCAAATGGATGTATCTGGAGGATATCATCCTGAGTGAGGTAACCCAATCACAAAAGAAGTCACTTAATATGCACTCACTGATAAGCGGATATTAGCCCAGAAACCTAGAATACCCAAGATACAAGTTCCAAAACACAAGAAAATCAAGAAAGACCATCACATGGATACTTCATTCCTCCCTAGAATAGGGAATAAAATATACATGAAAGGAGGTGCAGAGACAAAGTTTGGAGCTAAAATGAAAGGATGGTCCATCACATAATCAGCCACCAAATGCAGACACTACTGCATACGCCAGCAGGATATTGCTCAAAGGACCCTGATATAGCTGTCTCCTGTGAGGCTTTGACAGTCCCTGACAAATACAGAAGTGGATGCTCACAACCATCTATAGGGCAGAACATAGGGTCCCCAGTGTAGGAGCTAGAGAGAGTACCTAAGAGCTGTAGGGGTCTGCAACCCTATAGATGGAACAACAATATGAACTAATCAAAACCCCCAGAGCTCATGTCTCTAGATGCATATGTATTAGAAGATGACGTAGTTGGCCATTATTTGGGAAGAAAGACCCTTGGTCTAACAATGTTTTTATGCCCCAGTACAGGGGAATACCAGGGCCAAGTAGTGGGAGTGGGTGGGTAGGGGAGCAGGGCGGGGGGGGGGAGGTATAGAGGACTTATGGAATAACACTTGAAATGTAAATGAAGAAATTATCTAATAATAAATAAATAAATAAATAAACAAACAAATAAATAAATATATTTTTAAAACCCACTTTCCTACGGGGAGTGGGGGAGAAATGTGTGCTGCCTACTTGATTCTTAATTGTCTCATATTTTTAGGCTTTTAGACATGCATTTGGCTTAAGTACAGATGCACAGTATATTTGAAAACAAGAATGGGCACATTGTTTTATAAAAGTCTTCAGGGAGACTCACTTTTTCAGATCCTGGGTGTGAGCCACAATGACTCATTCTCTCTCTTTTTTTTAAAGCCATTTTTATTAGATATTTTCTTCATTTACATTTCAAATGCTATCCCTAAAGTCCCCTATACCCTTTCCCGCCCTGCTCCCCAACCCACCCACTCCCACTTCCTGGCCCTGGCATTCCCTTGTACTGAGGCATATGATCTTCACAAAACCAGGGCCTCTCTTCCCATTGATAGCCAACTTGGCCATTCTCTGCTACATATGAAACTGGAGACACACCTCTGGGATGGGTACTGGTTAGTTCATATTGTTGTTCCTCTCATCTCCTTTTTTTTTTTTAATGATGCATTTTCTTCTATAAGATTAGTAAAACCTTCCTCCTGTGAAGAGGAAACAAAATACCACTTCAAAATCCCAACAGATACTTGATATTCTCAAACCATAATTGTCTCTCTGGAATATGTGCCAAGGTCCTCCATAGTAATTAGATTGATAATCATATTCAGTCTTAGATTCTAGTGTATTTTATTGCTTACATTATTATTATATAATAATATTTTGTTGATACTAATATATATATATGTTATTTACTATTATTTAGTTGTTTGCTTGTTTATCATTTTTGTTATGATCTTAAAATATATGTACATGGGTCCTCTTGTGATAGCTTAATTTGTGAAATGTTTGCCTTATAAAGACCTGAGTTTTATTTCTAGAACTGATGTAAAACTGGGTTGTGATATGTCCTTGTAATCCTAGCACAGGGAAACAGAGACTGGAGTGTCCATGAGGCTTCCTGAACAACAATTCTAGTTTGGTTAGTGAGTTCCAAGCCAATGTCTCAAAGGATGTAGATGATATTTCTGAAAATGACAATTAAGATTGTCCTCTGGCACCTGCACACACATGAATTCACATGTAAACATATGTTTACAAAGGCTAATAATTCATTTTAAACTTGTTAACTATCAGAAAATATTTCTTCATTTCATTTCAAATCTTCAAATGTTTTATTGAGTGACAAGTAACCCAAGTCGATGCTCTGCTGTGTGGAAAGGCAAGGTTGTTGTTGTAGTTGGAAATTAGTATCCATCAGGGGTTTCTACCCTGCCTTTTATCATTGTGCTCCCAAATCAAAAAAAAAAAAAACCACACAAAACTTTTAAATTTAAAATAAACCTTACTCAGCATTAGAGTTGACCAAATATCTATCCTCTGTGTCTACTTCCCTACCAATAACCACAAAGATATGACTTGCCATATTCTGTCTGGACCACTCTTTCTCAGACTGGCTAGCCTTCATGACCAGTTCTCATGAGTGTTTATCCTGTGGCATCTTCTCTCTACCTTTTCTCTCTCTCTTTCTGTTCCTCCTGGTCTTCATAACTCAAGCCCAGGAACCAAAATCTTACCTGTTCTCTTCTGCCTAGCTATAGGCTCTAGACATCTTTATTCAATCAATAGTTTTAAACTAAGGAGCAAGGTCATATAGATTTCTTTGATGTGCATGAGGATTCTCTTGTCCCTGAGGGCAACCAGAAAACAAACCTCAACACAGAGTATAACTTGTTTGTTGTTTTTTTTGGTTTTGGTTTTTCAAGACAGGGTTTTTCTGTGTAGCCCTGGCTATCCTGGAACTCACTCTGTAGAACCAGGCTGGCCTTGAACTCAGAAATCCCCCTGCCTCTGCCTCTGCCTCTGCCTCCCAAGTGCTGGGATTAAAGCCATGCACCACCCTTGCCTAGTGTAACTTGTTTCTTAATTCATAGAAGAAATGGCCTTTGTTGCTCTGTCACTACTTGATTCAAATGTGTAAAGTACATACACTGAGTACCCTTTATTCAAAATGATTAGGAGCAGAATGTTTCAGTTTTTGAATTTCTGATCTTCTTTTGAACTTTAATCATTAGGAAGAAACCCCCAATACAAATATTCTTTATTTTTAATACATATCTTTACATGTAGCCGGAAGGCTATTTAATACAATATTTTAGAAAATTTTAAAAAATTTATGTATACATAGGGGCAAGAATGTACAGGTATGAATGAGCGCAAGTGTCCATACAATTAAGAAAAGGACATTGAATCCCCTAGAATTGAAACTATAGGTGGTTGTGAGCAATCTGATATGGGTTCTGGTAACAAAATTTAGGCCCTCTTCTAAAGCAACAAACGCATCTAACTGCTGGACAATCTCTCCAGCATTAGTAACATATTTTGTATGCATCTTCAAGTTGTTATATGATGCCAGTTTGCCAATTGGAATTCCACTTCTCTTCCTCCTCTTTTTTTTTTTTTTTTTTTTTTTTTTGGTTTTTCGAGACAGGGTTTCTCTGTACAGCCCTGGCTGTCCTGGAACTCACTTTGTAGACCAGGCTGGCCTTGAACTCAGAAATCTGCCTGTCTCTGCCTCATGAGTGCTGGGATTAAAGGCGTGTGCCACCACGCCAGGCTTCCTCATAATTTTTGTTTGAAGGGTACTACCAATGAATTCTTGTTGATACATAAGAGAATCAGATTTTGCAGCACATCAGATTTTTGAATTAGAGTTCAGGGTTCTAGAGTGTGAACAGCATGTGTGATTGGGAAGTCACAGCTGCAGTAAGCCTGGGGGCAGGCATATTTTGTGTGTCTGTTGTGTGACTTTTCCCTGAGGGATATGAACGGGTAGGGCACACAATCTGTGCAACAATAATAATAACAACAACAACCAGTTCCACCCCATCTAGCTTTGGAGAGTTAATTTGACTGATTCACAGGAGTGTGGGTAACTCAAAGACAGCCGCACTGAGAAGTCCACCCCAGCCCTGGTTACATTAACTCAGGAAAGCGTGTTCAAGATAAGATCTCACACTGTAGGAAGAAGTCTGGATTTTTTCTGAGATGCAAACACATGAAACTGTTTTGCACAAGGAATCGTTCCCTGTATTTCTTGGTTATCTAATACATAAAAATACAAAGGGTTATTTCAACAATTGAATAAGTTTACTGAGAACAAACCTGTCATATAAATAAGAAATTGAAGTTTATTTTGTTCATTCAATTTTTTGCTTAGGACTATTCACTGTTTTTGAAAATAGTTCTATCAAGTCACAAGTGACAATGCTGGAAGTGACTTGCTAGCCAGCAATTTGTCATCCATTATGAGTCTTTTTTAAATGTGTTTGCAAACACTTGTTTTTTTACTTCCTTTTTCATATACTCAAATAGCNTATTCTCCCTTCATGCTTGTTCAACTTTTCAGACCCTCTCTGCAGGCTCTAAAGACACACAGAGGAGGTTACCCTCTGTATGATTCCAATCTGCACAGTTTCCATGGAGGATGGTGGTGATGTTTGTGGCTGTTATGGGCAAGCCCTGAGTTTTTTATGAAAATTATGTTAAGGAACACTATTGAATATAGTTTAATGCTGCAGCAACTAGGCAATTGTATAGCAATCACATACAATTTTACAAATGTATTCAACTCTCTATCTAACAGATGTGGTTCCTGACTACAGAGACTCTGCCATTAACCTGTGATCACAGTTCTAGCTAGTGAGAACAGAGTTCAACATTTCCTGATTTTTTGACATAAGTCACTATCACATATACATACATAAAACACATTTTATACTACATTATTTTTGTAATTATATAATTATTTGATTTATAAAGAGGTTCATTACAATTTACATATATTAATAACAATATTTGGTATATATTAGAATCTATTGTTATACGTTGTAAGTATATCCATAAGACATTTTTGTTATAATGATAATTGACAAATTGACCCATTCTGATCTTGAATATAGTTAGTAGTGTTTCTGTTGTATACACAGTAAAGCTCCTTACATAACTTTAGTTACTTGCCTCATTGCTGCTATAAATATCTCATAACAGCAACTTAATGGGAAAAAGGTTGACTTTGGTTCAGAGTTGCAAAGGATATAAACAACTGTAGTAGAGAAGATACAGCAGGAGCATGGGGCAGCTTGTCATACTATATTCATATTCAGAAATCATATTTAAGCTCCTTTTTATTCAGTCCAGGATCCTGCATGTGGAATTGTCTTTCTTCTTCTGTCTTCACTGAGTGTAGGTTTCCAAATTTAGCTAACTAATCAGTATAATCTTCCACAGACAGGCTTCCTAAGTGAAATAAAGTTCCTTTCTAGGATACACTTTTTCATAGCTCAGAAGAGAAGTACTTGGAAGACACAATCAGGAGAAAGAGACCCAAAACATATGCATATGGTGGATAAGTACTTGTCTCAGTCACTTGGAAAAGGAGACTCATCAAAACCATCACTATTTATCTTGCTATGCCTTCTAAGATTTGATGAAACAGGTTACTTTTGAAGGTTTAATGTCACAGGGAACATTTTAGGTCATTATATATAAAACCTATGTTCTTCTTAGCAGGTATTTAAAATAGTTAAATGCTAAGCCAGGCAGTGGTGGTGCATGCCTTTAATCCCAGCACTCAGGGTTGGGGGGGGGAGGGGGCGGTGCAGAGGCAGGAGGATTTCCGAGTTTGAGGCCAGCCTGGTCTAGAGAGTGAGTTCCGGGGCTACACAGTGAAACCCTGTCTGGAAAAAAATAGTCAAAGGCTAAATGTAAACTTCCATAAATATAAATGTGGCATCCTTAGGTAGTGGTGCAGATTAGAAACACACTCTTAGGTGGACTGTTAAAATTAGGAAGCTGGGGGCTAGGTAGATGGCTCAGCAATTAAGAGTACTTGATACTATAGCAAAGGATCAAGGTTCCATTCTCAACACCCACATCAGAAAGCTCAGAACCACTTGTAATTCCAGACCCTGAGGCATCCAACACCTTTTTCTGGTCTCTGTAGGCATCAGGAATGCATGAAATATACACACATAAATGCAATCACACATACATAAGATAAAAATACATTTTTAAAATTAGGAAATTGCTAAAATTCTCGTGTCAGATTTCAAGCAACATTTTACTGAGGAATATTAATACTTTTTATATTCACTCTACAAAGCATGAAAGAAAACAACTTTATCCCAAGAGATATTTATTATATTCTACCTTGTTTTCCTTCTGTCTAAAATATCGGACACTGAGTTTAATGTTTGTCAGCACCCTCTTCCAGATACAATATAACATATTTTCAGATGTTACTCACCCTTGCATATTTTGACTCAAGCAATTTCTTCTTGACCTTAGAGAATTGAAAAGACTCAATAATAAATCACAGTTTACTAGATTATGTGCAGAAAATATGTGCTATACTCACAGAAATATAGAAATGTAAGGGAAATGTTTAGAAGAATTTCCCTTGTTACTTACTTACTTAGTATCCTTTCACTCAAAAATTAAGGTTCATTTCTGGTTTCCATATCTGTGAAGACAGAAAGCTAGATTTTATAAATAATGTAACAGAGACTTTCCTTTAGCATTAATCTTCCTTTTTTCACAAAAGCCTAATCTTGAAATGATGTCATTATGGTTTAAATTCAGGTCAGTGCTTTCATTTTCTAAGATACCCTTCTTGGATAAAGGTACAGTTGCACCTACTCTGTATGTCAATCGCATGGTTAAGTGCAGGCATTCAAAATCACTGTAATTCACTCAGAACCACTTGTAATTCCAGTCCCAGAGGGATCCAACACCTTCTTCTGGTCTCTGTAGGCACTGGGAATGCATGAAATATACACACATATTCTGGTATATTCTGGTTCTGGTGGCTAATATTTTCTATGTGTTGAAATGAAAATTTGTAAACATAAACATGCACTTCAATATATAAGAAGTCTAAATTGGCAAAAAATCTTCATTTATATTATTATATTATGTAAAATCTGCTTTATTCTAGTAAAATCATGTTGATATTTTCCACTTGCCAAGAGATGATAATGAAGCATTTTTACCATGAAGATCTAAAATACACATGTATGACCTAAATACTATTCCATACCTTGAATAATGAGAGAATACAAGTTTTAATAAATTCTTATATTACACATGTTGCATTTTAACAGTAACTTATTTTAAGAATGTGTTTCTTAATATGTATACTATGATATATCTAATATTTCTAATACAAAGTGTTTACTGTGTTCATGAAGTCTAGTGCCAATTGTCAGCAAAATGACTTTTATCAAATATGGTTATACTAAAACTTGATGAAACATCAAGAGCAACTGAAAGTTAATTTAAAACCTGAGCATCCATGGGTTTGTTGACTTGATTGATTGGAGAAGTGCACTCACCAAGGATCTAAATAAAAGTAGGATTTTGTCACAACACATCCTTTCTGTGACACATGAAAAACCTGCTCCAAATTCATAGGTTATTTGTAAGTTTTAAGTGAAAAAAACTAATACAAAGTTAAGTGCCCCTGGTAAATCATCCCCAGCGATATGTTTACAGACTCATTGAAAAGCAGAAGAGCCCTAGGTATGTGAAGCCCTGCATGAATGTTATATTCTACACTTATTTCTGCAATTTGCATTTGCAACCTGTAAAGTTGCAGCTGTTTCAAATCAGTTAATATGCACCAAAAGTCTAGTGCAGTATCTGAGCTACAGGAAGTTTTGATTGGGACAAATAGATACAATTAGTCATCCAGTAACACTCTTGCCAATTAGTTGATTTGTGCCAGGACCTATGTTAAGAGTTACAATCACTGCCAGGCAGTGGTGGTTCACTCCTTTAATCCCAGAACTTGGGAGGCAGAGGCAGGTAGATTTCTGAGTTTGAGGCCAGCCTGGTCTACAGAGTGAGTTCCAGGACAGCCAGGGCTACACAGAGAAACCCTGTTTTGAAACCCCTTCCCCCACAAAAAAGTTACAATCACTAAAGGCTAGAGCAGTGGTTCAGTTGGTAAAGTGCTTTCCATACAAGCACAGGATCTGAGTTCAAACCCCAGAATACACGTGAAAAATATCATGTGAGGTGGCATGCCTATAAAAATTTGGTTTAAGTAATCAGTAGTTACAACACTGAGGAATATGACTTTCCTTATCCCTATAACTTTAAAGGGATGAAGCAAAGGGATGAATACTTATGTTTCCTTGGCTATCGATAATGGCTGAGGTCCAAGTATTGTGAAGATAACTAAGCTGCTATTAATTAATGTGTGCAATACTAGGTCATTTCCAGAAGACACACACTTAATAGAATTCACTTTAATTAGAAATGTTCATAGACACTATATGACATGAAGGGGGTTAAGGGGTGGTAGAAAATACTGAGGGTAATTCTGCTGTTATTAACTTCCTTTCTTTAACTTTGTGTTGCCTTAAATTTTGTAATTGGCCATTTCTATGAGAATTTAGGGTATAATCAGGTGATAATTGTCAGTTGGAGAAGAAATTTCCATTTAAAGCATCAAAAACAGCAACAGAAGCTGTATTACTGATAGGCAATAGGAATCAGTATTAAACAGTATTTGAGGAAGACATTTCTGACTGTTAAGCTCTTTGAAGCAAATTGCCATAACTATATTGCCCTTTAAAAAGCAATTAGACACTCTAAGGAAAGTGCACAGCACACCTGGACAAGAACTCACTTCCCAAGGGATGATTAGGGAGGAAGATACCTGGGGAATATTCTGTGAAGAATTTGTCACTGCTTGATTCTTTTCTCTTGTGATTGCCTCAATAGCTTCCTGCTTCTTCTGACTATATATAATTCACACTATTAATACAGTGCTATTTACATCTCAGTGCTGTAGCAAAACTTAATTTTACACTTTAAATGATCAGCAAATATAGAATTAAGCATCTTGATGATTGGTCTATTGCTAATATTTCTTATTGAATATCTATACAAATTAGAAATATGGAAATTGAAATAGATTACTGATAGGAAAGATTAAATAATATCAATGGGAAAAATTAAGAGCAGTATAAAGTTAGGAATACTGTTGAATTGTTTCTCAACAAATATTTATAATCAAATAGTTCTTGATAAAAACAAATAAATCTATGAATCCAAACAGACCAAAGTTCATTAGCAATATAAAATATATATTATAGTTGGGCAAGAAAAATTACAGCAAATAATACCAGTGTAAAATTTAATAAAGCAATGCATATGGAGAAAAAATGTAATAGAGGGAAGTTTTTGGGAAGACTGGAGGCAGTTGTAATTTTACATTAGCTTCTTTGATAAAATGATTTTTAAGCAAATACTTGGAGGTCAAGAGGAAGCTTACTTTATGGATATGTTGAAAGACTATTCTGGGATGCTAGGGTGTCCTCATGAGGAGGGACCAGAAATGTCAGTCCTGTGGGAACAGCCACTAGTTGCTAGAGTGAAGAGAGAAAGAAAAATGGGAGATGAACTGTGAGAGGTCTTAGAGACAAATTATATAGGACTTGGAAGGGTTAGGGCTAGGGTTAACTCTAACCCTGAGGGACATGTTAGGGCAACATATAGGACCTGGAGGGCAACAAGCAGGACCTTAATACTTGGGTTGAATATAGTGTTAAATTGATTCATTTACATGACTGTAAAAAAAGGCCTTAAAGTTCAGCACAAACTAAAGCAAACAAAGGAATTATGTAAGTGAAAGTTCACGTACTGGGCATGCATGCCCCCCTTTTCTGTTTTGTTTTATTTTGTTTTGCTTCCCTTCACAGCTTGGATAAGATGAACCACTGTGTGAGGACAAAAGCAATCTCTATTATATTTCTCTCCATACTCATTATTTCATTAAATTCTACAGTTATATTATAGATGAAGAAATCACAGTAACAATTACCTGTCACTTCAGTAATTGAAGCAAAAGGTGTGAAAAATGTGAGGTGAGGAAATAGTGGTACTGATACAGTACACTATTAAACACTGATATGTTTAAAGACAGATGGTAAAATTTCTGGATGAACTTTTGGAGATATTGAGAGAATAAAAAATGACCAAAGATTAATTACAATTTCTTAGTGGAGGAGATGAAATATTCTTGAGAGTGGGTAAAGAAACTGAAACAAGTTTCAGTATAGGACAGTTTCCTTGAATTCTTAAATGGGGTTTCTGAGGTACCCATCAAGAGACAGTTCATTAATTCCAATTTAGAGTATTCTACTTATCATTCAAAGATTTATCTATATGCTTTTTGATTAATGACATTGTCTCCTATAGCTCCCTTTTTTCAACTATGCAGGATTTTAAATCCATTAATACCCAATTTGTTATTTTCGTTGTTTGTTGTTATAGTTGTTTTTTGACTTTGAGTTTGATTCTGATTTCTGTGGTTAATTTACAGACACCTAGTTTGGGGGAAGATGAAAGAAAATCATCTTACAAAGGCTTAGTCAGTGCTACCTGCTTTTACAGCATTCTCAACAATGAATATCAACATCTCCAGTAGTGAGAAGTGGCTTCAAGACTCTATTATAACAACAAGACTAGCATATTAGAGGGGTTGCTGAATTCCAACTGAAGTAAAATATAATACTGGATTTTAGTATCCTTCTCTGAGAGCATAGGACTTCATAATGATTTTCAAACTTGTGTGTATCACAAGTTCCTTGGAAATTGTGGTTGGGAAAAGTGTCACACTCTTTATTTGTCCTTCTTCATTTTCAAGTTGAACCATGAATTTTGGGAGGATAATTTTATTTTTATTTATTTTTTGTTATTTTATTTATTTACATTCCAGTCATTGACCCACCCATCCTGGTTCCCACTCTCACAGTTCCTCATCCCATTTTTTCTCCTCTTTGCCTCTGAGAGGGTGCTCCTACCCCTATTAGACCTCCCACTTCCCTGGGGCCTCAAGTCTCTGAACGATTAAGCCCAGCTTCTTCACTGAGGCCAGATCAGGCAGACCTCTGCTATATATGTTCCAGGGCCCTTAGACCTGCCCCTGTATATTCCTAGTTGGTAGCACAGTCTTTGGGAGATCTGTGGGGTCTGGGTTAGTTGAGACTGCTGGTCTTCCTGTGGGGTTTCCCTCCCTATCAGCGTATTCCAGCCTTTCCTTAATTCAACCACAGGGGTGTAGTGATCTGCTTATGTCTCAGTCAGCTTTTGGTAGGGCCTCTCATGAGACAGTAATGGCAGGTCCCCATCTGTAAGTACATCATAGCATCAGTACTAGTGTTAGGACCCCCACTAGGTGGATCTCAAGTTGGGCCTGTCCTTGGACCACCCTCCTTCAGCCTCTTCATTTTTTTCCCTGCAGTTCTTTTAGACAGGAACAATTCTGGGTCAGAAATTTTGACTGTGAGTTAGTAACCCAGTCCCTCCACTTGAGGTCCTGTTTATCTACTGAAGATAGACTCTTTGAGTTCCCTTTTCCTACTGTCAGGCAATTTGGCTAAGGTCACCCCCATTGAGTGCTAAAAGTCTCTTCTCTCCGAGGTCTCTGGTAGTTTCAAGAGGACCCCCCCACTCATTTCCATTTATTTTCCAGGCCCTCTAGATTTCTCTCCTATGCCCCTTACCACACTTGATCCTATTCCTGTTTTTCACTCCCCTTCCTCTCTCCCATCCAGCTCCCTCGCTCCTTGCTCCTTCTGCCTCCCATGATTATTTTCTTCTACCTTCTAAGTGGGATTGAAGCATCATCACTTGGGCCTTTCTGCATGTTACATTTCTTATGGTCTGTGAGTTGTATCCATCCTAGGTATTCTATACATTTTGGCTAATATCCACACATCATTAAGTACATACCATTCATGCCCTTTTGGGACTAACCTCACTCAGGTTGTTATTTTCTAGTTCCATTCATTTACCTGCAAAATTTATCATGTCCTCATTTTTAATAGCTGAATAGTATTCCGTTGTGTAAATGAACCCATTTTCTGTATCTGTTCTTTGGTTGAGGAACATCTGGGTTGTTTCTAATTTCTAGCTATTACAAATAGGGTTGTTGTGAACATCATGGAGCACATGTCCTTGTGGTTTCATGGAACATCTTTTGGGAATATACCCAAGAGTTCTCTAGCTGGGTCTTCAGATAAAGCTATTTCCAATTTTTTGAGGAACTGCCAGATTGATTTCCAGGGTGGTTGTACCAGTTTGTAATTGTACCAGCAATGGAGGAGTGTTTCTCCTTCTCCACATCCTTGCCAGCATGTGCTTGTTACTTGTGTTTTTTTTTTTTTTTTTTTTTTTTTTTTTTTTTTTTTTTTTTTTTTTTTTT
The DNA here is from genome assembly GCA_902729485.2 of Mus minutoides. NCBI lineage: Eukaryota > Metazoa > Chordata > Mammalia > Rodentia > Muridae > Mus > Mus minutoides. The sequence goes on along the minus strand of LR753580.1, from coordinate 128,720 downwards.
TTTTTTTTTTTTTTTTTTTTTTTTTTTTTTTTTTTTTTTTTTTTTTTTTTTTTTTTTTTTTTTTTTTTTTTTTTTTTTTTTTATCTTGGCCATTCTGACTGGTGTGAGGTGGAATCACAGGGTTTGGGTATGCATTTGTCAAAGAGCAAGTGTCCATAGGTGTGTGGGTTTACTTCTGGATCTTTATTTCTATTCTACTGATTGACCTGTCTGTCTCTGTGTCAATACCATACAGTTTTTTTTTCCATATTACTATTGCTTTGTAAAATAGCTTGAGGTCTGGTCTTTTGTTGAGAATTGTTTTGGCTCTCCTGGGTTTTTTGTTCTTTGTTTTTCCATATGAAGTTAAGAATTGCTCTTTCCATGTCTGTAAAGAATTATGTTGGAATTTCGATGGGGATTGCACTGAATCTCTAGATTGCTTTTGGAAAAGATGGCCATTTTTTCTATGTTTATCCTACCAATCCTTGAACATGAGAGATCTTTCCATCTTCTGAGGTCTTCTTCAATTTCTTTTTTTCAGGGAATTGAAGTTCATGTCACACAGATTTTTCACTTGCTTGGTAAGAGTTACATCAAGATATTTTATATGATTTGTGGCTATTGTCAAGAGTGTTGTTTTTCTAATTTCTCTCTCATCCTGCTTTTTATCATTTGTATAAAGGAAGGCTACTGATTTGTTTGAGTTGATTTTTTATCCTGCCACTTTGCTGAAGTTGTTTGTTTATTAGCTGTAGGAGTTCTCTGGAGGAATTTTTGGGGTCCCTTATGTATACTATTATATCATCTGCAAATAGTTATACTTTGACTTTTTCCATCCCTATTTATATCCCTGTGATAGCCTTTTGTTATCTAATAGCTCTAGCTAGAACTTTGAGCTATATTGACTAGATAAGGAGAGAGTGGGCAACCTTGTCTTGCCCCTGATTTTAGTGGGATTGCTTCTAGTCTTTCTCCATTTAGTTCGATGTGAGCTGGCATGATAATTTTAAATGTAGTATTTATGTTAATGTTATAATGCATAAGTTCTAACACTATAACATTTGAGATTCACTGTATTAGTTGTTTAAGTAATTATAGCTATTTTTCTTAATTTTGGATATCTTAAGTAAACAAGTCACTGTGAAGATTTTTGTTAAAACAAACCTTTTTTATTACTAATTAATTTGTTCAATTTACATCCCAATATCAGTCCCCTATCCTCCCAGTACACTCTCACACCACATAGATCATCCCATTCTCCCTTTTTCTTCTTAGAAGGGGACAATCCTCTTTCCATCCCCTGCACATCAAGTCACTGAAAGACTAGGTTCATTCTTCTCCTAATTGCAAGCATAACCAAGTGTCATTAATAGTGTCGTGTTGGGCCAGTCATTGGTTGTCCATTCCCTCTATCTCTGTTCTACCTTTGTCCCTGCACATCTTGTAGTCAGGACACATTTTAGGTCAAAGGTTTTGTGGGTGTGTTGCTGTCCATATCCCTCTACTGGGAGTTCTGTCTTGCTATGGGAAGTAGTCACTTCAGGTTCCTTATTCTCCACTGCTAGGAGTCTCAGCTAGAATTTCCCCCATAGACACCTTGGGGCCTACACCCCACCTCCATCCCAGGTCTCAAGCAACTCCTAGAGATTCTCCCCACACTGTGGATTTCCATTCTCTCTAGATACCTGACCCCCTCCCCTATTACCCTTCCCTTTTCCATCCAGTTACACCTCCCCATTCATCTCTGGTATCTAATTTATTTTCCCTTTTGAGAAAGATTCAACCACCGTCAATTAGAGCCTCTTTGTTGTTTGACTTCTTTGGGTCTGTGGATTGTAGCATGGTCATCTGTACTTTATGGCTAATATACACTTATAAGTGAGTACATACCATGTATATCCTTTTGGGTCTGGGTTACCTATCTCAGGACAATATTTTCTAGTTCCATTCATTTACCTGTAAAATTCATGTTGTCTTTAGTTTTTAACAGCTGAGTGATAGTCCACTGTATAAATTAACCACATTTCTTTAGTCATTCTTCAGTTGAGAGACATCTAGGTTGTTTACAGTTTCTGGCTATTATGAATAAGGATATTATGAACATAGTTGAACAAGTGTTCTTGCGAAATGTTATAGCATCTTTTGGGTATATGCCAAGGAGTGGTATAGGTAGGTCTTGAGGTAGAATGATTCCCAACTTTCTAAGAAACTGCCAAGTTGATTTCCAGAATGTTTGTACAAGTTTGCACTCCTACCAATAATGTCTTCCTCTTGCTCCACATCTTCACCATAATGTGCCCTTGCTTGAGTTTTTTATCTTAGCCATTCTGATGGGTGTAAGGTGGAATCTCAGAGTTGTTTTGATTTACATTTCCCTGATGAATAAGGATGTTGAACATTTCTTAAGTGTTTCTCAGCCATTAGAGATTCTTCTGTTGTAAATTCTCTGTGTAGCTCTGTAACCCATTTTTAAATTGAGTTATTTTGTTAGCTGGTGTTTAACACCTTATATTCTTTATATATTTTTGGATATTAGCCATTTGCCAGATGTAGGGTTGGTGAAGATCTTTTTCTAATCTGTAGTCTATTTGTCCTATTGACAGTGTCCTTGCCTTACAAAATCTTTTCACTTTTATGAGATCCCATTTATTAATTATTAACCTTAGTTCCTGAGTCATTGGTGTTCTGTTCAGGAAGTTGTCTCATGTGCCAATGCATTCAAGGATATCCTCACTTTCTGCTCTATTAGATTTAGCCTATCTAGTTTTACCTTGAGGTCTTTGATCCACTTGGACTTGAGTTATTTTTAGGATGATAAATATGGATCTATATTTTTTAATTGCTACTGACCTGGTGTCTGTTGGAAAATTGTAATCCAGCAACATGGTTGCTCTGGCAAGGTATTGCATCCAAAGATCTAGATCTGTGTAATCTGGTTGGAATGCAGACATGTCACACACTTTTAATCCCTTTGGCTGGAATACAGACATGCCCTTAGTACACATCTTCAATCTCAAACAATATAGGTAAGGTTAGTTTATAGGAGGAAGCAGCCATATTTAAAAGTAATATCTATTTGAGGGCCAGACAAAATGATGAATCAGGGAAAGATTTCACAGAATAAGTCAGAGATAGGATATGCCCAAGTCACACAAGAACAGCACAGGAAAGAGAGGTGACTTAAAAGAACAGTACAGATAGAGCAAGAGAGATGCAGCTTTCTACAGTTAAGTTCAGAGTGGAGTACAGTTGAATTCCATTCAGTTAGTGCAGAGAAGTTGAGTTTTTTCCTGAGTTTGTCCAGTTCCATGCTGGTCAGTAGAGGCAGTTTTACTAAGTCAGTTTTACAAAAATATGTTGCTTGTGAATACAGAGTGATCCAGAGAATGAGCAGGAGCCAGAAGATTAAAACACAGTGCAAAAGTTAGAGACCAAGCCAAGTAATTCAGTGAAAAGCCAAAAGAAGCCTGTTTGAATCAATCAGCTTGTATAGGACTTTGGGCCAGATAGCTGAGTTAAACCAGGCAGCCGGAGTTCAGAAATAACTATAAAACATGAGCTAAATGAGTACATCTAGCAAATAAAAGTTTATAAGTATCTTTTGAGTTTGGAAATACTCCTTCTTTTTTAGTATTTTTGAAAGTTATGGTATAAATTTGCCTAGTTGATTTATGTGTTTATAATACCTAATGCAGTTTCTATTTCACATTAGACTGTTAAGTTTTGTTGAATGAGTGGCTGCTTTCTCTAGATGCCAGCATTTGGGAGTCAGGACATAGAATAATATTCCCCAACCAAAGCATTCAGTAAAAAATAAGACTTTTTTGTTTTGTTTTGTTTTGGTTTCTTGGGTTTTTTTTTTTTTTTTTGGATGCAAACTTATGTGTTGAACAGGTACTTGTGACCCAGCATTTCCATTGGTAAAACTTTTTTTGTAGACTTTGTAGGGTTGGCATACAAAGATTAAATGCAAGAATGATAGAAATATGTATTCTACCTTCAAAAATACTTTTCATCAGGATGTTTTTTTTGGCTTTAGGAACACTCCCACTGGGCTTTGATCAGGGTATCTATTAGGATAGTGTCTTGATAATGTTTTAAGCAACAAAATAGTAGTTAATTGCACCAACCTAAAAATCTGTAAATAATAGCCTGTTTGAGCAGGTGTAAATACTGCTGAGGGAACAGACTTGGGATAGAATGCACCCCAGAACCACCAAAAATGAGGAACTTCTACCCCTTATGTCTGAATTATGCTGTTTCAGGGTCCATTGAAAATTGGTGACATGGGGAAGAGTTACCTCATAGAAAGTGTGAACAACCTCACTGTCAAAGAATAAACAAGTAGGGGGCTGGGTAAAAATTACCCAGTCATTTCTTTTCAGAGTACTCTGATCTCCTCCAACTGTATCTCATGTGTCAAACCCAACTAGAAATAGTGAACAAGTACTAGGTACTTCAGCCTATAGGCAACATTTCATATTCTGCTCTGGCATACAGAAAACAAAGATAAGAAAGGATGGTGGGTGATATGAAGTATGGATATATTGAATTTAGAACAGACAAGCATCTGGATTCTTATGAACAAATTTTGGGTGTATGTTTTATCAACCTCCAAGATTATTCTTAGGCTTATCAACTTATCTTTGAAAACTTAAACATCATTTTTTAAAGTTTCTTTTCCAGAGTAGCCTTTGTTTCCTCCTTTTCTCTGGATCTTTTCTCCCCCATTTGTTACTAGTCATTACTTGAGTACAGTTTTCCCACACAAAGTTCCTGTTTATCTAGATTATAAGGTACAGCTGGTTTTAAGCAACAAGACAGCCCTATAACTTGCTGAGAAGACATCATTCCCAGAAAGGCTAAGCCTATGATTTTACTTTTAGGACACATAGTATTTTTTCAGGAACTGAGTATAACAAGTTGGCAGAGTCTGCTGCTGCTTCCTGCAACACTAAATATTTTGTCTAAGGGCAGGTAGCCCTAAATGACAAAGTTCAGATAAAGTTTCCAAATATCTAGGACCAAAGCATCTTCTTATCACTGAATCCCTTTCAAGCCCTAGAAATGTTATCTTGATGAGACTCCCAGGTTATCACTGGGGCATCCTAAAACTAGAAATGTTTCATTCTATGACTAGCATTTATCTTTGCAGTCCTGCACTCTATTTGTGAATAGTACTTAGAAATAAGATTCAAGAGACTGTTACATTGTGATCATTGGGTAACACTTTGTTCAGGTTTTGTTATTTGTCTGAGTGACAGAACACTCACTCAGCAAGGATAGAGGACATGCAGAGAATGCCTTGCAACTTGCTGCTGCCATGAAGGATTTATCAAGATTTCTTATTAGTCAACTTCCAGAAAGAAATATATAATTAGTTGTGATTTGAATCACAATCAGTTGTAATTCAATTGTCAAATTCATATTGAGTAAATAACCTGAGTTGTAAGCCCATACATGTGAGTACCACGATTTTCCCTCAAGGAACAGAAATGAAGCCAATGAAAATTAAGGAGTTAGATCAAGTCTGGTAAATGGACTCAGCCCTAGAAGTAAAAGTGTCAGCATCCTTCTTTACTAGAGAAACGTTTTCCTGATATCTAGAGAATTCATGTTGGTAAACCAGTGGAGGTGCATGCAGCTCTTAAGGATCTTTTCTTTTCTCTTTCTTTCTTTCTTTCTTTCTTTCTTTCTTTCTTTCTTTCTTTCTTTCTTTCTTTCTTTCTTTCTTTCTTTCTTTCTTTCTTTCTTGTAGCATTTCTTCTTTGTGGATGTTAATTTTATTGGAAGAAGGGACTAGCCAGACAACCAGTGTAAGCCACCTGTTTTGAGACATCCTGAAAGAGTTCTTGGCCACTTTTTTACGAGCCTTTCTTGTGATCTTCACTTTGGCCAGTGAAAAAATTTTAAATGGATGAAACCACTTAAAATCAGAGCTTATTTTTAACAACAGTCTTTTTTTTTTCCCTAAAAATCCCCAACTCATTAAATACTGCTTTCCCAGGCAGTATGCTTAAAAGGGTCAATATAAAAGAGTAATTTTGTTTGTAGATAATATTTAAAGTAAGATCTATTTGTGCTGTGTACTAGAATAAGAGTTTGTGCACATTTGCTTTAATTGCTGTGTGATATCTGAATGCATTTTAATGCCAGAATGACAAGTACTATTTATGTCATTTATTCTCTCTCTCTCTCTCTTTCTCTCTCTCTCTCTCTCTCTCTCTCTCTCTCACACACACACACACACACACATGAACACATGAACACACACACAGACAGTTAGACAGACAGACAGACAGACAGACAGACAGACACACACACACACACACACACACACATGTGAAATTTTAGTGTTCAAGCTTCCACTATAGCTGCTTTACATTTGCACGTTTCAGGTGACTCTGTTATAAATAAGATTGCTGATTTATTAAATACTTAGACACAAAATAATGAACTTTTGCAAGCAGAACTCATTGAATTCTGTCTTAACTAAGTACACAACATGTATGAAGTGAGTAAATGAATAATAAGACCTATTATTAAAGAAGGTGTACAGTAGTGCTTGTTGTAGGATTTAAGAATGGAAAATATATCCCCCCTGAGATAACTGTGATAGATACTTTGCTACATTTATTTATTTAGGTGAACTAATATTGTAGTAATATTTTTTCCATAAACATTTTACTATGAGAATTTCCCATTATTCAACTTTTTTGAAAACGGAATGTTGTTAGCTGCATTGTATATCAAGTTACAGGCTACTAGGGTAGTGAATTTAATTATTATGTTATTTTAGTGAGATTTAGTTCTTTAAATCTTTATACATGAGTGTTATGGATATCCTGATTCACATATACAAATAATTTCCTGGTTATGATTGATGTTTCAATATAAACTGATTGATGTACAATTGTTAAATCAAAGCAATGTATTAAAAATGAGGCTTTTCATACTACATTGTTTTAATGAAAAAAAAAATTCCTTTTTCTCACTAAATTAAAAACTAATCTCCCAGTTTTTACATTCCTTATTATTCATTATCCTGGACAATATTTTGAAAAGACTAAATTATTATTTAATGAATTTTGAATTGCTATGTATGCAAATTATGTCTTATCTATGTTTTTCTGTTAGAATGTGTCATATTATTCAGTAGAGATTTTTAGCTGGCAATATTAACAGTTTTTCACAGTTTTAGTTTATTGGTATTTCCCCTCTTTATTTTTTCCTTTTGTTTCCTTTACACTGTGTGATTTGGCACACACACACACACACACACACACACACACAGAGGCATCTTTTCAAGTAATTTATAACATTTGCATCTTAACAACTTGTAATTTAGTATTGAAAAAAGGCTTATGGCAAGTGCTAACCTTAATATTCTATTTCATTAGTGGCATTTATAAAGTAATCTTGAACAAAATAACTTCTACTTATTAATTGGTGCCAATGCTTAGGCTACATATTATCAAACCATTATTTTATTAATTCAAACTAACATTTTCTCAAAGTGATGTGTCTGTATTTCTTTCTTTTCTTTTCCTTTTTTTTTTTTAAAAATTTTATTGGTTATTTTATTTATTTACTTTTCAAATGTTATCCCCCTTCCCAGTATCCCCTCCACAAACACCCATCTCCTCCCCATGTCTCTATGAGGATGCTCCCCCACCCATCCTCTCACCCACTCCTGCCTCAGTTCTCTAGCATTCCTCTATCCTGGGAGCCTCCACAGGACCATGGGGGCTCCCCTCCCAGTGATGCCTGATAAGGCAATCCTTCAGCTCCTTCAGCTCCTTCAGCCCTTCCCCTAACTCCTCCACTAGGGTCCCCATGCTAAGTATGATGTTTGGCTGCATGCATCCAGCAAAATCTCTCAGGGGACAGTTTTACCAGGCTCCTGTCAGCAAGCACTTCTTGGCATCAGCAATAGGATTAGATGGGACAGATCCCTAGGTGGGGCAGTTTCTGGATGGCCTATCCTTGAGTCTTTGCTCCACTCTTTGTCCCTGCATTTCCTTTTGATAAGAGTGTCTGCATTTCTAACAATGAGATTAGAACTTTGTTATATTATAATTTTATAGACATTATGAATAATTATTTCAAAGATATTATTCCAAATAATGATTATCCACACTGATTAACACAAATTTAGGACAAAATTTAAAACTTAAATTTGCTAGTATTAATAAAAAATGTCATATGATTTTAGAAATTTTTATAATTTTAAAATGAATATTTTGATTAATTTCTTGAAATTTTCATACAAGGAATGCTGAAATAATCACCCTAACTCCTTTTCTCATTTCCTTTTGGATAAATCCCCACCTCTTACCTCTCAACTTAGTTTTCATTTAATGATCCATGAACTCCAATTTGTGCTATCCATTTAATTCTGAGTGTAGTACCATCTACTAGAGCATGGTTGACTTTCTAAAGAAAACTGACTTCCCCTCCACCAGAATCCATCATCTGTCCTGGAATAATACAATATATATTTAAAATTTTGTATTTGAAATATATGTTGTATTAATATCAATTTCTTGTTATTTATTGATAAAATTTTCTAATTTTCATACTCTTATTGTTTTTATTAACTTCATAAAAATATTTAAGGTGCATCTAGAACCTACTGAAAAGCAGAAGGAAGAGAAAATAACATACATTTTATAACAACAAATTGGTATAAGATATAAAATAGCATATATATATATATATATATATATATATATATTTCCCTTATTGAAAATAGATTTTTCCTTTCATATACCTATTACAAAGCTTCCTCCTGTACCAGAGGCAAACAAATTCAGAAACATACAGCCAGAGAGTATGAAGAGAGTGAAAAACTTTGAAAACACTCATTCCTAAACAGGAGGTCTCCATCAAATCCCTCCTCTCAGGCTAACATGAACTCGAAGATTCTGAGGCAGCATGCATAGGGCTTATAAGGGTCTCCCCCAGATAGGATCCTACAGCAAAGAGAGAAGAGGACATATACCTGTTCCCTAATCCAGAAGCTATCTCCAATTGATAACCATTTACAAATGAAAATTTAGGTTTTTCCAAAAGACTCTCACTGGCAATTTTTAAGTGTAGATAACCTGCATAGCAGCAGGTAGCCAAAAGAAAATAAACTCTATAGTGTCTTTGGAGGTATTTTGCCTCATAATGTCATGTCAGGGTTTTTTATTTTTGTAATTGTTTTATCTTTTTTATTTTTAAATATTAGTTCCTTTTTAAAAATTAGGTTTATTTTATATTTTAAAGTGGTTTCTTTTTTATTGTTTTGGGTTTTTGTTTGTTTGTTTTTTGACTACATGTATGTTAATTAACTCATGTGTGTGCTTGGCAACCCCAGAACTCATAAGAACAAAGAATCAGCCCTAGTTTTTGTAATTAAAAAAATAACTTCCCACCACTCAGGAGGCAGAGGCAGGAAGATTTCTGAGTTCAGGCCAGCCTGGTCTACAGAGTGAGTTCCAGGACAGCCAAGGCTACACAGAGAAACCCTGTCTCAAAAAAACCAATAAAAGAAACAAACAAAAACAAAACAAAACAAAACAAAACAAAATAACTTATTTATTGGGTGTGTACACATATGTCTACACACACATACATGCACACACCCCATAAGTAAGTTAATTTTTTTACAGTGTACTTTTGGAGGTCAGAGGGCACCTTGTAGGAATCAATTTTCCTTACAACACATGGGTCACAGTGCAGTGATGAAGCTCATATTGTCAGGCTCAATGGAAGGCACCTATAACAACAGAGCCATCTTTCCAGCCTCTCAAGTTTATTTTAATTAAAGGCTCAGGCATGAATATTAATTTTTTCCTGTAGAATTTTAATGTAATAAATATTGATATAAAAATTTACAATGACATAAAATACTTTCTTGTACTCATTTAGTGTTTTCATTAATTTAATACAAGTTAAGTACAAGTATAAATATGAATTTCCATATACAGAGTATCCCATATTAGCCCTAAATTTCTTGTATAGTTTAGGCTGGCTTCCAAACTACACTCTCCCCATTTTAGTTTCCTGAGTACTGCGATTTATGACATGTCCACCACACGTAGATACCCGGATATAAATATTAATTTTTACACATGATATAATCATAGGCCTCTGATATAAAAACATCACATGACAAAATTCTTGAGAACTATTGGTTTTGACAATTGATATGAAAGATTTGTAAATCATTGAATTTTAAATGTCTTAATTTTAATCCCTTTGTTCAGTTTCTTAATCACATATAAAAGGGTTTGCTTGCTAGTACTACAATAAGATGTAAGCTGTGGTTGTTTTAACTCACCACCAAGGCCATGCTAAATTCACATGGTCTGTGTGGTAAAATCTGTGGCCTGCTGCATGGAAAATAATGCAACAGCTGTGATTCACAGCTTTACTGGTAACACACTGTAAAGCTGAGTGCTTTCAGGGACCTGAGCCTGATTGATAGTTCAGATCACCTGTAGAGATTACAGAAGAAACTTGAGAAAGGGAAATTAGAGGTCAAAAATTGTCAGCTCCCTAGTGGTGCAGAGACAGCTGATACATTTTAGGCACATTTAGTCCCATGGCCTTAGATGGAGTCTGAATTCCCTGATTCTCTGCAGAGAACCCTGCTTTCTGTTGCTTTACATGTTTTATCACTAGCTTCTGCTGTATGACATTTGTTTTAGAGACCTCCGTTTGCAACTTCAATTTCCCCATTCTTTGTTTTTACTTTCCCATTTGTTTATTGATATTTTGAGTAATGTTTACTCAAGAAATGCTAAGGAGTAATATGGAGGGCACTTTTCCCTCATGAAATATGTCTTTCTGTTACTGCCCACAAAAAAGCAACTTAACTGTGTGTGTGGATTAATAAATAATAAAAGTTTTTTGTTTGTTTTTTAATTAAAACTGTACATTCATGTACAAGTTCCCTATCTATGCTCTAAGTTTGTAGGAGGTTGGACACCAAATAGTTTCTGTTTATTTAAAATGTTTATTTGCATAGGTTAATAATGACTGCTTCTGGAGTGGCTTTCCTTGACTCACCCCTCTTCTTGTATTATTTGCTGTCACTGTGTTTACAGTGAAGTTTTATGTTTCTGAGGCTTCAATGGGAAGTGCAGATCATCCTCCAAAATCGGTTGCACAATTTGCCCAGACTTCATACTACCCTGTGCCCTCAAATGAGGATGGATATATTGCACTCTGAAATTCTACCTTCTATCTCTGTGTGTGTCATCTGTTTTTACATTGTATTTTCTGCTTTTGCCTGTGTTATAGTTTAAGGTTTTCTTCTAGAAAGTCTGTATATGTTGGGGTCCACTGCCCGCAGTGGATGGGGTTCCTGGAGGATTGGCCCCAAGCTGAAATGAAACTAAGGGAGTGGGGGAAGAAAGAAGAACTCCGAGGCTACATGGTTGCTTCTGCTTAGAACGACTGTTTAATGGTGGACAAGCATTTGGGGAAAAAGGAAGGGAAACCCCCGCCCCCAGTCTTATGCGCAGGCGTTCTGGAGTTTGGCGGGAACCCTGAAGTCTCGTGACATCTCACAGGTTGCGCAGGTGGGCTGCAGGTGGGCTGGTCGTAGGTGGGCCTCTGGTAAGCTGGGTGGAGCAGGGTGACCTAGGAGACTTGCAGAACCTGGCTGCAGGAGGGAGCCAGGCTATCTCTAGCCTAGTTAACAACACAATGGATGCCATTGGGTGCTGCACGGCACAGCTCTGGTCATTGCACCAACTATGTTGGTGGAGAAGGGACACCACATGTATATATTTCTGCCTTCTCATGAATGCTCTAGGGCAGCAGGGCATTCTACTTTTCAGTACTAATGGTTTCTCCCCTATTTGTGTTGGAGGCTTGAGAGGTGTGCCTATGTATGTGGCCATGTGTGTGCACAAGTACACACATGCACACACACACACACACACACACACACACACACGCACACGAAAAGTGTGTCAAATAACAGAAGAAGAAAAGGAGAAAACAGAAGACTCTCTTAATATATCAGGTAGATTAATTTAAAGCTAGATGTCCTCTTCGACAAGTGAGCTAAAACTATCCAGTGGAAAAAAGACAGCATTTTAAATAAATGGTGCTGGCACAACTGGCGGTCAACATGCAGAAGAATGCGAATTGATCCATTCCTTTCTCCTTGTACAAAGCTCAAGTCTAAGTGGATCAAAGACCTCCACATTAAACCAGAGACACTGAAATTCATAGGGGAGAAAGTGGGGAAAACCCTTGAAGATATGGGCACAGGGGTAAAATTCCTAAACAGAACACAAATGGCCTGTGTTATAAGATCACAAATCGACAAATGGGACCTTATAAAATTGCAAAGCTTCTGTAAAGCAAAAGATACTGTCAATAAGACAAAAAGGCCACCAACGGATTGGGAAAGAATTTTTACCAATCCTAAATCTCATAGGAGGCTAATATTCAATATTTACAAAGAGCTCAAGAAGCTGAACTCCAGAAATTCAAATAACCCCATTAAAAATGGGGTACAGAGCTAAACAAAGAATTCTCAACTGAACAATGCCAAAGGACTGAGAAGCACCTTAAAAAATGTTCAAAATCCTTAATCATCAGAGAAATGCAAATCAAAACAACCCTGAGATTCCACCTCACACCAGTCAGAATGGCTAAGATCAAAAATTCAGGTGACAGCAGATGCTGGCAAGGATGTGGAGAAAGAGGAACACTCCTTCATTGCTGGTGGGATTGCAAGCTGGTACAATCACTCTGGAATTCAGTCTGGCAGTTTCTCAGAAAACTGGACATATTACTACTGAAAGATCCAGCAATACCTCTCCTGGGCATATACCCAGAAGATATTCCTTGACCATTGTTCCTGTGTACGAGGTGATACAAGTATCGTCGGAATAAATATTATCGGTCTTCGACCTTTCTTGGGTCTACAGGGAGTTGTCTCCTTACCTATGTCTTTTACACCATGTAAATGTGTTACCTCATGATGAGTCGTATTAAAAACAATGAATTTATGAAATTCTTGAGTAAATGGATGTATCTGGAAGATCTCATCCTGAGTGAGGTAACCCAATCACAAAATATGTCACTTAATATGCACTAATTGATAAGTGGATATTAGCCCCAAAACCTAGAATACCCAAGATACAATTTCCAAAACACAAGAAAATCAAGAAAGACCAATGTGTGGATACTTCATTCCTCCCTAGAATAGGGATTAAAATATACATGGAAGGAGGTGCAGAGACAAAGTTTGGAGCTAAACGAAAGGATGGACCATCCAGAGAGTACCCCACCTGGGTGGTCCATCACATAATCAGCCACCAAATGCAGACACTACTTCACACACCAGCAGGATATTGCTGAAAGGAACCTGATATAGCTGTCTCCTGTGAAGCTTTGACAGTCTCTGACAAATACAGAAGTGGATGCTCACAGTCATCTATAGGGCAGAACACAGGGTCCCCAATGTAGGAACTAGAGAGAGTACCCAAGAGCTGTAGGGGTCTGCAACCCTATAGATGGAACAACAATATGAACTAATCAGAACCCCCAGAGCTCATGTCTCTAGCTGCATATGTATTAGAAAATGGCCTAGTTGGCCATTGTTCAGGAAGGAAGGCCCTTTGGTTTAGCAATGTTTATATGCCCCAGTACAGGGGAATGCCAGGTCCAAATAGTGGGAGTGGGAGGGTAGGGGAGCAGGGCAGGGGGAGGGTATAGGGGACTTTTGGGATAACACTTGAAATGTAAATGAAGAAATTCTCTAATAAAAGAAAAAGAAAAAAATAAAAACCAGAGAATTCTTGGTAAGCAGTTAACATGTGGTAAGAGTCAAGCTGTGTTATGCTGTGGAAAGCATTGAGTGAGGATTTTATTAGTAAAATAAAAAAATAAAAAACTTTTGGTATCTCTTGGAATCTCCTCCGTGTAAGGTACTGGGTCGACTAGGATGTGTAGATCTATACGTTGTTCCCCGTCTTTCTACTTCTCCTTCAGTCTAACGAAACACTGATTCCTCTCTTTAAATTTTACATAAATGAGAACTTATACAAGTATATCGATATGTCTACATTTGATATACAATGTTCTTTGCCAAATTTACTCCATCATCCTCTCTTATTTTCTTTTCCCTCCCACCAAATCTCTTCTCAAATTCCAGGTTCACCTCCTATGTTTTTTCTCCTGTCACCCACTGCATTTAATAGTGTTGCTACATGAGCGTGTTTTGGGAGCCATTATTTACTTGAGCAGGATCAATCTATAAGTAATTCTGCTCATGATCATCACATAACTTATCATACATCATATCCAGAGTAATATAACTTCCAGCCCTTGCAGCATTTAACTTCCTGTAGCTCCCTTGAGAGGCAGTTTAGGTCTTTGTCCAGTAAGAACCATTCCTTAGTTAGAGAAAGTTACTCAGACTCAGGATTTAGCGAAAAAAAGCCATAAACAACATCAACAAGAAAAACGTAGTAGAGAACCTTGCTAAATAAATTTCCCATTAGAATATTTGGAAACATTGTGTGTATAATTCAGAAATTCAGAAGCATATTGGAGGGAATAAACTATATAATAGTTTAGCACTATGATATACTAGAAAAGAGTTTTATAAATGTGAATTTATAGGAGTAACCCATATTTGGTGATAAAATAATCATGCATGTCAGTGTTGTTTCTGTTCACAGTCTTTGACAAAATAGTACCACTATTGATAAGGTAAGTTCACTGGTTTGAGTACCTAATTTATTTCTCATGGAAAATTAAAAACCTGATGCAAAATAACTGTCAGATACGCAGTGAATTTTTAAGTTGTTCTCGGATCACATACTGGTTAACAATGATAGAGAATTCTCAGCGCTTATTAGACATCAAGCAGAGATTAATTTCTCAAAGTTACTATTATGAATAAGCCATCTATTTTCAAATGGGAGCATTCTACCATGGTAATTATGGAGTCATAACACATTAATAACCCTTAATAACCCCTGTTAAAAGCAGGGTGTATTTTAAGCTAAATGCTATTATTAACAAATTATGTGTATTCTTAAGTGCTGAGACTCTATACTTGTACATTAAACACAGCTAAACAGAACTTGCATTTACATTATATTCACTTTATGTATCTTGAAAATTATTCCTTTTTATGTTGGAGGTAGAATTGCCTAAACAGTGTTATCCATCTTCCATAGTTAATCATTTAAAGTTCTCTCTCTATATATTTCAGGCCTGACTACATATGGGCCTTACTCCTGGAGAAGACTAATTCTCCTTCTATCAGTACTCACTACTTTTTGGTATTACTTAGTATAGGGTTATTGTCCTGTAAAATTTTTTCTTTCTACTTTAGCATGTCTACTGGTTTTGTTCTGGTTCAGGTCTTGGTCAGTCATCCATATTGTTGAAGTTTCCATTCATATTTATGAATGGAAAGGGAAAGGGGAAATTGTATAATTATATTTTAATTTTAGAAAACAAAAATTAACAATAAATTAAGTGTTTTATATATATATATATATATATATATATATATATATATGTGTGTGTGTGTGTGTGTGTGTGTGTGTGTGTGTGCATGTGTGTGTATATATATGCCTGTATACTCAAATATGTGTTATTTCTTCTCTCTATAGTCTTCTTGCCTCCCTTTTATGAGTGAGGGGATTATAGGGATGTAATACAGTACCCATGTACTGTCTGTTTATTTTAAAAGAAACTATCCTTTAGATCTTTGAAACTGATCTTCATAGTTGTAGAGAAGTTAATGTGAAAAGATGTTTTAAGAAGGAATTAACCTGGATCCATTCAGAGACCATCATTGCTGACTTAAGTGAGTGACTGCAGGAGATCAAGGTCATTCCTGGAGTCCATTGACCTCATCTTGTAGAACAGAGTACAAGGAATGCTTCCTGAGTAGTCTGCCTTCAGCTTAAGTTACACAAACAAACTTTCAGATTGATGGTGCATAGCTCTTTGGGGAAAGGGTATTTCTATGCTGGTAACTTCTACTTAAAGCTCTGCCTCCTTTTCTCTTCACATGAAATATACCCAAGCTCAACAGATGATGATAAACCTCTTGGCTTGAGCACAGCATGGTTAATCATTTAAATAATATTTTACTTGGAATAAAGGCTAGTGCTTGAAATTTTGGAACTGTATTTCATGGAAAGGTTTTAATTGAAAAGAGAACAGCAAAATGTTACCAGATACATATGACAGAAACTGTATCCCATTACCTTTTTTTCTCTTATATACTATAAATGGAATCAATCATACATATTTGAATTGTATGTTTTATAAAATTATTTAATTTTAAGGCAAGCATTTTTCATAAATATTCACTTATGTGTTTACCTATTTTACAATCTGTATTGTGAGGTAATATTTTCTTCATTTGAATTTTTCAAAAACAGTTGAAGAACCTCAATATGATATAAGAAAATGGAACTTAGACATAGATATCTTTCTGATAATGGAATCCAAGAGTACATGTGTAATATTCATGAAGTTAATATAAACAGTAAAACACATTTGAAACTTTAAAAGATTTGAACATCTTCTGAGCCCATATAAAACACATTGTCATCAGACCATTAGAAAAAGCAAGAATTTTCTATAACCTACTTCAGATATGTTTTTTGAAACATTATTTATTCAGATAGCATAATTATTCAGCACCTTGCTGCTAGTGTGATTACCTCTGTAGACTAATTATTCTTTACTTGAGTATTTAAATTATGAGTTTTAGAAGAATGACTTCAGCTTTGGACATCATTTGTAGAAGCTTCCCTACATCAGTTAACTCTGTCATCAGTTAAATATATCTGAGTGCATCACTGACTTAGTGGTGTTTGAGGTCAAGTTGAAAATCATCATCCATATATAAAAATAACATGAGAACAAAGACAAAGAACTTCTCACACTACATAAATAGAATAAATGGAAAAATCAAGAAATTTGTAATAATAAAATAAGTCTGGTTGGGACAAAGGTATTAGAGTGGGGCGATCCCTGATTCTGCTGCCTGCCTGAGGATCCTGTTTCTCTAAGTGGTCTGCCTTGTCTAGCCTCAGTGGAAGAGGATGTACCTAGTCCTGGCAGTGATTTGATGAGCCAGGGTGTGTTGGTGGTGGTGGGGGTATCACTTATCAGAGGAGAAGTGGAGGGAGGACAGGGAGGGTCTATGTGAGGAGGGACTGGGAGGAAGGGGTCTGTGATCAGGATATAAGATGAATGAATGAATGAATGAATGAATGGGGGAAAAAAGAGTAGATAGCAATATACTCTGAGTCACTCAATCCCAGAGTCTCAGTGGGAGAGGAATCACTCTGTCTTTCTTTTTTTTCACATTTTTATTAGATAATTTATTTATTTACATTTCAAGTGCTATCCCATAAGTCCCCTATACCCTCTCCCTGCCCTTCTTCCCTACCCACCCACTCCCACTACTTGACCCTGGCATTCCCCTGTACTGGGGCATATAAACATTGCTAGATCAAGGGCCTTTCTTCCCAACAATGGCCAACTAGGCCATCTTCTAATACATATGCAGCTAGAGACATGAGCTCTGGGGGTTCTGATTAGTTAATATTGTTGTTCCATCTATAAGGTTGCAGACCCCTACAGCTCTTGGGTACTATCTCTATCTCCTACATTGGGGACCCTGTGTTCTGCCCTATAGATGACTGTGAGCATCCACTTCTGTATTTGTCAGGGACTGTCAAAGCCTCACAGGAGACAGCTATGTCAGGGTCCTTTGAGCAATATCCTGCTGGCGTATGCAGTAGTGTCTGCATTTGGTGGCTGATTATGTGATGGACCACCCGGGTGGGGCATTCTCTGGATGGTCCATCCTTTCATTTTAGCTCCAAACTTTGTCTCTGCACCTCCTTCCATGTATATTTTATTCCCTATTCTAGGGAAGAATGAAGTATGCACGTGTTGGTCTTTCTTGATTTTCTTGTGTTTTGGAAATTGTATCTTGGGTATTCTAGGTTTCTGGGCTAATATCCACTTATCAGTGAGTGCATATCAAGTGACTTCTTTTGTGATTGGGTTACCTCACTCATGATGACATCCTCCAGATACATCCATTTGGATGGTACCCAAGAAGAGCTTACCCTTCTTATAGAAGGGTAAGGAGGAGGCAATAGAGGGAAGTGTTTGTGTGGGTGGAACCAGAGGGAGAGAAGGGAGGGAGCTGTGATCGGGATGAATGAATGATTGAATGAATAAATAAATACAAATAGCTCGTGGGGCCTCTTTACTGTGCTCACTCATCACCACATAGGAACCACACCCATAACAAATATATGAGATAATACTATGCCTGCATGTGAGATACACCTTCAAAGATAGCACAGCCCAGTCAGGGGGTAGTAAACCACAGAAAGTGCCAGAGCCATCTTCAAAATTTATAAAGCATTAATAGCACATAGCCACACCAACTCATTTGCATATTCCTCAAACCTGCTTTTTCACTGCAGTGATAAAGTTGCTTAGTCCTTATAAACACTATAGTATTGAGAGCTAAAAATACTTGGCCTTGTCAGACCCTAATATAAATCTATTCCCTAAATTCAGCTACTGTAATTATCTAGACTGAAAGAAAAACTTGTCAACATCTGCCATTCTCAATGTCCTATTCCTGGGACTGCTATTTTTGGATCAAGGGTGTGAGCTTTCAGATGTTCCTGTAGCCATACGTTTTCTCTGCCTTCATGGATTATAATTCTCTGAAATCATAATCCAAATTTAAACATTCACTTTTAAAAGTTACCTTGGTTGTGATTTTTATCACAACAATAGAAAAGTAACTAAGACACATAGGAAAACAGAGAAGATGTTCAATGAGAACCTATTTGTTGGACAAATATTTCAGATTGGTGTCTCAGTCAGGGTTTCTATTCCTGCACAAACATCATGACCAAGAAGCAGTTGGGGAGGAAAGGGTTTATTCAGCTTATACTTCCATACTACTGTTCATCACCTAGGGAGTCAGGACTGGAACTCAAGCAGGTCAGAAAGCAGGAGCTGATGCAGAAGCCATGGAGGGATGTTCTTTAGCAGTGTGGAAGTGCAAGCTGAATAAACCCTTTCCTCCCCAACTTGCTTCTTGGTCATGATGTTTGTGCAGGAATAGAAACCCTGACTAAGACAATAGCTATCATAATTATCTGGTGCTCTGGATTCCTCTGCATAAATAGTAACTCCTCCTAACTTAATCCAATCATACTAACAGGTATTCCTTGAAGAACTAAATGCTTAACCAAGCAAATGGATTGGAGAATGTCTAATATACTCATACTATTTTCAATTCACTTAATGAGAATTTTGGATTTAATTTTATTTTAGATTTAGAACTTGGCTTAAATATTTTGATGCCAAATATTTTATATGCACTGAATCTTGGGTCAATATCTTAATTATTAGATATATCTATGTTACTTTTGTGGCAGCCTGTGAAATACTCTATTGACAACCATACCATTTCATTGCTGCATCTCAGCTACTAACTTAGGACACTTCATTTGCCAAGAGAATGTTCAAAGCAGAACATGAAATATGTGACATTTTTCTCAGAACAATTAGCATGTGTTTTGAAGGACATAATCAATAATGATGCATTGCTATTAGGAATTCAAAATGCTCTGACATCACCAGTCACAACATATAAATATTATTATGATCTTGACTTTTTCTTAATATAAGCAGAAATTTTACCTCTTTGTTTGTTTAAAGCAAAGGACTAATCTTATTTTATTTTCTTGATTAATTTATTACTATGTATGTTTATACCCACATACACACACACACACACACACACACACACACACACACACACACACGTTAATGTGAAGGTCAGAGAAGAACTAGAGAGTTGGTTTTCACTTTCCAACATGTGGTTTCTAGGTATCACCCTTGACATAAAACGTATGTATACATTTGTTTTCAAAGCAAGAGAATAGATCATATTGTTTTATTTTTAAGTTTTTCAATAAAAATAAACTTAATTTCCCTATTAATAAATTGTTATGTCATTTAACAAAGAACCTTAATTTGTCCAAGAATTTCAACTGCTGCTTAACTGGAAGACAATGAAGAATCATGTATTGCTCTAGCTGCTGGACTTTGGCAATGCTTTTTAATCACATTTTAAAAAAACTTAATTGCTAAGGAAGCCAAGAATGTCTTCTGTCTTAATTATAAGGAACAGTTTACTGATAATGTTACTTTATATGTCAGAACCAGTTCTGAGTAGGGATTAAATAAAGGTAACAAAGGCAATTCAAAGATGCAACTAAAATCTAATCTTCTAAAGTCTAGACTGTCTAGGGCATAAGTGGAAGTATCTATGGGCCCAAGCTCCTGCAGAAGTTAAACATGATAAAAAGTCTTCTGGAAAATAGAAACATAGTTTGGCTTCCTTTAACTCTGAACACTAGAGTCTTTATAAAGAGCATATTAGTCACACTTCTGTCAGAAGCCATCTAGGGTGGGCTAAAAGCTAGCATGTGATCTTTCTGAGATGGTTTCACAATGGACTGTGGACTGTAATGAATGAGTTTTTATAGGCAAGGCCCAATAAATAGCATTTTCAGGATTGATTCCTGCTCTTGGTATGCCCTTCTTGTCAATATTAAATTAATATATAGTTTCTGGGCATTAGCCCACCCTATTGGACAGATTTTTCACAGATCAACAAAAATGTAGTCTTGTAGTGATGCTATAGATGATTTCTTGATTATGGATGATGATTCTATAAGAAGGGTAAATAAGGAAATGGGATAACATTTGAAATGTAAATAAAAGAAAATATCCGATAAAAAAGAATTCCTACAATTATACTAGTAATTATTAAGCCATTTTATAACAGGACTGCAGTTAAGTCCTTCTGTGATATGACTATTGTAACTGGAACTCTATGAGTCTTCATGTATCATGGGAAGATAGAAAGCAGACTCACAATAAAATAATACATTCCTTAGGGATTAAAACTGAGAATGAACAATTTATTGTAGGATCAAGGACAGAAGATGAAATATTGGCTGTGTTTACTTATATAAAACTTCAGTGCAAAGTTAGACACAAAAATCATAGTTTTAGATGCTCAATGAAGCTGTGGAGCTAGTGACAGATAATGAATGTCTAGCTAGATAACTAGTCTCAATGAAAATACATGTAAGCATCCTTCTTGTAAAGTTCTTATTCGATTTAGAATTTGAATTTTTTTGAACATTGAGAGAAATTTTATTTTAAAAATGCTTGTAAAAACCATGTTATCTATTCTCCTAAATAAAGTACAAAAAACTAGAAACAATGACATTAGGTGGCAGAAGGAGAGAACAGAATTAGGAGGCAGAAGGAGGGAGCAGAATGCAGAATGCAGAATGCAGAAAGATAATTAGAAACTAAGGCAGAAGGTGGAGAGGTAGCAGAACATGGTAAAATATAACAGCATAAGAGAGAGATGAAGAGAGACAAAAAGAAGCTGCAGGGAGAGCAAAAAGAGCAGGCAGGGTTCGCCTTAGTTTTTTCTTAACAGCAAGGCAGGTTCAGTCTTACTAAAGAGGACAAAGGGTTTTTCTCACAGACTTGGGTTTAATTAATTTATCAATAAATGAATAAAAGCTTTTTCTTTTTCTATGCAATAAGGTTTGGAGTTCTTTGCAATAATGACTGAGTTCTTTTTGCACTGGGACTTGGACTTTAGCTCCATATGCATATGCAAGTGTGGAAAATATGCAATAAGTAGCTGAGTACTCCAACAGGAGTGTAAGGAGATGTATAAATGTATGTGCATGAATGTGTTTATAAATGTATGTTTAGCCAGGCGGTGGTGGCGCACGCCTTTAATCCCAGCACTTGGGAGGCCGAGGCAGGCAGATTTCTGAGTTCGAGGCCAGCCTGGTCTACAAAGTGAGTTCCAGGACAGCCAGGGCTATAAAGAGAAACCCTGTCTCGAAAAACAAACAAAAAAAATGTATGTTTATTCATGCATAATTGCTTTTATAATTTTTTTTTCATCTGTGAGAGTGCCTTTCTCCTTCTGATTCAATAAAAGTTCATTGCTACAAACCTCTCTCCCATCTGGCAAGCAGGAGGCAAGATTTCTTGGCAAAGAGAAAAAGAAACTATAGCAATTAATCCTTTACTTAACCCACCCCCATTTCCCCACACACTGTTAAGTGACAGATACTAATTTGCCCAGAAGCCTACAGCTTCTGGATTCAGAGTATCTTAGAATGAAGACAGGTAAACATTATTATACAAAGCAACCTTAATCTCTCACAATATCAATGCTCTTTCCCTTTTTCTGCTTCAGAGAGGGTCTAGCCTACTTCTGGTATGAACTTACTTCTAGTATGAATGTTCAAACCAATTAAAGTGAAAGGCATATGTCCCTAAAGTAAAGCTTGGGAACTCAAAGACTCCATGCAGAGACGTGTTACTATAAAGAATCATGGAAAACAACAATAAACACTAAAACATTAAGAGACTTAGAAAACATATGTCTTGGGTAAGACATCCAGTGCCTGATAAAAGATTCAGTAAACTCATAAAAAGAAATAAATCAAGTTGTCAAGGATAGAAATAAATTAATAGAAAGAAAAAGTTCCAACACAAGTTTTAAAATGTGATGAAGCTGCTAACTACCTCATAATTTTTGATATCTGTATTTACTTTGCTGAAAGTATAGTTAAAATTAAGTAAACAATTGTAACTATACTTTCAGCAAAAAACCCAGAACTCGTGTCTCTAGCTCCATATGTAGCAGAAGATGGCCTAGTCGGCCATCATTGGGAAGAGAGGCCCCTTGGTACTGCAATCTTTATATGCCCCAATACAGGGGAACGCCAGGGCCAAGAAGTGGGAGTGGGTGGGCAGGGGAGCAGGGAGGGGAAGGGGGGAGGGGACTTTCGGAATAGCATTTGAAATGTAAATGAAGAAAATATCTAATAAAATATTGGAAAAAAATTAAGTAAACAAGAAAGGGAAAATAAGAAAATAGTTTTTCCTATTTCACATATTTTAGGACATGATGAGCCTTTATCATCACTTCAATGAACAGAACAAGATGACAATGACATTATATGACCCCTGGTGCTAGGCCATTTGAGGCAATTCACTTGGCTTTTAACTATGTATTTTCAAGTCACTGGAGGACTAGGCATATCCCCTTCCACTGAGGCCAGACAAGGAAGACCACTTAGGGAAACAGGATCCTTAGACAGGCAACAAAATCAGAGACAGCCCCTGCCCCAGCTGTTGGGAGATCTGCCTATCTCTTCCCAAGGATGTTTTATAAAGGTATTTCTGTAAACCACTGACAAGTGCCTCCTATTCCTGCTCCCTGCTCCCCAACCCACCCACTCCTGCTTCCTGACCCTGGCATTCTCCTATACTGGGGTATATAATCTTTGCAAGACGAAGGGTCTCTCCTCCCATTGATGTCCGGCTAGGCCATCCTCTGCTACATATGCAACTAGAGACACAGCTCTGGGGGGGTACTCGTTAGTTCATATTGTTGTTCCATCTATAGCAACCACCTGTTTTTAATATGGATATGTTTTTAATATGAATGTTTATAATATGGATCTATTCTATTGCATTTTTATTTTCCCTTAAAATTTCTGTTTGATATTTTCATAGATAATTTCAATCTCTCTTAAAATTCCTGTTTGATATTTTCAAAGATAATTTCAATCTTTCTTAAAATTCTGGGTTCTTCATGTTTTATAGGTTTCACAATTTTCTTGATGTTTTCTTAGCACCCTGAAAACATTCATTTTGAATAATTTGTCAGACAGTTCATATTGTTCCATTTCTTCAAAGTCTACTTTTTTGGTGATTCGGGTCTTCCTTCACGAGCCAATTTGTCTTCTTGGTTTTTATATCTGTTGCTTTGCACTGATGTCTGTGCATTTGGTAACTCAGCCATCTCCCCAGACTCTGTGGATAAGTCTCATTGTAAAAAGAAATTCTCACAGGAGATCTGTGTATTTGATAGCAGTATGTTTGCTCTGCTGTTATGTGGTGTTGTCTTTGTGCAACTGACATCAGAATTGAAAGTCCCACTAATTCTCAGCAGAAAATATCAGAAAACCAAGTGTTAGTGTCTTTGATCATGATGACTAATAATATCTCCTTGGTCTCTTTTACTTACAGTGGGGAAGTAGTGGCCTTTGCACTGTTATTTCATAGTAATTTATAGCTGCTTCCCCTAAAAAACCAACCAACCAACCAAAGAAACAAAAAACCCAAAACACAAAAACAGTGTACTGAAGCCTGGGACATGTTTCTGAGGTGCCTACAAATTTATTTACTATGATACATTCTTTATTTATAACAAAATCCTACATGTTAGATAGGCTCACAGTGCAGGTTGTTAGAATTTGGATATTATGAGGCTAATGTATCAGCAAAACATTTATTTTTTTGGTACTATGGGATAGGATCTTTTCTTTTCTTGTCACTTATATCCTGGTACTTCGTTGGCTTCCTAAGAATTTCACTTTTTGCAAATGTCTCTTTCATGTTCACACCCAGTGTGATTTCAGCTTAATTTAACTAATTATATCTTTTTGTCCTCATTTCCAAATAAGGTCACATTCTAGGTAATAGTAGTTAGAAGTTCAGTGTATAAATTTTAGAGGGACGTAGAGAAAACTATAATATTCAGGAAAACCAACAATGAATTCTTGATGATAAGCCACACTTTTATTTCAGTCTTTGCATATTTGTCTCCTGATTACTTGTTTAGTTGTGCCTTGAAACTGAACACATTAAGAGTAGACTCATCCCAAACAGAACTCTGAGTCTCATAGTAATAACAAGGCCTGGGATAATGGGTGTAGATAAGGGATCCATCTTGGAACAATGATTTAAACAAACAAACAAACAAACAAACAAACAAACAAACAAGGAATTAAATATTCACTTATTTAGGTAGAGAACATGTACATTTTTGATTAATTACAATCAAGAATGTGGGCATAATAAGAAGAATATTTAATCATGCAAGTCAAAGTTTGTGTCTTTCATTAAAATTATTTATGGTCTTAGGCTTTACTAGTATAAATTAAACTAATAGCTTCACAGATTTATATTGATTGTATCTTTTTACTGAAAAGTTCTTTTTTTAATAATTGAAAAATTTTATTTGCCTACTTACAAACATTTTTGAAACATTTTTCCTCCCTCAGGAAGTAGTTTCAAGTTTTCTTTTTCTTTTCTTTTCTTTTTATTTATTTATTTTATTTACTTAACATCCCAATATCAGCCCCATCTCCTTTCAGTACCCACTGACACAGAACCTCCCTCTACTCCTCCCTCTACTACTTCTTTGAAAAGAAGGAGCCCCTCTCTGTGTAGCTCCCCTCACTGGTACATCAGGGTGCTGAAGGAAGATGTACATCCTTTCCCAGATATGTCAGGCAAGGCACAGAAACAGGATTCAAATGCAGTATGGCAACAGACTCATGGAGAACCTCC
Source organism: Mus minutoides (assembly GCA_902729485.2). Lineage (NCBI taxonomy): Eukaryota > Metazoa > Chordata > Mammalia > Rodentia > Muridae > Mus > Mus minutoides. The sequence continues at coordinate 103,232 of LR753580.1, read as the reverse complement.
ACTACTTCTGTTGGAAACCTAGATGTTCATCTGCTGTGTAAGTGCAGGAGGCCTAGGTCCAGCCTATGCTTGCTATTCGGTTGGTGATTCAGTCTCTGGGAGCCACCAAGTGTCAAGGTTAGTTAACTTTGTTGTTCTTTCTCTGGAGTGTCTGTCCTCTATGGTTCCCTCAATCCTTCCTCCACTCCTCCATAAGAGTTCCTGAGCTTCATTGAATGTTTGGCTATGGGTTTCTACATTCCTTTCCATTGATTACTGGGCGGAGTCTCTTAGAGGACACTTATGTTAGATTCCTGTCTGCAAGCATAATAGAGTATCATTAACAATGTCATGGATTGGCTCTTGCCTGTGGGATGGGTCTCAATTTGAGGAAGTCATTGGTTGGTCATTTCCTCCTTCTCTGCTGTTTGACCCTGCACATCTTGTAAGCAGGGTCTATGGGAGAGACAATTTTCATTTCTTAATGTAACTTCTGTTGCTCTCTCTTGAACATTATGCTCCCATTATCAGCTAAAAGAAAGCAATATTAAAGAAAAAATGATCTTTAAGCAACTAATAAAATGAATGTATAAAAATGAATAAGCCTAGGAATTTTATAAATTTATTGTTTTTAATAGCTGAGTAGTACTCCATTGTGTAAATGTACCACATTTTCTGTATCCATTCCTCTGTTGAGGGACATCTGGGTTCTTTCCAGCTTCTGGCTATTATAAATAAGGCTTCTATGAACATAGTGGAGCATGTGTCCTTATTACCAGTTAGAACATCTTCTGGATATATGCCCAGGAGAAGTATTGCAGGATCCTCCGGTAGTACTATGTCCAGTTTTCTGAGGAACCACCAGACTGATTTCCAGAGTGGTTTTACAAGCTTGCAATCCCACCAGCAATGGAGGAGTGTTCCTCTTTCTCCACATCCTTGCCAGCATCTGCTGTCACCTGAATTTTTGATCTTAGCCATTCTGACTGGTGTGAGGTGAAATCTCAGGGTTGTTTTTATGAAATTCCTAGGCAAATGGATGGATCTGGAGGGTATCATCCTGAGTGAGGTAACCCAGTCACAAAAGAACTCACATAACATGTACTCACTGATAAGTGGATATTAGCCCAGAAGCTTAGATTACCCAAAATACAATTTGCAAAACACATGAAACTCAAGAAGAATGAAGACCAGTGTGGACACTTCTCCCCTTCTTAGAATTAGGAACAAAGCACACATTGAAGGAGTTACAGAGATCAAGTGTGAAGCTGAGACAAAAGGATGGACCAACCAGTGACTGCTGCAGCAGGGTTCCATCCCATAATCGGCCACCCAAAGCAGACACTATTGCATATGTCAGCAAGATTTTACTGAAAGGTCCCTGATATAGCTGTCTCCTGTGAGGCTATGCCAGTGCCTTGCAAACACAGAAGTAGATGCTCACAGTCAGCTATTAGATGGAACACAGGTTTCCCAATGGAGGAGCTAGAGAAAGTACCCAAGGAGCTGAAGGGGTCTCCAACCCTATAGGAGGAAGAACAATATAAACTAATCAGTACCCCCAGAGCTCGTGTCTCTAGCTGCATATGTAGTAGAAGATGGCCTAGTTGGCCATCATTGGGAAGAGAGGTCCCTTGGTCTTGCAAACTTTATATGCCCCAGTACAGGAGAACACCAGGGCCAAGATGTGGGAGTGGGTGGGTAGGGGAGCAGGGCCGGGAGATGGGGGAGGGTATAGGGGACTTTCAGGATAGCATTTGAAATGTAAATGAAGAAAATATCTAATAAAAATTTGAAAATAATGAATAAGCATGATGCAAAGACTTAAAAATACTATAAATCATAGTGGGAATGGAATTATAATTCTCTACCTGTAGATGAGAAGTAGTTGGCAATTGATGGCTGATGGGGGTGAAAGAATCAGTTTCCTCTAGCTGTAGTCCTTGAAAGGCTGCTGTACTGGATGTCCCTACCCCCTTGTACATATAGGCAGCACTAATCTAACTCAATGTGTCTTTAAATGAGTACCTGAGATTGGGAGGGAAATTTGGTGGTGGATATAGGAGGAGATGGAGGAAGATAAGGGGGATGGATTTGATCAAAACATATGTGAATGTATAAAATTCTTATTCAAAAATTTAAGATATTACTGTGAGTCTCAGGACAATCTGAATTCTGGGCACAAGGCATGTTTTCTGGGAGTTTCTGGAAGATCAATGCTTCTCTCTTTTGGGAAGGTTTACACATAACATTATTTAATTTGATAACATAGATCTACTCCTTATGATGTGATCCCTTGCTAACATTTGACTGCTATGCTTTTGCTTGTTGGTAGAATAGAAGCTAAAGGAATGGTGAATAGTTAGTGGAAAGGAATGAAATTGTAAGTTTGTGGTTAACAAGAAGCCAGTATTCCACTTTTTTTGCCATAACCTATAATGATGGTCCAATTCTGTATTCTTCTACATTATTGCCAGTTTTAATGGTGTGATGCCTCCAACTAGTATAGTAAGACTACTCTAGAGGTCAAAGAACAAAGTTTAAAACACTTCAATGGTATTATTTATTTGCTCAATTTTAAAAGGCATAAACTGTATCTGGAACAAAATATTGTTACTGAACAGAAATAAATAGTTTGTGAATCTTCTTTTTCCTATATCTCTGTGTATGACATATGTGTTCTATATCCCTATTATCCTACACCTGTGTGTCCATTTTCATTTTCCTCAAGCTTTTAAAGAAATTTTTGTGATTACTAATTACAGTTGGAGCATAGTAATCACCATTAGAAGGATGAGTCATGAGTCTTATCTGAATACTATCCCAGCCTTCTGTTACATTTAGAAAAATGTTCATTACTTTTCATGAAATTCCAAAAATTTGTTGCTTATGAAAATGAGTTCTGTATATAGTGTAGCCCAGCCTATTTGTTACCTGTCTCTCACATGCACAGATATTTTGTTATCTGATGTGACACCCTTACTCTACCTATAAACTCATCTAGATGTTTGACTGAAAAAGTGTCCAAACTTATCTAGTTATCTAAATTTAATCTCAACATCATTAAATGTAGAAAACCCAACAAAGTATCTAAGTGATGCTAACATTTTTATGTGGCTGAGGAATGCTAATGAGGTTATAACTGCAGGTGTTGATCTTATGGCTGCATGATTCTTGTGTACTGAGGTGATAACATTTCTCTAGCAGATTTTAGAATATTTTTCTTGATAGACTATTAAACTTGATATACATCATCAAACTGAAGATAATCTTTTTGTGTCTGATCAACTAATATGCTTGAATTTTGGTGTGGGAAAATGGTGGGTTTCATCAATGCTGGTGAATATTTTCAGATTACATTTTTCTCATAGAAGGAACAATTATATAACTGTAGATACATGGGTTAGAAAATAATTCATGCAGTGGTCACTCAATAGGGCCTTTAGAAACTGTGCTTAGTTTTCTTTCCTCAAGCATTCCCATGGCACCTAAAACCTAGAGAAGATACCTAGATGTGTTTTATAAAAGAAGGGAAGTCCTTTCTTTCATTTGTCATTCAACAGGATTCACTTCTTAAGGACAATCTCTACTCTAGGATGTGCAAATAGCACAGATGTTTTTGGGCTTCTGCTTTTCTCCACATTTTTTTTTTGAGAAAAACAGAGAAGTTTTCATGTTGACAACTGGAGTAAGAAGGAAAAAAACGTTTTGATTAGATACAACCTTAGATGACTAGCAATTAGGGCAGCAGGGTTTGAGGGAGGAGGCTTCTTTGGAAGTAGAGGATCCATTAAAAGGCACTTCAAGTGCAGTTCCTTTAGAGCTTTATGGGTATTATGTGACCATCATCTAGCTATCCTGAATGTGGCTCAGGTGAGGCTCACTGTTATTGAGGTAGTGCTGCCCTAGCATAGAAAAGATTTCAAAATTGCTCAGTAGAGCTGATAAGAGTCTGCCTTCAACTTTGGCTTTCATTTGAGAGTACCCTTTCTATGCAGTACATGCCTACTAATATGTAATCAAAACTTAACAGAACATGAGCATTGGAAACTCAGAGATCTTTCTGACTGCCATGTTCTATCTACAAGAACAGTCCAGCAGTGAGATGAAATGTGCCAGTTGTTCTGATGTTGTACAGTGTTCATCCACTCAATCCAAGATTCAAAATTTTTACTGAGTGCTAGACATGCTCTTTATTCTTGGGACACATCATTGAATGTAATGTTAAAGCAGAATTCTTTCCTGTTGTAATTTATTTTCTATCCACTGAAGAGTACTTATTGTGTGGTGTGCCACTTAAATAATATTATACACAAGGATAGACAAGGTCAGAAAGGAACAAAAAATGACCTTTACAAATTGGATGAGCTAGGCTGCAGTGACTAATAAATGAGAAATAGATGAGGAATCTCAGTAATCCTTTGGTAAAGAGATGGCTCAGTGCACATTTCACATCTGAGTATCACACACAGAAGCCCTGTCCTACTAAATGATGCCATCTCTTTATTTACATTCCATGTCTTACCATCAGTCTTTAATAAAAACTATGGGTTCCTATCATGTGCTACATAATCGTTGAAACAGAGCTGATTCTGTTTTTGGGAAAAAAAATTATCTGAAGGAGATTGGCTTGAAGAAATAAGCTTTCTATTCTGTGGCTATTTTTTTTTGTACAAAATAGTACAAATGACTTTATTATTAATTATAAACCAAAAATTTCAAGAACATTCCTTCACTATGAATCAGAGGGTAATGTGTTTGTGGAGTACTTTGTCAGGGCCTCACTTTGGAAAGTCTTATGAAAGTGGACTAGAACTTACATTTTTAACTTTAATTGGTGACTGTCATGGTCTCAAAGATTCTTTGAACAGATTATATGCATGTAGTTTCACACTGCCATTCATGTTGTCACATGTGTGCTAACATTGTAGGATGTATAGCTTGAGAGGATAGTGTTTCTTGTAGTATAGTTTATATATTGAATTGCATATAATCCCATTGTAAGTATTTATTATTTCTTTGTGTCTTTGTATTGCACTTAGGCATTATTTTGATTTTGTTTTTGGAAAAACATCTGAAGAAAAGTTCTTTCAGTCAAGAAAATAGGAACAATATTCAATATTTTATTTTGAATGGGGGTACTAGTCTTAACCAGAACCACAATATTAAGAGAAAGGGAGTCAATTTAAGCCATTATTGATTGAATATATGTTGCATTTAGTAATAGGTTCAGTAAATATTATGTTTTCCTCAGTAAGTATAACCATCTGTGTTTAGATACAGGTTTTATTACCATGGATGAACAGTATGGGAGCCAGTCTTACGGAAGGACCCAGCTTTTCTAGCCTTTAGAAAAAACAAGTCAGGTTTTAAATTAATAAAAATAAATGGCCTTTAATCCCCATAGAAACAGTAAATGTGAATTATATTTTTCTTAAGTCTACTTGGATCCACTGCTTAGAAAAATAAAGTATCCAGAATACACACTAAGGCTTCTCACTAATATGCTTTAACAAAGACTCTAGAATTTCCAGAGATTTAACAAACCAAAGCAGTAAGGAAATAAACACAATAATAGCCAACAAATATTTAGGCAAAGTTTAGCATGGTAACATACCCTGTAGAAAGTCTTACTGTGTCTCTCCTAGCTTTATGCTGTCTGTGTTAAGTAGTTTTGACTATCTACATTTTACAGATTTAGATAGGTGATCTCGGCTCAACAATTTAAAATGACAATAGAGACTTTGTTACTCTTTATCAGCAGTCACTGTGAAAATCTGTCAATTTGTAAAACACTCTTGTTTGTTTGTTTGTTTGTTTGTTTTAAGACAGGGTTTCTCTGTGTAGCATTGGGTGTCCTAGAACTCACTCTGTAGACAAGGATGGCCTTGAACTCAGAGATCAGCCTGCCTCTGCCTCCCAAGTGCTGGGATTAAAGGCATGCACCACCATGCCCGACTGTAAAACACTCTCATTAGTCTCTAAAAAAGAGGCATTGTACAGATGGAAATATGACATACTAAAGCCATTGTGCCTACAACCAACAAAATAGGAGATAATATGGAAGAATTGACTGTAGAAATTATGAGAGAAACAGTGTGTCAGAGAGCCAAAAAGAGAGAGGGAGAGAGAGAGAGAGAGAGAGAGAGAGAGAGAGAGAGAGAGAGAGAGAGAGAGTTAGTTTTAGGGAAGTAGGGGAGTCTCACAGAGAAAATTTTGTTAAAAACTCAAATATTTCAGGCAATTATATTGTTTTGATTTCTCAGGTTTCTCAAGGGTGGAACTCCAGTCTCCTCTAGTGAACATACATGAGGAACCATGATATTTTAAAGATAATTTTAGAATGGGAGGTAATAACTTTTTCAAAATGCTTCATGCAAATACCTTTCCCTCAACCCCTAACTGTAACAAGAGAAGTTAAGATGCTTTAAATAATAATAGGTCATAATAATTCATGTTTGTCTTTTGAATTACTTCATGGCCATTTGCTTCAATGGAAACAGTTCTAAACTTGGTTATTATATTAATTACTGAAAAATAACATCTTCCAGTGGATTCCAACATAAATGTATCTGTCTTCTCAGTCATCTATTATCTATCTATCATCTATCTATGTATCTATGTATCTATGTATCTATGTATCTATGTATCTATGTATCTATCTATCTATCTATCTATCTATCTATCTATCTATCTATCTTCTATCTATCTATCTATCTATCTATCTATCTATCATCTATCATCTATCTATCTATCTATTTATCATCTATCTATCTATCTATCTATCTATCTATCTATCTATCATCTATCTATCTATTTATTATCTATCTATCTATCTATCTATCTATCTATCTATCTATCTATCTATCATCTATCTATCATCTCTATGTGTCTATCCCATTGTCTTTATCTATAGCTCAAACTTCCTTATACTAACACAAAACATCAGTTTTGTTAATGTTTCTGACTCATTCTATCTCATTTGTTTATTCTCACTGAAGGCAAATATTATCAAATATTTGAAATAATGGCATGTCCAGTTTGTGACATCTTAAGCTGAATTTTTAAAGTATTTTGTTCATGTTGAAATGGTGTTTACTCAAATGTCACATGGATATATATATATATATATATATATATATATATATATATATATATATATATATGGTTGTATGTAGTGCCTCTGAAGAAAAAAGTAGCCATGTTCTGATCCTGTGAACCTGTAGTTCTGTCTACATTATAATATACCCTTTGCAGGGAGCCAGGTGGCTTGACTTGTTATTGTTGGAAAGCATGATGTGAATTGGTACTGAGGACATAAATACCTCAATTAAATTTTCACAGTCTGTAGAAGTTCAATGGCCAACTGAATTAAAAAAATACATTATTTAGCATTTTTAGAACAAGGCTTCATGCTCTTTAATGGATAGAGATTATGGCATAAACTAAGTATTCAAGCATTCATTCAGTTATAATAATGTCCACCTTTGCATTTTGTTTTGTTTTGTCTTGGTGTGTGTGTGTGTGTTTTGTGTGTGAATGAATAGTCTTTCTTCATCCTCTCTATATTTATTCAAAGATAAAATTTTTCAGTATTGTCTAGTTTGTGACATTTTGTTCATGTTCAAAATAGTGCTTACTCAAATGTCACATGATTATACATACATACATACACACATATGTATGTACATACAAAGTACATACAACATGTTATCAATATAAATAAAAGGGTTGTATGTGGTGCCTCTGAAGACAAAAGTTGCCATGTTCTGATCGAGACTGTAGTCTTCTTTAGGCTATCTTACAAACAAAGAGGTTTTTGTTTTGTATTGTTTTGTTTTGTTTTATCATTTTGAAGATTTGTGATTATTTTTATGATATTGATACAGGAATCAAGGATATTCTATATTGTAGATATAGTTGTATAAACAAAGTTAAACTGGAGGAAACATTCAAGGAAAAATTTTGCTAGATTTTCAGATAGATGTTAGAGGACAGGAACCAAAGAATACAAGAGACCTCTATACACAGGTGATATGAGAAGGAAACAGATTCTCTCTTGGAGCCTTGGAGGAATGCACAATCCTGCTGATAGCTTTAGTTTATCCCATAGAAACCTGTTGGACTTTGGACCTCTGAAATTAATTATGCAATAATAAGTATTAATTAAAACTAGTTAAGAGCAAATTCTTCAGTTTTAATCCATAGTAGTAACTAGTTACCAATAAATTCTTATTGACCCAAGACTAATATTTACCAACTATAATATGTTGCTTAACATATCTGAATAAGAGTTATAAACAGCTTAGACCATAAGCTCCTCAGAAAACACATTTCATTTGTGCTCAGCTGTGATCACTTAGAGATTGTGAAGTAGGAAGGACTTTGCACCCTCAAGATCCACTCTGAAATCATTAAAGCATATGAATAAACATTACTGAGTCGAGAATATAGCTCAGTGGTGCACTGCTTTCTTAACATGCACAAAGCTCTATATTCAATATCTAATATGTCATTAGGGAAAATAAATATTAGCATATTTTTCTTTATCAATTAATATTCCTTCACTCTCATTTATTTTTGTGACATAGAAATCTACATTTCTCAGAAGCAAAATGTAGATGGCCATAGCTTTGACCTGGGAATCACATGTTGATACTTATTCTCAAAGGAAATATGAGAAAATGTTTTTTCATCTTCTCTCCTCTTTTTCTTACAAACCCTAACTCCCTCATCTCACTGGGAATTTCTTGTATATTCAGTAAGCTATAATACCATAGCTGTACACAGTTTCCACCGCTGCCTCTCCTCACTAAGGTCAATCCATGTTGATCTCAGTCATATCCCTTTATCTTCCTATGAGAGTCACCTTTGTGTCTCCTTTTGCCCCAAAGAATCCAATTCCTGGGGCAGACAGTTCTGTATCACACACTTACCATATTCCTAGAAACATGGTTATTGACTTAGAAGGCACTTCCACATCCACATCTTCCTAATGCTCCTCTATGACCTTAACTGTTCTTAGAGTTCGTTGACTGCCATTATAGTCATTTTGTTGATGATATAAGTAATTTAAGGCTGATTTCTTTAAAGAAAAACATGGATAATGTACTTTAGTCCATTAGATATCAGACTTGAAGAAGATTGGAATCATATGAAAGATTTTTTAAAACTATTTTCCTCTGTCAGCCCTATGAGGGTTTATCTCATATTTGCAGAGCATCTTCCTAGGCATACAGATAGGAGACTAGAGGATGCTGGTAATAGGTTTACACAAACACAGCAATTGCCATTTAACTTGGGACCTAAGTAGAGAAGAGAGAACTGTATGTAACTGATTCAAGAGGAAAGTTCTAGAGTAAAAGAACTTTTGACCAAAACGCTTAGATTTTATTGAAACTGTCTATTCTTCTTTTCTGTGGAAATAAAGATAATAAGACTAGATCCAGGAATGAGAATGAAATGTAGCAGTACAGTCTAAAATGTAGGTGAAGGTCTTGGGCAGATATTGCTGAATTGACAGTCTTGGACCAACTAGGGGGGCTGGTGCAACGGTATCAACGAAGAAGTGGTGAAATCAACAACCACTAGGTTAGCAGTGCTTATTTTATGGTCATGTTCATTTTAAAGTCACATATATGTCATCGGCTATGTGCAATTGGGATATCTAGTGATTAAGGACATATAAAACTTGATTATGATTATGGAGCTCAATTGAAAATTATTTCAAGGCATTATAGCTACTCCAGGTGCTATACACATGAAAAATGTCTTCTAGTGGAACATCTATGATATGGACAGCCTCTTTCTGGTAGGTACATTTAGGAATAAAGCTACCTGGTGGATCAATTTAAGTAGAAACAGGTGGCTTGAAATAACTAATAAGTAAGCAGTATGAAAATAGCAAGTTGCTGGTGGAATCACCATGCCTGACCTCAAGCTGTACTACAGAGCAATCGTAATAAAAACTAGACTACCCAAGATATAATTTACTAAACACATGAAACTCAAGAAGAAGGAAGATCAAAATGTGGACACGTCATCCCTTCCTAGATTTAAGAACAAAGCACACATTGAAGGAGTTACAGAGATCATGTGTGAAGCTGAATCCAAAGGATGGACCCAATGACTGCAGCTGCCAGGGATCCATCCCACAATCAGCCACCAATCATAGACACTATAGCATATACCAGCAAGATAGTGCTGAAAGGGCCCGGATATAGCTGTCTCGTGGGAGACTATACCAATGCTTGGCAAACATGGAAGTGGAAGCTCACAGTCAGCTATTAGATGGAACACAGGATTCCCAAGGAAAGAGCTAGAGAAAGTACCCAAGGAGCTGAAGGGGTCTTCAACCCTATAGGTGGAAGAATAACATGAACTAACTAGTACCCCCTGAGCTCATGTCTCTAGCTGCATATATAGAAGAGGATGGCCTAGTTGGCCATCATTGGGAAGAGAGGCCCCTTGGTCATGCAGACTTTATATGCCCTAGTACAGGGGAACGCCAGGGCCAAGATGTGGGAGCGGGTGGGTAGGGGAGCAGGGCTGGGAGGGGGGAGGGTATAGGGAACTTTCTGGATAACACTTGAAATGTGAATGAAGAAATTATCTAATAAATGTTGGAAAAAAACTGCATGGTACTGGTACAGCAACAGACAGGTAGATCAATGGAATAGGATCGAAGACCCAGAAATGAATCCACACACCTCTGGTCACCTGATCTTTGACAAGGGAGCTAAAACTATCCAGTGGAAAAAAGACAGCCTTTTCAACAAATGGTGCTGGCACAACTGGCAGCTATAACGTAGAAGACTGGGAATTGATCCATTCTTATCTCCTTGTACTAAGGTCAAGTCTAAGTGGTTGAAGGACCTCCACATAAAACCAGAGACACTGAAACTTATAGAGGAGAAAGTGGGGAAAAGCCTTGAGGATATGGGCACTGGGGGAAAATTCCTGAACAAAACAGCAAAGGCTTGTGCTGTAAGATCAAGAATTGACAAATGGGACCTCATAAAGTTGCAAAGCTTCTGTAAGACAAAAGATACTGTCAACAAGACAAAAGGGCCACCAACCGATTGGGAAAGGATCCTTACCAATCCTAAATCAGATAGGGGACTGATATCCAATATATATAAAGAATTCAAGAAGGTGGACACCAGAAAATCAAATATCCCCATTAAAAAGTGGGGCACAGAGTTAAACAAAGAATTCTCAACTGAGGAATACTGAATGGCTGAGAAGCACTTGAAAAAATGTTCAACATCCTTAATCATCAGGGAAATGCAGATCAAAACAACCCTGAGATTCCACCTCACACCAGTAAGAATGGCTAAGATCAANTATAGCTGTCTCGTGGGAGACTATACCAATGCCTGGCAAACATGGAGGTGGAAGCTCACAGTCAGCTATTAGATGGAACACAGGGTTCCCAAGGAAGGAGCTAGAGAAAGTACCCAAGGAGCTGAAGGGGGTCTTCAACCCTATAGGTGGAAGAATAACATGAACTAACTAGTACCCCCTGAGCTCATGTCTCTAGCTGCATATATAGAAGAGGATGGCCTAGTTGGCCATCATTGGGAAGATAGGCCCCTTGGTCATGCAGACTTTATATGCCCCAGTACAGGGGAACACCAGGGCCAAGATGTGGGAAGGGGTGAGTAGAGGAGCAGGGCCTGGAGTGGGGAGGGTATAGGGAACTTTCTGGATAACACTTGAAATGTAAATGAAGAAAATATCTAATAAAAGTTGGAAAAAAAAAGAAAATAGCAAGTTGCAATTTTCTCTGCCTCCTCTTTCTGTGCCCTGTTAAGATGCCTATGTAACTATTCCCAGAACCTTAATTTTGACATGGGTTTCACTGTTAGGATTAAATTTTGGAACATGACATTTAAAAAAAATCATGGTTTTTAAAACCATCAGCTCAAGTATTGGAGAGCCCCATCTGACTCCACTTTCATACTTCAGTTCCAGCTGTACGTCAATAGAAGTTCCATGATTAGGAGATGGATTCAGATTCTGGGGTCCCAACTCTTAGTAAAGATCTCAGTTCATGAAAACTGTCCTTCCTGAAAAATAAAACAGTAACATCTGCCTCAAAGAATTCTGAGAATAAAACAAAACAGTGATTACAGTTCTGGCCCATACTTTATGGAATTTACTCTTTCTCTGGAACAGTGGTGTTCTCTACTTATGCAGCTTGTAGTCTTTGATGTAATGCTAAAGCAGCCCTCTGAGGAATAGGAACAGGCATTGACAAGGCTGATGAGCTGACTGGCTGTCAGCCATCAGGACTGTTTTTAACTAAAAAACAAATTAGAAGTTTTGAATTGAATCCTGTGGCATAGCCCTATAACCCTAGATATCTGGGAGTCTGAGGTAGGGAGATCACAAGCCCAAATCAGCTTGTTCAACTTAGTGAGTCTTGTCTCATAACAAAAAATACATTTAAAATTGTTGGGATATGGTTCAATGATAGGACACTTATATAGCCTGTAAATGCTCTAAGTTCTATCTCAATTATTACAGACTACACAGACACACATTCACAGAGAGAAAAGTGGTGGATACGTGAGTGAATAGGTTGATGGATAGGATGGCAGATGTAGATTTTGTTTATGATAACTATTTTTGCATTAATTCTTATTGTTATAAGTGCTGTATTGGAAATATCTTGATTATTGGCTTGATTTATGCTTTTCCTTCATCACTGGCGAGAGAAGAGCTAGAAGAAGAGTTTTCCTTATTTGATAGATAGAAACTATAGATTCTATGAACAATGATGTTATGAGTAACCCATTGTTTACTAAATAGCCAGGATTACAAAGATGTAAGGTTTACAAATTGCTAGCCCCACATCTCAGTTTCCTGTTCTTCAAAGCCTTCTTAGTCATTGCTTTTCCCTCAGTGAGGAAGCTCTTCTGTTTCTACCCAGTGTTCCAGCTGCTGATAAAGGAATGGCTTGTCATGTTCTGCTAGTCATCTCTGTTTCATTATTATGGATTCTAAGGCTGTATGTGTGTGTGTGTGTGTGTGTGTGTGTATGTGTGTGTGTGCATCTCTAGAGAAAATGTGCCTTTGTATTAACATTCTCTTCTTTTGTATCAGATGTTACATTAAACAGTCTTCTTTCCCCTATTAGATAAAATAGTGAATAGATTCCAGAAAATTAGGGAGGCACAGCTGTTGAAGTCATGGCAGAAGCAATGCTTGCATATTTCTCTGATATGTGGGCCTCATGCTTCTAGATTCATTCTCTGGAGATTCAGCATTTTGCTATGAAAGGCTTTTTCAGACAGATGGCATGCTGACTCTTTGCAATATACACAACCCACCTTGCCACACGTCACATCTCTATGCTGATGAACAGAGCTGATGGGAAGTGTTAGTGTTGACTGCAATTCAATGAAGCTATTTCCATGTCTGTGATTTGCTGAATCTACAGATTTCTTTAAAAAAAACATAAAATTGATGAAAATGCTTTAGAATCAGTATGTCGTGCTGAATAGACATGGCATTTTAATATCGCTAAATGCTAGATTCTGCTCTCCTCTCTGAGAATGTATTTCAGAATGAATAGCTTAGATCTTGTTCTCAGAGGAATGCTATAAATCAGAAGAAAGTGGTGTTGAGCTGATAAGCCCTAAGGTAGATTTAAGTCCCTCTAAACTTTATAGTGGAATTGTGTGCATCCATGAGATTTACACTAATATGTTAAACTTAATGGTCTACTAAAATAGTATGCTTTGTCTTCTTTGGACTGATCTGGTCTGATCTAATAGCATTTCACTCCTCATGATGATTCTATTACATACTACTTCATTTCACTTGTGTTCTTCAAGACTCATTGTAGTTTATTAATATGGTAAATTACAGCTAGATGTGATTTTAAATATTCTGTAATCTTTCACATACTTGAAATGCCGTTAGAAAGTAATGCCAATAGTAGAAGAATTATAAATACTAGAATATGTGTTCATGAGATTTGATTTATGATCCTAACATTTAAAACCTATACAAACAATATTCAAATATTTTCATATTTTAAAACATTTTGCTAGTATATGGAGGAATGCAGAAATTAGTCTCATGTTTAGGGTCAACTTATGATGAGGCTGTTGTTATTAAGTTTATTATTTTGAAGAGTTTTGGGCCCACTTTGTCTTTTATAAGTTCATATTTATAATTTATTCCTTCTTGCAAAAAATTGTAGAAAGAACTCCTAGAGAATGAAACATTTTGTTGGTAGTATAAAATAAAGAATATACTGAGGTTTGAGGTGTCTTATTCTGGGACTTTTCCTCTGGGTGCCTATGGCAGGATGCGTTCCTGGTTTGGCTATCACAATGTAATTGCAAATGACAGCATCGTTTCTGGAGAAAATACAGATAATTTGTGACAGTCTGTGCTATGTATGGATCTTCACACAATTGTGCAACACATTATGCACCTTCAATATATATGTGTATATACAGGTATGCATACACTTATATGTAAACATTTGTGTGTATACATACAAACATGCAAACATAGACACATACACACACACACACACACACACACACACACACACACACACACACAAACACACACACACACACGGTGACCTGATATCTCACCTCTAAAGAATTAAGGATATAACATGTAATTCAATCAATGTAACAAACATATTTCAAAATAACTCAAGATCTATATAGAATTTCTTATTTTCATGATTCCATGAAAGGAAAAGATGTAATCTCAAAGTATCTGACAGCCTTATGAGCTATCTTCCCACACTCAACCCCTTCTCACACAGAGGTTTTTAATCTCATCTTGCTTCTAAGCTTTGGTAATAATTTTTTTCCTGTAAAACTTCTCTCTCTCTCTCTCTCTCTCTCTCTCTCTCTCTCTCACACACACACACACACACACACACACACACACACACTGTCAAGCTGTGCATTTCTACTGTGCACAGAGATTGCATAATGCTGAGCTTAAACTGAGCCCTCCTTCCTTTGTGAAAAAAGAAGATAAATCCCTGCCTCTAAGATCTCCAGTCTAGAAAAGCACTGTGCTAACAAAGCCTGGGAAACTCAAATGCTTTTAAGTAGCATCATTACATGAATTTTATTTACAAGTCCTTATTGAATCTGTTTATTCTGGAAGGTGGTAGATAATTAGAGCTTAAATGACAATAACAACCAAATCTCATATTGTGGATACCAAAGGTCCAGGGCAATGATATTCTTTTGCAGTATCTTGCCAAATGGTTTAAATCGTTTGTGGTCTTTAGATGAGTGCTTGAATAAATGTAAGCATTTGATAAACATTGAGCATTTGAGAAATCTTTTAGTTATTTCAGATTACTATAGCAAAATTTCATGACACAGATAGCTTATAAACACTTTAAGTTTGGTTTTTATAGTTCCCAGAAGCCCCAAAATTCAGTATCAAATTATCAGTAGACTTTATGTATGATGAAGGCTTACTAGATGGTGCATTCTCACTGAGTCCTTACATGGTGGAAGGGGAAGAAGGTCCTTTGAGCCTCTATCATAAAAATACACAAATCTTTAAGGCCTAATCACCATTCTCAGGGTATACCTCTTAGTCACATTTGTGATTAACTTTTAACATATATGTGTATAGACGGCATAAACATTCACACCATAGCAGCTAGGATAGGAAAAGGAAAGAAAAAGAATTTATGAAACCACTTTAAAAGACAAGCTTTTGCTTCCTTTCTCCCTTCCTTTGGAATGATTTAATAGGTACAGATGGCAGAGCTAAACTATATTATAGAAAAGGTGGAGATAATTTGCAGTTCGCATAAAGACATGAAGAATTGAAACACCAAAGAGGAAAGTTGGAAGACTTTAAGGCCAGAGGACCGGAGGTAGTGAACATCTGCAGCTGAACAGCACTTGCGAGATATGATAGTGAAATTGTACTTAAGAAATCACAGCATAAATTCATTGTTTTTAATTGCTGAGTAGTACTCCATTGTGTAAATGTACCACATTTTCTGTGTCCATTCCTTTGTTGAGGAACATCTGGGTTCTTTCCAGTTTCTGGCTATTATAAATAAGGCTGCTATGAACATAGTAGAGCATGTGTCCTTATTACAAGTTGGAACGTCTTCCGGGTATATGCCCAGGAGAGGAATTGCTGGATCTTCTGGTAGTACTATGTCCAATTTTCTGAGGAACCGCCAGACTGATTTCCAGAGTGGTTATACCAGCTTGCAATCCCACCAGCAATGAAGCAGTGTTCCTCTTTCTCCACATCCTCACCAGCATCTGCTGTCACCGGAAGTTTTGTTCTTAGCTATTATGACTGGTGTGAGGTGGAAGTGGATGCTCATAGTCGTCTATTGGATGGAACACAGGGCCCTTAATGAAGGAGCTAAAGAAAGTACCCAAGGAGCTGAAGGGGTCTGCAATCTTATAGGAGGAACAACAATACGAACTAACCAATACCCCCAGAGCTGTGTCTCTAGTTGCATATGTAGCAGAGGATGGCCTAGTCCGCCATCAATGGGAGGAGAGGCCCTTGGTCTTGCGAAGATCATATGCCCCAGAACAGGGGAATGCCAGGGCCAGGAAGTGGGAGTGGATGGGTTGGGGAGCAGTGTGGAGGTGGGGGGTATAGGGGCTTTGGGGATAGCATTTGAAATGCAAATGAAGAAAATATCTAAAAAATATATTAATTAATAAGAAAAAAGGAATCACAGCAGCTTTCACTGCATGCATATGACTTGCACAAAATCAATCAGTCTGAATCCCAGCAAGGGAAGAGAGCAGTTAAAGAAATTCTACAACAACCTGGGGATTTATTGGCAAGTGTTGGTTGTTGGACGAGTAAATGCCAATTTTCTTTAAAGATTCTTCCCCTAGAGGTTACCAATGTCCCTATCCTCATGCACACTGATTTGACTCAGTGAGTTTACAAAAAGGGAACATGAAGTTGAGAAGAAATCATGGTAGGAAGGATGGGGACAGGTTCCAGGGGGTGGGTGGATTTGATCAAAATGAATTATATGAATGCATGAAATTCTTAAATAATAACAAAACAATTTGAGAGTCCAAAATTGCCTTTCTCTTTGGCAATTAATGTATGATGAATTATACCTTATCTACTCTGACTAGTTTCTCAACTGATAGGAAAAACACCTCTAAGAATTATTTCCTGCTATGTAACATAGCCCTAGTAGCAACAGTCATGTTGCTAAGGAAACATGGGTAACCCAGCCTGTAAAGGACAAATCAGTCTTGAGGTAGAGAACCCGCTAGCACAGGTCAAGTGCAAATACAGCAGAACTCACTCTCCAGTTTGTCTTATTCTTTTATATAAAAAGCTTTAGGTAGCAAATAAAGTTATAGTAAGCCATGAAAAAGATAGTTAAAGATGTGAAGTTAGTCAAAAGTCAAACACTGCAGAACTTCTGGCATAGATTTGACATTTTTTCACAGATCTATGAATATGTATTTATCATTTTGACTTCTAAGAATGTGTAGGATGGAGAAACTTAAAGATTCAAAATAGTTGCAACCTGTGGAAGCAGATGTCATTGGTGGTAATCTGCTTTGTATTTTATGTGGGTGATGTTACTTTTATGTTTGAAAATATCTCACTGTGTGTGTGTAAGTTTGCCACCAGGCTGTAAACTAAAGAGAAGGCATCTCCTGGTTCCACGTCTGCTTTTATTAGAAAGCCTAGTACAGCTTCACAAAGCATAAGTGCTCTGAATTGTTAGCAGATGCAAGCGTTTGCTAACAGCATCATGGAAGAAGTTGATTTCGAACCCAAGTTCCATGTAGAGGCTTATACAATGATTTTCCCCATTTTGAAATTTAAAATGGGACTTTTCATATATTTTTACTTCATACTAGCTTACCCAAATAATTCTCAACATTCTAAGTGAATGGTTTATTTGCTGTTCTTGTGGACATTAAACTGAAAAAATATTGGATATAAAGCTGATATTAGTCATCTACTGATCTTTGAGTTCCTGCATATACACTTAAACCTCTCCAGAAGACTTCAAGCAATTAAGGAAGGGCATATTTGTTTCCTATGGGAAGATTCAGTGTGAGAAAAATCAAATCCCTACAAAAATTAGGGGTGAATATCATTATCTCTTTGAGAAGGGTTCACTTGGCATCTTGATCTTCTGTGATTCCTTGCTCTTATGGTCTACTCAGGAAGGCAAATAGCACATTTTCTATAATTTGTGGATTGTTTATTTTCTATAAGTGATAAAATTATATATATATGGCAAGCAAGTAGAGTGCAACTAGGTAGGTGTGTGAAGGTCTAAAAGGAGAGGGGAAGGAAGGAAAAGAAACAGGATGAAAGAGAATGAGACTGAGAATCTGGTCAAAATACACAAGAAATATGTGAAAATGTTCCTAAGAAGATTGTGTGAACATTGCATGATGAAGACACACACGATCGATAGCTGCACTTACTTTTCTTTCTTTTCTCTCACTTTCTTTACGTCAGAGATGCATTCAGGCACTAAGAAGTTTGCTATGCTTTAGAGTATTGATATAGGCAACCTGTTATGTACTAGGCCCATGAGATAGCTCAACGGCTAAAGCTGCTTGCTACCAAGCCTGGGGACTTGAGACCTGAGACCTGAGTTTGAGTTTGGAACACACTTTGTGGAAGGAGAGAAACGAACTTCTTCAAGTTGTCCTCTGTGAAGCATGTTTACTTGGATACACAAAAATAAATGCTAAAATAATATTTTAAAAGAATAGAATTTCCCACTATACCCTACATTTTTTCTCTCTGGAAACCACCAATTCTAATATCTTGTTTATAGGTCTACTTTCTCTCCAGACTTCTTGTCTTCTGCCTTGGTACTAAAATTTAAGCCTGTTTGGAGCCTGGTATTTTCTGAACACTCATTTTCTCATTTTCCTCTCAGTTGTCTTTTCAATGTTCTATTTAGAGCTGATACTCTAAAGCTAACCTGACTGGGTACTTATTGTTTTCTTGCACTCTTGTGACTAAGTGCCATTGGGAAAAGTCACAAACATTCAGGAAACACAAACTCATGGCCCATCTGAACTGTGTCTTAGCACAGCCACACACTGAGTTATTTTCTTCTCTAAGTAACTGATCTCCCTACTGTCTTTTTTTTCTTTTCTTTTTCTTTTTTTACTATCTTACTTCTGATAGACTTTCTTTCATTTCCTTCAATTCCTACTACAAAACCTGCAATGTTGGTCATATCTGAATATAGTCACACATCAACCCTGCAGCAAGCCTGTTTCTCCACACTCCCTTCAAACCATTCTCTGCTTATAAAATGCTAGCATGCTACCACCATGATCACCTGGTGACTGCTTCATGTGCTATCACTGTTCTAGAGGCTGTAGGAACTGAGAGAATGGAGCCAACAAATGAGGTAGACTAAAGTCTCACTCAATAGCTAACTTTATTGAGAGCCACAGAAAATATATACTATGGGGGTTAAGAATGGTCACTTAAGTAAAGTTCTCATACATTTATGCTGTATACAGCCTCAAGGACAATCTGCAAGTGGCAATAACTTTTTTTTTCCATATTGGCACATAAAGGATCATTTAAACATTAAATTGAATAACAAAAGCAAGCAATAATGAGCAACCTGAAATAAATGCACTCCTATCTGCTATACCTAGGAGAAACAAAACAGCACCTTGCAAGGATAATTCCATGTTTTAATGAAACTTACACAAGAATCTTGATTGGAAGGATCTCACGTGATTCCAAACCTGGATCATGTTCCAACAATTGTATTTTCCTTAAATATTTTTTATATAATACAGTCTTTAAAAGTTGCTGAAGTCTTGAGAGTCTCTCATCTCCCAGGTCTCTGGTACTTTCTAAAGGGTCCCCCCATGACTACATATTTACATTCATTCTGCCAGTCCTCTGGACTTCTCTCCTGTCCCCCATATCCCTTCATACTTGATCTTATTCCCTTTCCACCACCACCCCTGCTCTCCTCTCCTACACAGATCCCTCCCTTTCTCTGCCTCCTGTGATTATTTTCTTCCCCCTTCTGAGACTGAAGCCTCCTCACTTGGGCATTTCTGCTTGATATGCTTCTTATAGTCTTTGGCTATATTCTATGCTTTTTGACTAATATCCACTTATCAGTGAATACATACTATGTATGTCCTTTTGAGTCTGAGTTATTTCAGTCAGGTGATATTTTTTCATTCCAGCCATTTGCTTGCAAAATTCATGATGTCCTTTTTAATCGCTGAATAGTATTCCAATGTGTAAATGAACCACATTTTGTGTATCCATTTTTCCATTAAGGGACATCCGGGTTGCTTCTAGCTTCTGGTTATTATGAATAAGGCTGATATGAACATGGTGGAGCATGTGTCCTTGTGGTATGATTGGGCATCTTTTGGGAATATGCCCAAGAGTGGTATAGCTGCATCTTTTGGAAGAACTATGTCCAATTTTCTGAGGAACTGCCAGACTAATTTTCAGAGTGGTTGTACCAGTTTGCAATATCACCAGCAATGAGGAGTGTTCCTCTTTCCCCCCACATCCTCACCAGTATTTGATGTCCCTTATATTTTTGATCTTAGACATTCTAACTGGTGTGAGGTGGAATTTCAGTCGTTTTGATTTGCATTTCCCTGATGACTAAGAACTTTCAATTTTTAAGTGCTTCTCGGCCCCTCGAGATTCTTCTGTTGTGAATTCTCTGTTTAGCTCTGTACCCCATTTTTAATTGGGTTATTTGGTTTTATTGGAGGTTAACTTCTTGAGTTCTTTATTAATTTTGAATATTCACCTTCTATCAGATGTTGGTTTAGTGAAAATTTTTCCCTCAATCTGTAGGTTGCCGATTTGTTCTATTGACAGTGTCTTTTGCCATACAGAAGCTTTTCAGTTAAATGAGGCCCCATTTATCAATTGATGATTATAGATCCTGACCAATTGAAGTTCTGTTCAGGAAATTTCATCCTCCACCAATAAGTTCCAGGCTCTTTCTCAATTCTTCTTCTATTTGATTCAGGGTATCTGTTTTTACTTTGAGATTCTTAATCCACTTGGACTTGAGTTTTGTGAAGCGTGATAAATTTGAATCTATTTTCATCCTCTTACATACAGACCACCAATTAGACCAGCACCATTTATTGAAGATGCTTTCTTTTTTTCACTGTATGTTTTGGGTTTCTTTGTCAAAGGTCCAGTGCCTGTAAGTGTGTGGTTTTATTGCTGTCTTCAGTTTTATTCCATTGATCAACCTCTTGGTCTCTGTACCAATACCATGCAGTTTTTAATCACTATTGATCTGTAATACAGCTTGAGGTCAGCGATGATGATTCCCCCAGATGCTCTTTTATTGTTGAGAATTAGTTTTGCTATTTTGGGTTTTCTAAAATATGAAGTTGAGAATTGATTTTTCCATGTTTGTGAAGAATTGTATTGGAATTTTGATGGGGATTGCATTGAATCTGTAGATTGCTTTTGGTAGGATGGCCATTTTTACTATGTTAATCCTACTATGTTAATTCTAATTTTTACTATGTTAATCTTAGGATTCAATGGGGAGAGGGAACTTTAAGAATCTACCCCCAGCAGTGGAACAGAGTTACCAACTCACAGTTAAAATTTCTGACCCAGAATTGTTCCTGTCTAAAAGAACTGCAGAGACAAAAATAGAGAAGAGACTGAGAGACGGCAGTTCAATGACTGGCCCAATTTGGGAACCATCTCATGAAGGGATCCACCGAGGTTTGAAAATATTACTAATGCTATGATGTGCTTGCAGACAGGAGCCTAGCATGGCTGTCCTCTGAGATGCCCTGCCAGCAAATGACTGAAGCAGACATGGATACTTATACCCAATCATTGGACTGAAGTCATACACCCCTATGGTTGAATTAGGAGAATGACTGAAGAAGCTGAAGGGGAGGGCAACCCCATAGGAAGAACAGCAGTCTCAAATAACTTGGACTCTAGGTTGCTTTGAAAGTCTGAGCCACCAACCAGTGAGCATACAGGGGCTGGTCTGAGGCACCTCCAGCACGTATATAGCAGAGTATTGCTTGGTCTGGTCTTAGTGAGTGAAGATGCAAGTAATTCTTGAGAGACTTGAGGCCCCAGGGAAGGGGGAAGTCTAGTGGTATGGGGAGCAAGCTCTTGAAGGCAAAGGGGTGATAAACTGTGGGAGGGGGCCAGGATGGGGGGCAATGACTGGAATGTAAAATAATAATAATAATAATTAATAATGAAGAAGGAGGAGGAGGAGAAGAAGAAGAAGAACAACAACAACAAGAACAAGAACAAGAACAAGAACAAGAACAAGAACAAGAACAAGAAGAACAAGAAGAACAAGAAGAGAAAAATTTTGCTGAAGTCAAGCATCTAACAAAAATAAACCATTTTTTCATTTTGAGTTAAACATCATCTTCAAATGAAGGCATATAGACTGTTGCACCTCCACTGAAACGAGGTGACTTTCTTTCTCAACAGAAATGCAAGTCCACCTCTCACCCATTAATAGCAGAGGGACAATTCTGCCTCTCAGAGAACTAGGATTTTAGTGTTCATGTCTTACATAAACTGAAGAACATGCCTGCAGTACAAGTACAACATAAGCAATTATCTTCTCTACTACTTGATACGTAAGAGAACCTGAACTCTAACTTTTACAAGAGAGAAACGAGACCATCAGCCACAGTGCAGGCTTGTCCAGGTGAAGATGCAGTGTTTAGCCAATATGGAAATGGAATACAGGTATCATTCTCAGGACTAGAAAACCAAGAATCTAGGAAGTTTTGAGTAGAGGAGGAAGGAAGGTGATTAGGCATGTGAATACCATAACCTGGAGTAAGGATCAACAGAATCATATTCATCAGTATCAAAGAACATCATATATTGAATTATGAGACATGTTCATTTATAGGCTAAGAGATATTGACGAACCCGAACCCCTTCAGATAAATACTAGAATAGACTCTAATTCACTTGAAGCTTCAGTTAATGACTGAGAATGGATTAGAATACAAGAACAAACTGTGAGCAACTACTTGTAAACTCAAAATTGTTCTGACTGTTGGATTGGCTCATCATATAGCTAAGCATGCTGTGATAGCTTGGAAAATGTTTTCAGTGAGTTAAAAATTAGAGTTGCTTTCTTTTCATTTTGACTGCATAGAAAATTGATGCAAAGGGAGTTTTTTTTAGAATGTCATAAATTGTGCTGAGATATTTTCTCCACTTTAGCTAGGCATGAGACATTTGAACACTGTTCATATTTGAGCCCTATCCTGAAGAATATGTTTCAGCAGATCTAGAATATTCTCTGGGAATCTATACTTCTGTGAGCTCTACAGGGCTTGAGAAGTTCCACAGTTACAAAGAGTTAAATGCTGTCTGGTTTGAACCTCTTTGATGGGTTTTCATCTGTTCTGCCTCTCAAAAACTGAGCAAGATCTGCAGTGGCATTGTATACATCTCAATTTTCCTGCATCACTCCCTGTTTCTCCTAGGTGACCTTATCTGGCTTTTACAGTGTCAAATATATTTTTTATATTGTGTACTGCATTTCAAAGAAGTGTTCAAATGATCCTGATAAAGGGTTATTTAGGAAATTCTAAATACATGCGATTAAGAATATTATAGAATGGGAAGATAATTAGCTTAACATCTTAACATCTTAACATTAATTTTCTTAACATCTCTAAAACTTCATTTCTCATACATAAAGGGGAACTATATAGATGAAACTAAAAAGCTCCCTAGGGATACTTTAATCATTGAATTTTTATTGATTAATTTATTTACTTTACAACCAGATAATAGCTACCCCTCCCTCCTCTTCTCCCAATCTCTCCTTCACTTTTGATGGTATTCTTTGCTTTACAGAAGCTTTTTAGTTACATGAAGTCCCATTTATTAATTGTTGATCTTAGTGCCTGAGCTGTTGGTGTTCTGTTCAGAAAGTTGACTCCTGTGCCTAGCTGTTCAAGGTTATTCCTCACTTTCCAGTTTTATGTTGAGGAATTTGATCCATTTAGACTTGAATTTTGTACAGGGAGATAGATATGAATCTCCTTGCATTCTTCTACATGGAGACATCCATTAAGTCCAGCACCATTTGTTAAAGATGTTTTCTTTTATTCTCTTGTGTAGTTTTGGCCTCTTTATATATATATATATATATATATATATATATATATATATATATATATATATATATATATATATATATATATATATAAAATCAAGTGTTCTTAGGTATGTGGGTTTACTTCTGGGCCTTCAGCTTGATTCCATTGATCAACCTATTTTTATGTTAATACGATGCTGTTGTTATTACAATTGCTCCATAATGAAATCAGGAATGGTGGTAATTTCAGAAGTTCTTTTATTGTACAAGATTGTTTAAAATCCCTGGGTTGTTGGTTTTTTTTTTTTTTATTAGATATTTACTTTATTTTCATTTCAAGTGTTGTCCCCTTCCCTGGTTTCCCTTCCAACCCCCCCCCCCATCTCCTATCCCCTCCCCCTGCTCCCCAGCTCACTCATTCCTGCTTCCTGGCCCTGGCATTCCCCTATACTGGGGCATAGAGCCTTCAATAGGACCAATGGCCTCTCCTCCAATGATGGCTAACAAGGCGATCCTCTGCTATATATACAGCTGGAGCCATGGGTCTCTCCATGTGTACTCTTTGGTTGGTGATTTAGTTCCTGGGAGCTCTGGGGGTACTGGTTAGTTCACATTGTTGTTCCTCCTATGAGGCTACTGACCCGTTCAGCTCCTTGGGTCCTTTCTCTAGCTCCTTCATTTGGGACACTGTGATCATTCCAATGGTAGGTTGTTAGGATGCACCTCTGATTTTGTCAGGCACTGCTGAAGCCTCTCTGGAGACAGCTATAACAGACTTCTGTCAGTAAGCACTTGTTGGCATCCACGAAAGTGTCTGGGTTTTGTGATTGTATATGGGATAGATTCCCAGGGAAGGCAGTCTCTGGTTGGTCATTCCTTCAGTCTCTGCTCCACACTTTGTCTCTGAAACTCCTTCCATGGGGATTTTGTTCCCCTTCTAAGAAGGATTGAGGCATCCACACTTTTGTCTTCCTTCTTGAGTTTCATGTGGTTTGGGAATTGTATCTTGGGTATTCTGAGCTTCTGGGATAATATCCACTACATATTGTGTGTGTTCTTTTGTGATTGAGTTACCTCATTCAGGATGAGATTTTCTATTTCCATCCATTTGCCTAAAAATTTCATAAATTCATTGTTTTTAATAGCTGAGTAGTACTCCATTATGTAAATGTACCACATTTTCTGTATCCACTACTCTCTTGAGAGACAATTGGGTTCTTTCCAGATTCTGGCTTTTATAAATAAGGCTTCTATGAACACAGTGGAGCATGTGTCCTTATTGCATGTTGGAGATAGATGATTTAAAATGTATAGCTGCCAAAAAATTCCACCAGAGAACTCCTAAGCCTGAAAGCAACTTCAGCAAGTAGCGGGATATAAATTAACTCAAACAAATCAGTGGCCTTCCTCTATACAAAGGATAAACAGGCTGAGAAAGAATTTAGCGAACCAACACCCTTCACAATAGTTACTAATATTAGAAAATATCTTGGTGTGACTCATATAAGCAAGTGAAAGATTTGTATGACAAGATGTTAAATTTTATCAAAGCTTTTCAGCATCTAATAAGGTGAATATGTGTTATTTTCATTTTGCTTGTATGGTGAATTACTTTGATGGATTTTTGTATGCTGAACCATTCCTGCATCTCTGGGATCAAGCCTCATTGATCATAGTTGATGATGTTTTGATATATTCTTGGATGTGGTTTGTATTTCACTGAGTATTTTGCCTCAATGTTCATAAGGGAGATTGGTCTCAATTTTCTTGGTTGAGTCTTTGTGTGGATTAGGTATCATGGTAACTATGGCCTCATAAAATGAATTTAACAGTGTTTATTCTATTTCTATTTTGTGGAAAAATTCAAGGAAGATTGGTATTAGCTGTTCTTTGAAAGTCTGGTGGAATTCTGCACTAAAACCATCTGGCCCATTTTTGGAGGGTGGGGAGGTTGGGGAGATGGTAAATGACCACTTTATTTTTGTGAGAGTTAAGGGCTTATTTAAATTATTTATCTAATCTTGATTTAACTTTGGTATATAGTATTTATCAATAAAACTACCTATTTCATTTAGATTTCTCATTTTTTTTGGAATGTAGGTTTTTAAATTAGGACCTAATGATTCTTTGGATTTCCTTGGAGTCTATTGTTATGTCCCCCATTTCATTTCTGATTTTCTTTATTTGTATATTCTCTGTCTGCCTTTTGGTTACTTTGGATAAGGACTTGTTATGATGTTGATTTTTTCAAAGTATCAATTCTTGATTTCATTGATTCTTTGTATTGGTCTCTTTCTAATTTATTGATTTTGTCCTGTCCCTGAGTTTGATTATTTCTTCCCATCTACTCCTCTTGGTTGTGTTTGCTTTTGTTGTTGTTTTCTATCTATTTATTTATTTTAATTAGATTTTTTAAATTTACACTTCAAATGTTATCCTATTTCTTAGATTCCTCTCTGAAATTCCCCTATCCCCTCCCCCCTCCCCCTGCTCCCCAACCCACCCACTCCTACCTTCTGTCCCTGGGATTCCCCTATACTGGGGTATAGAACCTTCACAAGACCAAGGGCCTCTCCTCCCATTGATGGCCACCTAGACCATCTTCTGCTATATATGCAACTAGAGACATGAGTCCCACCATGTGATTTCTTTGATTGATGGCTTAGTCCCAGTGAGCTCAGAAAGCAGTGATTAGTTCGTATTGTTGGTCCATCTATAAACCCCTTTAGCTCCTTGGGTTCTTTCTCTAGCTCCTTCATTGGGGACCTTGTGCTCAGTCCAGTGGATGACTGTGTGCATCCACTTCTGTATTTGCCAAGAGACTGCTATATTAGGCTCCTGCCAGCAAAATCTTGTTGGCATCTGCAATAGTGTCTGGGTTTGTGGTTGTTTATGGGATGGATCCCCAGGTGGGTCAGGCTGTGGATGGTCATTCCTTCAGTTTCTGCTCCAAACTTTGTCTCTGTAACTCCCTCCATGGGGATTTTGTTCCCCCTTCTAAGAAGGATCAAAGTATCCACACTTTAGTCATCCTTCTTCTTCAGTCTTGGAGCTTTCACATGTGCTATTAAGGCACTAATATGAGCTATTATTGATTTCTTTATGAAGGCACTCAGTGTTAAAGGCACTTTTAACATTGCTTTCATTGTGTGTTTGTGTTATGTATGTTATCCTTGGCCCAGTGGTCATTGAGTAGGGACTTGTTCAGTTTTTATGGGTTTTAAGGCTTTCTGTTGTTTGTGCTGTGGTTGACATCCAGCTTTAATCCATGGTGGTCTGATAATATATAAGGTTATTTCAATTTTCTTTTAAAATTTTCTTTGTGTACAAGTATGGGATTAATTATGGAGATGTTTCCCTGAGGTGCTAAGAGCATACATTCTTTTATGTTTGAGTGAAATGTTTTATAGATATCTACAGACATGCACTTGATTCATAACATCTGTTAGTTTCATTATTTCTCTGTGTAGTTTTTGTCTGGATTACCTGTACACTGGTGAGATTGGGGTATTGAAGTGTCTTGCTATTAATGTATAGGGTGCAATGTGTGATTTAAGCTTTAGTAATGTTTCTTTTATGAATGTGGGTGCTTTTACATTTGGGACATAGATATTCAGAATAGAGATTTCATCTTGGTGGATTTTTCTTTTGATTCGTATGAAGTGTCCTTGCTCATCTCTTTGGATGAATTTTGGTTGAAAGTCTATTTTGATAGAAATTAGAATGGTTACTTGGCTTACCTCTTAGGCCTGTTTGCTTGGAAAATATTTTTTTCAGCCCTTTACTCTGAGGTAATGTCTAGCTTTTTTGTCTGTATACAACAGATCCATTTTCACATCCATTCTGTTAGCCTGTGTCGTTTTATTTGGGAATTGAGTCCATTCATGTTAAAAGATATTAATGACCAACAATTGTTAATTCCTCTTATTTTGATGTTGGTGATTGTTATTATTTTTGTTGGTGTGTGTGTGTGTGTGTGTGTGTGTGTGTGTGTGTCTGTGCGTGTGTGGTGTTTCTATTCTTTTGGTTTTGCTGGTGTAAAATTATGTATTTCCAGTACTTTCTTGGGTGTGGTTAATTTCCTTGGTTTAGAGTTTTCCGTCTCTAGTCTTTTCTGTAGGAGTAGATTTGTGAATAGATATTATTTAAATTTGGTTTTGTCACGGAATATATTACTTTCTCCATTTATGATGACTGAAAGTTTTTCTGGCTGCTGGCATCTATAGTCTCTTAGAGACCACAAGGTATCTGCCCAGGCCTTTCTGGCTTTTAGAGTCTCTGTTGAAAATACAGGTATAATTTTGATAAGTCTGACTTTATATGTTACTTGATTTTTTTTTTTTGTTTGAAGCTTTAATTTCTTTTTTTTTCCAATTTTTTATTTCTTTGTTTTGTACATTTAGTGTTTTGATTATTATGTGGTGGAAGAATTTTCCAGTCTATTTGCTATTCTGTATGCTTCTTTGTATGTTTATGGACACCTTTTTCTTTTAAGTTAGGAAGAATTTCTTTTATGATTTTTGTAGAAACTATTTTCTGGACCTTTGATCTGGAATCTTCTCCTTCTACTATTATTCTTAGGTTTGCTCTTGTCATTGTGTCCATATTTTGTAGATGTACTATGTTAGAAACGCATTAGATTTAACATTTTCTATGACAGATATATTTATTTCTTCTATTGTATCTCCAATACCTGATATTCTTTCCTCCATTTCTTGAATTCTGTTGGTGATACTTGGGTCTGTAGTTCCTGTTCTCTTTCCTAGGTTTCTCATCTCCAGGTTTCCATCTGTTTAAGTTTTTTTTTTTTATTTCTTCTATTTCTATTTTCAGGTCTTGAACAGTTTTATTCATTTCTTCATCTGTTTGATTGTTTTTTTCCTGTATTCCTTTAAAGTTTTTATGTATTTCCTCTTTAAATGCTTCTATCATCTACATAAGATTAGATTTAAAGACATTTTCTTGTGCTTTAGCTGTTACAATGTCCATAGCTTATAGCAGGCTAGCTGGTTTCCTGTCTGGGGTTTTGCAGTTAGTACAGGTTTAGATGATAATTTCAGATTTTGTTTATTATTTTTGTTTTTTTGAATTTTTCCCTTTTTCTTTCTGTTTTTGTTTTCTCTGGCCTGAGTGTCCTGGAGTTCTAGTGACTACTTAGTGCTCAAGTCCAATAGGATCTCTCCTCTTGGTTTTGTGGCTTTTGTGTTCTGTGGGGTTTACAGTGCTACCTTTGACCCTGCAGTACATAGTACCAGTGTAGTCTGGGGTCCTTGGTGCTTGTGGGCCTCTAGGAAATCAAGCTAGGTTTTTGGCTAGAAAATGAAATCCAGGTGATGAGATGTTAAAAGCTGATGGGTGTGTTTTAGGGGAATATGATTTCAAGGGCTTGGGGAAGAAATTTTCCCAGATAACTGTCCCAGGTCTTCAAGGAAACCAGGCAAGGTTGTGGGGCAGAAGATGGGTGGCAGTTTACTGTTATTTGGAGTAGTATCAGGGAGTTGGCAGCCTGGGGTTTGGGAGAGGGAGGGGCTTATCTGGTGTCTCTAGGGCTGGCTAGCTTCCAGAAAAGTTGCTCAATTAATTTTTTAAACACATTTTAAATGGCTTATATTGGTAATTAAAAAATTAAAAAATTAGTTGTTAATCATGGTAAAAATGTGAATTTCACCTTTTTAAGGAATAAAAGATAATACTTATGTAACTAATTCACATAAATGTCTTGAGAGAAAACTTTGGAATTGGAACTAATGCTTGCATATCTTTCAGCTCTGATTTGGTGTATCAAATTTCAGTGAATATTTCTGCTTTTTTCCTTTTTTTGAGATAATTGTAAACACTGCTTGCTGAAAACTCTACAGAAGCTAGAAAACTAAGCCTGAAACAAGACATCTTTCATTGTATACCTGCAAAAAGGATGCAAGTTGTGAACCTAATTGATATTTTCCACGTAGACAGCAACATCCATTAAACTTTTATTTTTTTTCAAATTATTTATTAGATATTTTCTTTTTTTTTTCAACTTTTATTAGATATTTTCTTCATTTACATTTCAAGTGTTATCCAGAAAGTTCCCTATACCCTCCCCCATCCCGGCCCTGCTCCCCTACCCACCCGCTCCCACCCCTTGGCCCCGGCGTTCCCCTGTATTGGGGCATATAAAGTCTGCATATCCAAGGGGCCTCTCTTCCCACTGATGGCCAACTAGGCCATCCTCTTCTATATATGCAGCTAGAGACACGAGCCCAGGGGGTACTAGTTAGTTCATGGTTATTCTTCCACCTATAGGNCCAGAGTGGTTGAACCAGCTTGCATTCCCACCAACAATGGAGGAGTGTTCCCCTTTCTCCACATCCACGCCAGCAACTGTTGTCACCTGAATTTTTGATCTTAGTCATTCTTACTGGTGTGAGGTGGAATCTCAGGGTTGTTTTGATCTGCATTTCCCTGATGATTAAGGATGTTGAGCATTTTTTCAAGTGCTTCTCAACTTACATTTCAAATGCTATCCTGAAAGTTCCTTACCCCCCCACTGCTCCCCTGACCACCCACTCCCACTTCTTGGTCCTGGTTATCCCCTGTATTGGGGTATATAAAGCTTGTAATACCAAGGGGCCTCTCTTCCCAATAATGGCCAACTAGGCCATCTTCTGCTACATATGCAGCTAGAGACACTAGTTATGAGGGTTCTGGTTAGTTCATATTGTTGTTCCTCTTATAGGGTTGCAGACCCCTTCAGCTCCTGGGGTTCTATCTCTAGCTTCTCCATTGGGGGACCTGTGTTCCATCATATAGATGACTGTGAGCATCCACTTCTGTATTTGCCAGGCACTGGCATAGCCTCATATGAGATAGCTATATCAGGGTCCCTTCAGCAAACTCTTGCTGTCCTATGCAATAGTGTCTGAGTTTGGTGACTGATTATGGAATGGATCCCCCGGTGGGGTAGTCTCTGGATGGTACATCCTTTCATCTTAGCTCCAAACTTTGTCTCTGTAACTCCTTTCATGGGTATTTTGTTTCCTATTCAAAGGAGGAATGAAGTATCCACACGCTGGTCTTCTTTCTTGATTTTCTTGTGTTTTGCAAATAGTATCTTGGGTATTCTAAGTTTCTGGGCTAATATCCACTTATCAGTGAGTGCATATCCAATGACTTCTTTTGTAATTGGGTTACCTCACTAAGGATGATATCCTCCAGATCCATCCATTTGCCTAAGAATTTCATAAATTCATTTTCTTAATAGCAGAATAGTACTCCATTGTGTAAATGTACCACATTTTCTGTATCCATTCCTCTGTTGCAGGACATCTGGGTTCTTTCCAGCTTCTGGCTATTATAAATAAGGCTGCTATGAACATAGTGCAGCATGTGTCCTTATTACCAGTTGGAACATCTTCTGGGTATATGCCCAGGAGAGGTATTGCTGGATCTTCTGGTAGTACTATGTCCAATTTTCTGAGGAACTGCCAGACTGATTTCCAGAGTGGTTGTACAAGCTTGCAATCCCACCAGCAATGAAGGAGTGTTCCTCTTTCTCCACATCCTCTCCAGCATCTGCTGTCATCTGAATTTTTGATCTTAGCCATTCTTATTGGAGTAAGGTAGCATCTCAAGATTGTTTTGATTTGCATTTCTCTGATGATTAAGGGTGTTGAACATTTTTTTCAGGTGTTTCTGAGCCATTCAGAATTCCTCAGTTGAGAATTCTTTCTTTAGCCCTGTACCTCAATTTTTAAAGGGGTTATTCATTTTTCTGGAGTCCAGCTTCTTGAGCTCTTTGTAGATGTTGGATATTAGTCCCCTATCAGATTTAGGATTGGTAAAAATTCTTTCCCAATCTGTTGGTGGCCTTTTGTCTTGCTGACAGTATCTTTTGCCTTACAGAAGCTTTGCAATTTTATAAGGTCCCGTTTGTCAATTTTTGATCTTACAGCACAGGCCATTGCTGTTCTGTTTAGGAATTTTTCCCCTGTGTCCATATCTTCGAGGGTTTTCTTTTTTTAATTTTATTAATAATGATGCTTTAGCTCCTTTGTCAACAGAGCACAGAGCGATATATCTGTTGTGAGTAAAAAAAAAAAAATCTGTGACGAACTGTTCAGACACCATATTCAGGGACAGTCGCTCTCAAATTCTTCTCAGAACTATTTTTCCATGATGCTTTTCATGTACATAAAAGATGGTAAATATGAGTGGTTAAAGTGTAATTGGTAGTTGTTCTTTTATTGCTGGTCTTAAAGGTGACTGATGTTTGAACTTGTTCTTTATTGACTCTCTCGCATCCAAAGCCTTTGCTTTGACTAATATACTCTTGTGCTAACATGAAATGAAAAATCTTCCTCCTTTACCAGAGTAGGAAAAGAGTAAAGATGTAGTGATTAATGTGGCCATCATTGGAAACAAAGACTGAATTTAGTTGCAGGCCCTTGTTATGACTTTTTTCCCCAATTTTTAGTAGATATTTTCTTCATTTACATTTCAAATGCTATCCCACAAATCCCTTATACCCCACCATACACCGCTCTGCTCTTCTAGCCACCCACTCCCACATCTTGGCCCTGGTGTTCCCCTGTACTGGGGCATATAAAGTTTGCATGACCAAGGGGCCTCTCTTCCCAATGATAGCTAACTAGGCCATCTTCTGCTACATATGCAGCTAGAGACAGGAGCTCTGAGGGTACTGGTTAGTTCATGTTGTTCTTACACCTATAGGGTTGGAGACCCCTTCAGCTTTTAACAGGAGAAAATAGTTTCTGACCTGATCAATCTAGCCATAAATTATATGACTTCCATTCACACTACTTTTCATTTTCATTATTTTGTCACTAAGAATAATGACAATTATATTTTTGAAGAAAAAGTTATATTTATTTATTATGTTTTTTTGCTAATTTATGCATAGATATAATCTGCCATATGAAAAGAATTGTTAAAGAGTAAAAAATGAGTAACTTTTGACTTGGAACAAAAATAGCCACTTTTTTTGTACTTTAAAAATTTAAATGAGTCAATGAGACTGGATCATATTTTGTGTTACTTCAGTTAATTTGGGATACAAGTCATCATATTTGATATGATATACAGTATTGCAGTCTTCATGATTTCTTTCCTATTTCTTAAACTTAGCTACTTAGACACAATTTTACTTAATTGCATTAATTGCTAATGAAGGCATGTGATTCTCCATGGATGCTGGTGTAAGGGTTTAGAAACAATGCACACCATACCTAGCTCTCTCTCTCTCTTCCTTCTCTCTCTCTCTCTCTCTCTCTCTCTCTCTCTCTCTCTCTCTCTCTCTCACACACACACACACACACACACACATATACACCACACACACTCACTTCTTTCCTCTCTTTCTCGCTTATGCCTTTCCTTTTCCTCTTGTGCTCCATGGTAATCTTCTTTTTCTCTTTTAATTTTGAAATTCAACTAACAAGATCAGAGATAGAGATTTTAAAATGATCAGCTTATTTAAAATATGACATTTTTATATTACTAGGGATTGGGATACAAATTATATATAATCCTCATACATTTTCTTCCTAATTGATGATATATTGACTGTTTAATATCTTTAACAGACAACATAGCCATAGTTATAATTTCTGATATGAATGTATCATCTAGTAGAACACACTAATTCAAAAGTGAACTGCTTATAGCTCTTTTCTATTTGAATTGGTTTTACTGTTTCATAGACACATGTAGAACATTGTAAGAGACCAGCTTAATACTTCTAATGGTATTTTGTATTTTTATTATATTACTGTTTTTGACAGCATATATGAGTATATTTAACTATTAAATGTACATGAATAGACACATATATGAATATCTATCACTCTATGTCTACCTATACCTAATATCTCTCTCTCTCTCTCTTTCTCTCTCTCTCTCTCTCTCTCTCTCTATATATATATATATATATATATATATATATATATATATATATATACACACACACACACACACACACACACATACGTAAGTACATAAACACACACATATATTATTTTCCCAGCAACTTTGTGGTTTCATTGTTGCCCTGCAGAGCACAATAATGCTCAGAGGAGAACCAGGCATTAGCAAGGATTTTCAGCTAATAAGTGGTTGTATTAGCTGGAACACAGCACTTTCTAACCCAGGAACTCTCACATGGTAAATTTACAAAAGAGAGTCTTGCTCCTGAATTCCATTCTCTCCTGTCTCCCCTGATCCTTTCCATTACAGAGGTGGAATTTGTGCTAGGATTTTCAAGGTTAAAGTTTTTACATGCATATGTATAATCAGTTTTACATATAATGTGAGATTGCATTGGGTACCATAGAGTTGCTCAGATAAGCAAATGACATTTTACTATTTAAAAATTAACTTTTTTTTTCTTTTCATTTTACCTAGATTCATCAGCAGAGAAAGAGACAGACAGAGAGTGATAAAAAGAGTTAAGGTGGGAGGTACTTTGAATGGGTAATTGGTCACACAATTAAAGCTATCAATACTTCAGATCAAATCAGTCAAATCAAATATTGAGGGGACTGTGCTCCTAGGGAATTCTATACTCAGAGACCCCAGCTTGGGTATAGATTCTTTTTTTTTTTTACACTCAGTTTTGAAAGCCCTTGATTACAATTTTCTTTTTAACATGTTGGGTACATTTTATTGGAAGCACCATGAGAGAAGGATGAAAGCATGTTGCCATAGTAATTATCTCCATGAAGTTTGGAAGGCTATCATGGGAAATTAGGTAATTAACAAAATGCTGTTATAACAATACTATCCTAAATGATTCTCAAAGTCACAAAATATAACAAAGATAATATCTTCATATCTAAAAAGTCATGTTCCCATGGAAATGGGACTACCAGATTCTCATGAGGATACAACACTAAAATAATACCTAAAATGAACAATGACATTATTAAAATAGAAGACAAAGCCCAAGCATAATCACTATTTAAATTTAGCATTTTTACATATGCAGGCTTAGTATAAAATCCCACGTTGATTTTCTTAAGTCAGTTTTGTCACATTCCCTTATTCTTCATCCCTCCCCACAGATGACTGAAAATGAGCACATGTTTGATAACTTATCACCAGTTCTCATCTTTGACAGTTCTGCTCTGTGTTTGTGCATTATCTGCAATACAGTGTCCAATGACCTAGTGAGCAGAGAATGTTGAAATTGACAGGGATTAACCTGTCCAAACAGCCCAGATGATAAGCGATGAAGCTGGATTTTGAACTGGACACTACATTAAGGGCTGGGGAGATTACTCTCTGTTTAGGAGTAGTTGTTGCTCTTTCAGAGGATCTGAGTTCATTTTTTCAGCTCAGAACCATTCAGAACTCCAGTTCCAGGGTATCTAATGCCTTCTTTTGACCTCATGCATGTGGTAAATATACAAGAATGCAAGAAAAATACCCATACACATAAAAATAAATAAGTCTAAATTATTTAGAAAATAGTTTTTTAAAGAAACTGAGCTATGATGATTATCCAGGATTTATTTAATATAGGACACAAAAGAAAATTTTAACTGCCACTTATTTTGTAAATAAACAAATGCTATTTTCTTTCTATAAACAATTTTTATAATTGGATTACATCATACCCTTTCCTTTTCACCTTCAAAATTCTGTCATATAATCCTCTTTCTTATCTTTTAAATTTGTAATCTTTTTTCATTAATTATTGTTATATGCATATATGCATATCTCTTTTTTTAAAAAATAAAATACTTTGCTTTTCTTTGCTGTTTGCACCCAAGAGAAGAAAGCATATTTGGGATTGAAGTGGCTACTCTCAGTTGTATTACCTAACCGGAACATCTCAGCATTCTAAAATGGGGACTAAACTAGGTTGCATTTGTCCTGCAGGCTTCTTTCCCCTCTCAGGAATATCCCCTGCCTCCCTGCCACTGGCACCATATGCTGCCACTTTAATGACTTGACTTAATGGCTTTACATCAACTTTATTTTCTCTTTCAAACCATTTACATAACACAAACCCACTGTGAGAGAATGTTCTGTTTCTAAAGTAAAGAGTTATGCTATTTCAACCACTTACTTAGTAAGAAGAGAATGGTTACTTTAAAGTGTGAAAAGAGAGGAGTGTTCCTCTTTCTCCACATCCTCGCCACCATCTGCTGTCACCTGAATTTTTGATCTTAGCCATTCTGAATGGTGTGAGGTGGAATCTCAGTGTTCTTTTGATTTGCATTTCCGTGATGATTAAGGATGTTGAACATTTTTTTCAGATGTTTCTCAGCCATTCGGAATTCCTCAATTGAGAATTCTTTGTTTAGCTATGTACCCCATTTTTTAATGGGGTTATTCGTTTTTCTGGAGTCCAGCTTCTTTAGCTCTTTGTAGATGTTGGATATTAGTCCCCTATCAGATTTAGGATTGGTAAAAAATCCTTTCCCAATCTGTTGGTGGCCTTTTTGTCTTGCTGACTGTGTCTTTTGCCTTATAGAAGCTTTGCAATTTCATAAGGTACCATTTGTCAATTCTTGATCTGACCGCACAGGCCATTGCTGTTCTGTTTAGGAATCTTTCCATTGTGCCCAGACCTTCGAGGGTTTTCTGCACTTTCTCCTCTATAAATTTCAGTGTTTCTGGTTTTATGTGGAGGGCTTTGATCCACTTAGACTTAAGCTTTGTACAAGGGGATAAGAATGGGTCAATTCGCATTCTTCTACATGATAACCGCCAGTTGTGCCAGCACCATTTGTTGAAAATGCTGTCCCTTTTCCACTGGATGGTTTTAGCTCCCTTGTCAAAGATCAAGTGACCATAGGTGTGTGGGTTCATTTCTGGGTCTTCAATTCTATTCCATTGATCTATCTGCCTGTTGCTATACCAGTACCATGCAGTTTTTATCACAATTGCTCTGGAGTATGGCTTAATGTCAGGCATGCTGATTCCCCCAGAGGTTCTTTTATTGTTGAGAATAGTTTTACGATAGGATCCAAAAAATAATAAGGTCTACTTAAACGGTTGACGGGAAAGATAGAGTCACTTCTTAACTCAACCTTAAAACTACCCCTAACGCAACTTAGACATCTAACGAAAGCCGTTCTATCGGTAAAACTGATATAATTAGGACGGTTAGGTACTCGTACCCCCTAGAAAGGTAGAAGACTCTAGAAGAAGTTAATCTTTCTTCAGAGACTTGAATTTCTTGTCATACATATCTTAAATTTCCTTAGTTAGAATCACAC
The DNA here is from genome assembly GCA_902729485.2 of Mus minutoides. Classification (NCBI taxonomy): domain Eukaryota; kingdom Metazoa; phylum Chordata; class Mammalia; order Rodentia; family Muridae; genus Mus; species Mus minutoides. Next base: position 65,903 of record LR753580.1, on the reverse strand, counting down.
CAAGGTATTTTATATTATTTGTGACTATTGTGAAGGGTGTTGTTTCCCTAATTTCTTTCTCAGCCCTCTTATCCTTTGTGTAGAGAAAGGCCATTGATTTGTTTGAGTTAATTTTTTATCCAGCTACTGCACTGAAGCTGTTTATCAGGTTTAAGAGTTCTCTGGTGGAATTTTTGGGGTCCCGAATATATAATATCATATCATCTGCAAACAGTGATATTTTAACTTCTTCCTTTCCAATTTGTATCCCCTTGATCTCCTTGTGTTGTCGAATTGCTCTGGCTAGGACTTCAAGTACTATATTGAATAGGTAGGGAGAAAGTGGGTATCCTGTACAACCACTCTGGAAGTCAGTCTGGCGTTATCTCAGAAAACTGGACATAATATTACCAGAGGATCCAGCAATACCTCTCCTGGGCATATACCCAGAAGATGTTCCAACTGGTAAAAGGGACACATGCTCCTCTATGTTCATAGCAGCCTTATTTATAATAGCCAGAAGCTGGAAATAACCCGGATATCCCTCAACAGAGGAATGGATACAGAAAATGTGGTACATTTACACAATGGTATACCATTCTGCTATTAAAAAATGAATTTATGAAATTCTTGGGCAAATGGATGAATCTGGAGGACATAATTCTTAGTGAGGTAACCCAATCACAAAAGGAGTCATTGGATATGCGCTCACTGATAAATGGATATTAGCCCAGAAACTTAGAATACCCAAGATACAATCTGCAAAACACAAGAAAATCAAGAAGGAAGATCAGTGTGTGGATACTTCATTCATCCTTTGAATAGGAAACAAAATACCCATGAAAGGAGTTACAGAGACATAGTTTAGAGCTAAGATGAAAGGATGGACCATACAGAGACTAATCCACTGGGGATCCATCCCATAATCAGTCAGACACCAAACTCAGACACTATTGCATAGGACAGCAAGTGTTTATTGAAGGGACCCTTATATAGCTGACTCCCACAGAAGTGGATGCTCACAGTCATCCATAAGAGGGAGCATGGGGCCCACATTGGAGAAGCTAGAGTTAGAACCCCAGGAGCTGAAGGGGTCTGCAACCCTAGAAGAGGAACAACAATATGAACTATCCAGAACCCCCAGAACTCGTGTCTCTAGCTCCATATATAGCAGAAGATGGCCTAGTCATCCATCATTGGGAGGAGAGGCCCCTTGGTACTGCAATCTTTATATGCCCCAATACAGGGGAACTCCAGGGCCAAGAAGTGGGAGTAGGTGGGCAGGGCATCAGGGGGAGGGAGGGAAGAGGGGACTTTTGGGATAGCAATTGAAATGTAAATTAAGAAAAGATCTAATAAAAAATTAAAAAATAAATAAAGTGTGAAAATAACTAAAATGGGCCCAGAGGTAGCAGCAGAAGTCTTTCTTCTTTACTGAAAAACTTGAGTCTTCCCTTTATTTCTGATATTTTATTTTCCCCAGACAAACTTCAAGATTTTGGAGTTCATAAGCTTCATGATATGTTGTGGTCAATGTTGACAGAACTTCTGGAGAGAGAGAATTGTTGAGCTTTGTCTCACCTCTGCTTGTTTCTAGAATGTTTGGAATAGGATGCTCTATTACAATACAGTGCTACCTGTGCTGAGAAACTAGAGAAGGGAAGACCTGTGAATAATGCTACTTTATTTTGTTCAGAAGCCTGGATGTCAAATAAGATAGAACTTATGTGGCCAAATATAATACCCTAGAATTGTGAAGATATGCATAAAGTAACCATATAGTCTGGTGACAGGTCTATAATTTAGTACATAATTATTAAAGAGAACTATAGAAACCTCTTTAAAATATTTATGGAAGTATGTACTTAGGCTCAGATTTTCCTTTTTACAAGACATACCCTATTAAAGTAATTGATAAAGTGTGTGAAGGAGACCCTTGTTCAGTGGGGATTCCCTCTTAGAAGCCAAGATTAGGCACAAACCACAGGCAAATACCTGTTTTCACAGAGAGATTCTTTATTAACAGGGGAAGAAATATTAAAGTGCTGCTCTGACTCAGGAAGTAAAACAGAAGCAAATGACTTTGTAAATTTTGAGAGAAAAGGGGAAGGTCTGTGTTTGAAAGGTGTAGGGTGTGGTGGCATGTTTTGATTGGTCATGCTAATTAGGTAAAACAAAGAGGGCTTTTGTTTGCTGTACTCCAAAAGCTGCACCTGATAGTCAGCCCCAGGAGGAGGAAGTAGCCCAAAAAGGAAATGGACCTTGGGGGCTAGGTTTAGGAATGTAATCTAAAGGATTGTAGCAAGGAAAAGGGAAAGGCCTGCCAGAACCATTCTCATCATGCTCAAACTGGCCAGAGTCCCTTCCATGTGTATAGGTAAAGCATGTGTGTTGGTTATAATGAATGAAACCACATACTCTTATACCCCAATCTCAGAATCAACTAATTTCAGCTAATTCACAATACAAGTCTGGTTAAAATTTAAAAGAAAAAAAAATACCATGTAGCTAGATAACATTTTATAACCCCTTCTTATCTCTATCAACTGCCTATCTAAGCTGCTTACATAAAAAATGGTTACAATATATTGTGCTTTGCATGTCAGTGCCAGCTATGATTCCATGTCCTTTGTTTCTTCCCTGTCAGGGTGTCCAAATCCTGCACACTGTGCTGAATCTGAGCCCAGAATGGGTGGGGTCTTAAGGATTTCAATCTGACTGGGAGTGAGTGTTAGAGGATGGAATAAGGATTTTTTAATGAAACAGCTTCCTTAGCTGATCTTAGCTATGCATGTACCTTTGTTTAGTATGGACTTGTATGCATATACTCTTTTTTTTTTCTTCAGGGCAAACCAGAGCTATATATGAACCTTGGAGAGTGGGAAGGGGTTCTTCTTAGGATAAGGTTTCATTGGATAGAGTTTCATTGGCCTTATTTGTATGGAGAGGCAATTCCAGGAGTCCCAGGTACTTGCTGGGCAGGTTCTTATTAGGAAAGAGGAAGTTAAACTTGTAAGTTTTCCAGGGACTATGCAACATTCCTTATTGGAGGTTCTGGATCAGAGAAGAGGGAACCCTGCTAAGAAAAGGGAGTTCTCCATTTTTCATGAACCTCATAGGAGCTATAAGGTGCACCAATATATTATTTAATAAAGTTTATTACTGATATAATTTAACTATTAACTTATCCACATACAATAGATAATATATTTACTCATCATAAAGTCTGAGAGACAGCATATGAGGTATTAAAATGGCAAAACAATATATATATTTTCAAAAACTATGTATATTATATTAAGGAAGAATATTTTCTTCTCTCTCCTCAATAATAAAACTATGATATTTGGCCTAAATTTTTAAATTTCTGTGAATCATGATGGTTATAGTTAATCCTTGCAGATATAGGCTTAGAAATGATCAAATTAGTTCAAGGAGAGAAATCTCTATCTAACAACAAACTACTTTTTTTTTTCGGTCTTTTCTGTCTAACAATATTTGGGGCTGGGGGAGGGTTTGGATTGGATGTCAGTTTTACTGGTGATAAAAATGCAGTGAGAACATGTCTGATTAATATTAAATAGTTAGATTATGGTAACAAGTTAAAATGCATTGACCTTCAAATCATATCCATACTGTCTCTTCTTAAGAGAACACTCAAGGCATCACACGAAGGTCATAAAGATGTGTATCCCCCATCTTGTTGTTGATAGATCTTCACTTACCTGAATGTTTGATCCAAAGAGAACAGGTAATCACATGAGTAAACACCAATATCATAGTGTTTTCTTGGTACAGAATGTCATTCTTTCTAGAATCTGGCCTGAAACACACATATTTAACAGCAAGAACTCATGTGACTCCAAAACCTCAAAATGCCTTAGGAAGTGAAGAACAGTTCCTAAGGTCTCTGCATCAAGTGTGTGTCTGTATAAGCCACTTTAATAATGATGGAAAGATTTGGATATGTCATATATACTTTAACAGGGTAAATCTAGCAAGTATGGGCAGTAGAGCATGACTGTTTGGCCAGCAGATAAAAAGACCATTCAATGGCTGAGAAGCACTTGAAAAAATGTTCAACATCCTTAATCATCAGGGAAATGCAGATCAAAACAACCCTGAGATTCCACCTCACACCAGTAAGAATGGCTAAGATCAAAAATTCAGGTGACAACAGATGCTGGCATGGATGTGGAGAAAGGGGAACACTCCTCCATTGTTGGTGGGAATGCAAGCTGGTTCAACCANGATAGTGCTGAAAGGGCCTGGATATAGCTGTCTCGGGGGAAACTATACCAATGCCTGGCAAACATGGAGGTGGAAGCTCACAGTCAGCTATTAGATGGAACACAGGGTTCCCAAGGAAGGAGCTAGAGAAAGTACCCAAGGAGCTGAAGGGGTCTTCAACCCTCTAGGTGGAAGAATAACCATGAACTAACTAGTACCCCCTGAGCTCATGTCTCTGGCTGCATATATAGAAGAGGATGGCCTAGTTGGCCATCATTGGGAAGAGAGGCCCCTTGGTCATGCAGACTTTATATGCCCCAATACAGGGGAACGCCAGGGCCAAGAAGTGTGAGCGGGGGCGGGGGGGGGTAGGGGAGCAGGGCCGGGAACGGCGAGGGTATTGGGAACTTTCTGGATAACACTTGAAATGTAAATGTAGAAAATATCTAATAAAAGTTGGAAAAAAAAAAAGACCATTTAAGATTTCCATCTATGAAAGTTTTGCCATACTCAGCAAGGAATATTAACATGACAGTTATCCATTAATGAGGAAATAATTGTTCATTTGATGTTCTTTACCTTTTCTCTTGATTCTTAGCAAAGCATCATCTAAGAATTTTTGGATCAAACATTCAGGTAAGTGAAGATCTATAAACAACAAAGGGGACCTTCGTGTGATGCCTTGAGTGTTCTCTTGTGAAGAGACAATATGGATATGATGTGAAAGAGTTAGAGGATATCTGAGTGCCTATAAAGCTAATATTTGTTATTTATATGATGATTTTCATCTGAACTACTAATAGAGATGCAAGAGATAGGATGACTTGCTCTCTTCCTCTTTTGTGCAATCAGAGATTCCCTATTTTAGACCCACATACTCTAATTCCATTTACTTCATCTGCTCTATTCTAATATAACACATAATAAAGGCAAACTAGAGCCCCACTTTAGCATGACCATTATAGAAATTTATATACCAGTTGCCATAAGAAATATGGTCTCAGAGCATGATAATAATGAGGGAGTTAACTGATGAAAATCAAAGGCATTGTCACAGCTCTACCTACATCCCAATTTTCAGTAAGGATGAACTCAGCATTTCTCCAAAGAACAAGTCTAACTGTCCTTGGGCAGACAGAGAAATGAGGAGAGTTACAGAGTCAACAAGTGACTCAAGATAGGTAGTGTCAGAGTGTCTCTGGGGCTCCCTTCTCTTGCTGACTTCTGAGGTTAAGAAATATACTGATAGTTTTATACTCTTCATATTCTGAGTTGTATCTCATTTTTCACATCAATATTATAAATATAAGAGTATGTTACATATATTATATCTATCTGAGTGGCTTTAGTTTATTTGTTTTGAGAATGGATCCCTACTCACTAGGTAGCCTGAAGGACTTGCAGAGACTCTTAGGCATTTGCCTCCTGAGTGCCTAGACTACAACCTTGTGTTATCACATCTGGATATTCCTGGAATTTTGACTATTGAATATTTTAGCCTCAAAGTAAAACTTGTTAATAAAGTGGCAAGTTTATTTCATTAAATCTGATTAACTTTGGACCATTTTATAATTGAGCAGGATGAAATCCTGACAACCTCATTCATGAAGTCCCATCCTATCCTTTTCCCTCCCCTCCTCTGCCCTCTTCTCCAGTTCCTTCTCATCCTTTTAAAACACATTTTAAGGGATACAAAGTATACCAGACTATACTGGGCATTTTAGCTAAACCCTTTATTTTTTTTCCATATTCTTTTATTGGATATTTCATTTACTTATGTTTCAAATGATATCCCCTTTCCTGGTTTCTCCTCTGGAAATACCCTAACCCATTCTCCCTCTGCCTGCTACTATGAAAGTGCTCACTCACCTGCCCATCCACTTTCGCCTGCCCACCCTTGGCATTCCCCTACACTGGGACATGGATCCTTCCCAGGAGCAAGGGCCTTGTCTCCTATTGATGTCCGATAAGGTCATCCTCTGCTGCATATGCAGCTGGAGCCATAGGTCCCTCCATGTGTACTCTTTGGTTAGTGGTTTAGTTCCTGGGAGCTCTGGGGGAGTCTGGTTAGTTGCTATTGATGTTCTTCCTATGAGTCGCAAACCCCTTCAGCTCCTTCAGCCCTTTTTCTAATTTCTCCATTGGAGACCCCATGCTCAGTCCAGTGGTTGGCTGCAAAGATATGCCTCTGTATTTGCCAGGCTCTGAAAGAACCTCAGGAGACAGTTATGTCAGGCTTTTGTCAGCAAACACTTCTTGGCATCTACAATAGTGTCTGGGTTTGGTGTCTGTATATGGGATGGATCCCCAGGTTGGGCAGTATCTGGATGGCCTTTCCTTCAGTCTCTGTTCCATACTTTGTCTCTGTATTTCCTCCTTTGAGTATTTTGTTCCCCCTTCTAAGAAGGACTGAAGCACCCACACTTTGGTCTTCTTTCTTCTTGAGCTTCATGTGGTCTGTAAATTGTATCTTGGGTATTCTGAGATTTTGGGCTAATATCCCCTTATCAATGAGTGCATACTATGTGTGTTTTGTGATTGAGTTACCTCACTAAGGATATTTTCTAGTTCCATACATTTGCCTAGGAATTTTATGAATTTGTTTTTAATAGCTGAATAGTACTCCATTGTATAAATGTACCACATTTTCTTTATCCATTCCTCTGTTGAAGAACATGGGTTCTTCATTTTTAAAATATCATTTCTCCCTAGAAAATAGACTTCTCTCTGCCCCTTTGATTTTCTCCACAATCAGGTCCTGAGTCTCATGGCTCAGACACTGACATTTCCCAAGGCTTCTGGATAATATAATTGGCTTATTTTTGGGTTATTGGTGTATTTTAAAATTTAGTGTTGATGTTTTGAGTTCATTTATCTCTTTTCTGCATATAAAGAAAAAGAATCCCCTTTCATAAAAGGTTAGGGATTACTATGGCATCAGCAATATTTGTAAAATCAATTTACATTCAGTGCTTTGCCAAATGATAACAATAAGTGAAAATTAGGAAGTCTTACACTAAAGCATTCTCACCAAACCTACCTGATGACTCCTTGCCCACTTACATTGATCTCCTCCTGATACAACTGTTATGTCAGGAGTATTGATGATAGTAATCTTATTGACTAGATCAATAAATACCCTTGGGCGTGTCTAGGACCATAGACAGAGGGGGTTAGATTAATGAACCAACCCTTTGATAAGATGACTTAAGCCTTTAAAATTTGGGAAAAGTTGGGAATGAGGCTTAATTGAAGAAAGTTGGTTACCTTCAGTGTGTCCTTGGAGTTATGTCTTGCATATACTCCTCTTATATTTCATTTTTCTGTGTCCTGTTCACTATGATATGACTGGGCATACTCTGTTATTCTGTAAGTCTTCAGATGAGCCAATATCTCTGAAAACATGAGCCAAAATAAGTTACTCCTCCTTTTGAGTTGATCTTGGAGCTTTAATGAGTCACAGAATTAAATTTAACTAATATATATTAGAATCATGCTAACTAGAAATATGAATCATAAATTTTCATCATCTATCTATAATTATGTAGTACTATATTTTACTAATATAATTTATTAATAAATTCAGGGGGGTAGAGTAATAATTTTAGAAAATTTATTGGTTTATACAAACCAGATAAGATGAAGTATACAGTTTCTGTACCCTCTTGGCATCCTTTATTGTTAATAGTTTCCCATTAAGACACTAAAGTTCTTAATTACAATGTCCATTTTCTTTCATCTAGTCCTTACCCATTACATAGCTGGATGACAGAGAAGATATTTAAATGAATACATTTAGTATAGATAAAAGTGCTGTTTATTAGGAGTATAATGTACATATCCAGTGTGCTTAAAACTTCTGTAAGAAGTCATTTGTTTTCTCATGCTATTCCCCAAATTATAATAGTGACTTTAAATCTTTCTAAGATTTTACATAATTTAATGCAGAAATGTGGGAGAGACAAAGTTGGTTTATCTCTCCAAATTTATCATTAATTACTTCAACAATAACTGCTGTTCACTTTTGTGTTAGTTATTTTACAAACTAGTTATATAAAATCAGCCTCTTCCACATTTGGTTAGTGACATAGAATTCTTAAATATATGTCCCCAAAGTTACTTTCTAAGATGACTTTGGATCTCCTAGAAGTCATCTCTGAAAACACTTTACATAGTGTATGTGTGACATACTATGAACTTCAAGCCCTAACCAGAAAAACAAGTATGGCATACTAAAGCAATCAGTATATTGACAGTATTCTTGGTCTACATAAAGAATTGATAAGCAGTAAATCTTAAGCCTAGGCCACACTGAGATGTGCTAAATGATGCTGGCATTGCACAAAGAAAACTAGAAGTGTAAAAGCTGCTATTTTCATAATGTAATACAAAAGCCAAATAGAAATCTCATGCTTATTTGCATGTGATTGTCTTTATCAAGATTTTTGTAACAGCATCATTAAAGGGATACAAAAGCTAAAAATTTTTCTCTGTACAAAAGAGATAGTAAAGCAAAACGTTCACAGTTTGTATTAAATTTTAGATTGCTTCCTTAGAACAAATGCCCAGATTAAGATAAATGTCCAAATATCACTCATTTCCTGACATTTCTAGTAAGCTCTTTTCTGTGGAAAGTAGTTGGTGGTTCTGAGATGGTTCTTGTTTCTCCAGAGACAAGTTGGTCACAGTAAATGAGGTGCAAAACAACCCTACACAGGGTGTTTAACAGGTGATTATGAGTTGGGGGTGGATGATGATAAAAAAAGGGGCATGGGGAGAAGTTCACAAGCTTTTGTTTCTTGGAAGGTATGTTGCTTTGATACCTACAGAGAAAACTTTAGACTAAAGAGTAAATGGTTTAAGTGGAGGAAATCTGGTTTTAATATATAATAATGTCCATAAAGTGTTGGTCTCCAGAAGGTGATGACATGTTGAAAGTTTGTAGAAGACTGGAGAGATTGTTCAGTGGGTAAGAACACTTGCTGTTATTTCAGAGGATCCATGTTTGGTTTCCAACACCCATTTCTGGCTGTTCACAACCACTTCTAAATGCAACTCTAAGGAACCTAATGCCATCTTCCAGCATCTGCAGGCACATGCACATACCACACACACACACATTAATAATAATAGTAATAATAGTAATAATAATAATAATAATAATAATAATAATAATAATGTTATTTAAAGTTTGTAGACTCCTAGAAATGGAGCCCAGAGTGGGTAAGCAGTCCTTGAGTTTTTCCCTGTCTGGCTATTTCCTTCTCTCCTTCTATATCAATCACGTAATAAAGAACTCTTCTTCATGACATATTCTAGGAAACAGATATTCTGTCTAAGAAACTGTAGCCCAATAAGCAAGGACTGTAGACTCTGAAATAGTGATCCCACAAACCTGCCCTTATGCTGCTTCTGCATTTGATCCCAACAATATAAATATAACACATATAAGAGGCTTCCAGTGAATCAGCCAGGTCTTACTGAACAAGATAGGGAGACTAACACAACACAGTTTTTGTTTGTTTTTGTTCTTTTGTGTGTATAACACTGGTTAGTAGCAGTGCAGGAGATAACATGTCCACAATGAAACCAAGAACTTATTTATATGCATTTGCTAGCCTTGACAGCTCCTCTTTCAGAGTATCCCAGTTAGTACCCTGGGAGAACAGAGGAGGCAATTCTGACAAGACAGATTACACAGTGAATTTAAAGTCTAGGGACTGTTTCTCATAAGACCACTAAGTACATAAAACTGCAACTTTTAAGAAACACTTATTATTTATTCATGTGGATTTGTATATGAACATTACAAGTATTTAATAGATCTATTTCCCCCATGTAGACATTATCATTTTGAAACCAAAAGAGGCCTAGCAAATCAAACCCACTATAACTGGATATTTTGTAACCAAGACTCAGAAATACAAACATGATACATACTCACTTATAGGTGGATATTAGCTGTAAAGTAAAAGACAATCATGTTGCAATCCACAAACTCAGAGGAGATAAGAAACAAGAAAGGCTCATGGGTGTGTGTGTGTGTGTACGCTCGCGCACGCGCGCGCGCGCGCGCGCGCGTGATTCATGACTCTCCCTGAGAAGGGAAAATAGATATTGTGTGTAGAGTTGGGGTGGGTGGGGGATGGGAACAGGAGGGATCAGGTAAGGGTAGGATGGAAGGAGAGAGTACTGGAAGAGATAACTAAAACTGGGGTCATTTTCTGGGGGAGAGGTAGAAACCTAGTAAAATGGAAGCTCCCAGGAATCTGCGAGGGTACCCCCAGCTAAAACTCCTAGTAATGAGGAATAAGGAGCCCAAATCTGCCATCTCCTGTAACCAGGTAAGAATTCCAGTGGAAGGATTGGGAACAATTTAGTCACAAAACCACCTACAATTCTTCTGCCTGTAAGATGTGGTAGGCAGCTCAGAATACACAAGATACAATTCACAGACCATATGAAGCTCAACAAGAAGGAAGACAAAAGTGTGGATACTTCGGTCCTTCTTAGAAGGGGGAACAAAATACTCATGGGAGGAGATACAGAGACAAAGTGTGGAGCAGAGACTGAAGGAAAGGCCATTCAGAGACTGCCCCACATGGGAATCCATCCCATATACAGACACCAAACCCTGACACTATTTGGATGCCAACAAGTGTTTGCTGACAAGAGCCTGATATAGCTATCTCCTGAGAGGCTCTACCAGTGCCTGACAAATACAGAGGTGGATGCTCTTAGCCAACCATTGGACTGAGCACAGGGTCCCCAATAGAGGAGTTAGATAAAGTACCCAAAGAGCTGAAGGGTTTTGCAGCTTCATAGGAGGAACAACAATGTGAAGCAACCAGTACCCCCAGAACTCCCAGGGACTAAACCACCAACCACAGAGTGTGTACATGTGGAGGGACCCATGGCTCCAACCACATATGTTGCAGAGAATCGACTTGTTGCATATCAAGGGGAGGAGAGGCCCTTGCTCATGGGAAGGCTCGATGCCCCAGTGTAGGGGAATGCCAGGACCTGGAAGCAGGAGTGGGTGGGTTGATGAGCAGGGGGTGGGGTGGGTTAGGGGGCTTTCCTAGGGGAAATGAGGAAAGAAGATAACATTTGAAATGTAAATAAAGAAAATATCTAAAAAAATAAATGTTTTGGGGTAGTGCAGAAATTGTAGGAATGGCCAACTAACACATGAGACCTATGCCACTAGAGGAGGCCCAAGCCTGACATTGCCAGGAGGGTTAGGAACCAGAAACTGGATAGCAGAGATGTAGGATAGAATCAAATACAACCAGAAGAAAAAGTCAATAAAAATGATTCACAATGATAATCTGCTATATTCATAGATGACCTGAGACTAGCATAATTCTACAACTGTGTTTGTTTGTCTCTTTGTTTGTTTGCTTGCTTGCTTGCTTGTTTTTTAGACTGGATCTCTAACTGAGCCAGAAGCACATAGATTCAGCTACCCTGTCTAACCAATTCATGTTAGGGATCCAACCAACACCTCTCAATTAAGGATGAGGTTGCAGGCATGTGAACTATGCTTATCTTTTTAAATGAATTCTGAGAAATTAAGCTCATGTTCCTGTGCTTGTACTGAAGATACTTTATTAACTGAGCTGTCTCCCCAGCTCTGATATGTATATCTTAAATATGAAGATACCCCCTCCAAGATATGCTCTTGGAATGGATATTTTCTCTGTACTTTATTTATTTATTTATTTATTTATTTATTTATTTATTTATTTATTTATCCAGGCTGTCATAGTATGGACTCTCTTCTATGCTGTATACTCCTTGCCATAGTACACAAATGTGTTTTAAATCATGAGCTAAAATAAATACCTTTATTTATTTTAATTTAAGCAAAAGTTATTTTCTGTCATGTATTTTGATCACAGCTATGCAAAATTAACTAATACATAAGATAAGACACCGAAGGTATAAAAGGAAGGTTACCAAAACGATGCACTCTATCATGTGGTACAGGGAATGTAAAGAAGCCATGGTTTGGGCCGGGCGTGGTGGCGCACGCCTTTAATCCCAGCACTCGGGAGGCAGAGGCAGGCGAATTTCTGAGTTCGAGGCCAGCCTGGTCTACAAAGTGAGTTCCAGGACAGCCAGGGCTATACAGAGAAACCCTGTCTCGAAAAACCAAAAAAAAAAAAAAAAGAAGCCATGGTTTATGGCAATGACACATTGTAATTTGACAGTGCTGTGGTCCTTCAATGAGGAGAAAGGAGCTGGCTACTATCTTCTGTTAACTGTTAAGACTCCTTTTTACAACATGGATCTGCACTGGAATATCCATGATCCAATCTATGAGTCATGCAAGTGTTTCAAATGTTTCCTCAAGCCTGAATTAGTCAGGGTTCTCTAGAGAATCATGGAAGAGTTTGGTTCTGTTTTCCTAATGAAGGAAGTTAGACAATAGACAAGATTGCATGCATGTTTTAACAAGACCAGATGGATAAAATAGGAGAGTGTGTCAGCAAGGAAGGACCACTGATTCTCATTGTAGAGGTCTTTCTGGTCAGAGTCCACACAAATGAATCTAAAAGCAGTCCTTCAAGATAACCACATATCCTCATCAAAGGGAACTGCAGGTGGAAATGTGAGTTAAAAAAATACTAGACATCAGAAAATACTGTTGCATTTATGTTGTATTTTGGGTGCTGGCAGACTGTTGGTCTGTGTTATTCATGCTCTGTATTTTGGAGGTAGTGAATCAATTGTTCTATGCAATAAAAATTTTATAAACCAGCCTTTTTGTAGTCATTCATTTGAAAAGAAAATGACAGTGCAGATATAACAGGAGATTTCATGGATAATCAGAAGTAGCTTCCTGTTACAGAATTCCACTGTGAACCTGTCTTACATAGCTGACACAAGATCTCACAATTCTCACCTCTTTACTCTCATATCTATTCTAACCTATATTCTGGTGCAGAAGTAAGATTTCTAAACTGCCAAAATCTTAAACTATTAATGTCTTGTGCTTTCTTCATCTGATCCTTCCATCTAAGTTGTTTAATCACTTATAAGTCTTAGCAATTCCTATGACTGTGGCTCTTCATTTTCTCCCCTTTTCAGTTTTCATCTTACATATTCTAAAATCCTCTTAACCATGGCCACCATTTCCACTCCACAGCCGGTTGTACCATGAAGAACTCACTGATTTTATGATGAAGAAAGGTTTTTATTCTCTAATGTACTGTGGGAAGTCAATTCTAGATATAGCAGTACTAGATGATTACTGGGCTAATGTCTCCCCTTATATCTAATCTATTTTCAAACAAATTAGAAGCAAATGAGACCTAATGACTCTTTGGAATCAGCTTGTCATGTTTCCATAACTCCAATTCTTCAAGCAATGTGATGCACATAGTGCTTGTTAAATTGTATTCAATTAACTGTCAGACATTGGCCTAATTTGTGTTGTAAGTACATGAATTAGCTCTTTCTTATGCAGAGTGTGACTCATTGCCACACCCCTGTCATCATAAAGCTGAAAAAAGTCCATTTCATTTTTTCAAAGCCACATTCATTTCCTATTTATAAACTCCCAGAAACTAGGAACTCTTGTTGTTTTCCTGAGATATAATGTATTTTGGTATAGGACCATACTGCTTAGAGAAATTCACATATCTCTATCTTATATTGCGTAACAGCACACACACACTTACACCCACATATGAACCCACACACATGCAAATATAATTCTTTCAAGCAAATTTGCAAAAGAAAAAAATGAGGCTTTTAATGTTGTTTTAGAAAATTGCTGCCCTTTGGATATTTTTGTGACCACTTATAACAGTTGATAGCACACATTATGGTTTTTGTTTTAACTAGCAGATGTCCTATTCAAATTGCTGCAATGATTTTTATCTTGTGATTGCTATGCCAGTGCAAAACATGTAAGTAAGGAAGACACGTATTTATCATTGCCTTGTGGTTTGAGTAGCCATACTAATGTCTAATTATATAACACAATTCATAGTTGTACCATATAGTTCCTTTAATTGTGTCTAGAAAAATATTGCAGCATATTTCTATTTTTCTCATAACCAGATTAACTCCAGAAGCTACTTTCCAATAAGGAATATAGTGGAATGCTATTATAAATGCAGCAATATTTGTTTATTATCTCATTTTAATTTTACATTCTACTAATTTTGCTTCCTACAATTACTATGAACTTCAAATTATTTCTTGATATACAATTAGATTGACTTAGAAAGTAAAGATTGAATTGTACAATTGTGACTTATGGGTTTATGACCAGTAGCTGATGGTTTTTCAGTCTTTTGAGCTCAAAATGAATTTATAATAGTTGTTAGAAAATGAGAGTAAAATATCAGTATCCAATGCAAAATTTAAAGAAGAATGGCTATTGGTGGAACATGCTTGTCATGTTTGTGACGGTTGAACTATGATTGCCACATTTGGGGTGTTAAAGTATGAGTACGCAGGCCTTGTTCTTTCCAGTCATGTTCAAAGGAAAGCCATGTTTTGTGAAATGTGGATATTTCCATTTATGAAATGTGGATATTTCCTTTTAATTGTTCTGAGCTTTGACTAATAATATTTTTGTGAGGGCCATGACTCACAGAATTTTGAAAAGTCATTCTTTGATAAAAAAAGACAGATAAAAATGTTTAAAGATACTGTGAGATGGTTTTTTATGGTAAGATACTACACTCATAATAAACCTAGCTTTTATTTAGTGTGAATAATAGGGAAAAATTGGCAAGAATTTATAGTTAAAGATCTTACAGTAGTAACTTCAGGATGCTAGCCTAAGGAATGAAAGCATCATGTGCAGAGAACGATATCTATTTCATCACACAGGAGATGTCAATGTAGAAGAAACCAGAATAATTATGGGTATTAAAATAATAATATGTAATAAAGTAATGTATAATCTTAATATATAAAACATATAGTTACATAATAATAAAATAATTAAAATAAGCATAATGTTCTTTTGTGTTTACCAATAATCAGAAGACTAAAACATTATAATTAAAATTATACTCTATGAATGTAATTTATTTGTTTTGAAAGATTTATACATTTTTATGTTTATAAATAAAATCTATATACATATCTATATGAGAATCTACATGAGCTCTACCAAAAGAATAGCTATAAAATTTCATTGATTTATTTATTATCTCTATTTATTGAAGAAGTAGTCACTCTAGAGTTGAGTAAAAATAGTTGATATTTGTTCAGTAGAAGACAACATGTCATAGTATGGGAAACCAAACACACACCATCCTCTGTTATTAGCAAGTTTGGATTTTTTACATTCTTTCAGAAAAATGAAAAACTCATAATTAGTTTTTATTTGTGATAGGAAGTTGAAAGATGTAACAATGCACTTGACAATTTATTTGTGAAGTGGAGCTTTATACAATTATTAATTTATATATCAAATGTCCATATAAAATTAATCTTATAAATAATATTTCTTTAATGAAGAGGCCATGCATTTATCAATTGTCTTAAAGACTTAATTTTCTTAGACATTTAATAATTTTTAGAAAAATTACTTAATAAGTGACAGAAGTTACTTTTAAGATTCTAAATAACTGTAATTCTATGAGATTGAAAGACTAAGAATTTCCTGAAAATCATTTTTGGAGTAGTCAGTGAACCTCTGAACTCTGCCCGATACCAGGAAATTAAATGTAGTATTTTAAATTCAAGTGTTTAATGGCAATGTTTTATCTCAAGTCTGAGCTGTCCTCAAAGAAGCTAAAAAGTAAGTTTTACATTGCATTGTCCTAACAGTAAATGGTGTTTGCTTCAGGTATGTCCACAGTAGTAGCATTTCCTTCATTCTATTGTCAGAACTATTCTAGTCAGCAGCCATCATCTAGTGATGTAGAATAATTTCTCTTTATGTCCTCCTAGTTGTGGTAACCACCTCTGTACTTCTGATTTCATCTTCTTGTTTCTTCATTAACACCAAGAGTAACCTGTTACTTTGATTGCTGTTTGTTACCATTGTTGGTGCAAGTATCTAAAAACATAGTTCATCTATCTTTGCAAATAACTCATAACCTTTCACCTTCCTAACTCTGTAAAAGAGTTAATGTCTCTGAGATACATGCTTTTGGCTTATAAGGTAAGAAATATTGCTTTATGTACAGTTCATTCATAGTTCTAGAATAGGAAAGAAATTAATCTGATCAATTCACTTAACAAACATTAAACAAATGTGACAATCATTTGAAGGAACTGGCAATAGATTTAGGAATAGAACAAACCTTAGTTCTGTTCTTCTGGTCTTATGCTATCATGAAGGGAGATCATTTGACCAATGAATCTAGTGAAATACACTGTGAATTGTCCATTAAACTCTGACAATGAACAGATTTAAGAACTTCCCTTAAAATATATTAAATTTTGTGAAACATTGCTTAATGTTACACATCTATTGAATGTCCAAATATAAAGTGTTACTCTGGGTCCAGATAACTGAACATAAAAGCAGAAGACATCATGCTATTGCTAGGCCAGTATTCTAGAGGAGGGACAAGAAAATTAACTAGTTAAAATAAAATGTAAAATTAAATCCAAAATTCACTGTAAAAAATTAGGGATGCCGAAATCTTAGAAGAGGACCCACAGAAACATATGCTACTTGTTGAACTGGTGAGGAATACAAGTGGCCTAGTGTGCTAAGAATGAAATACTAAGAGTTGTAGAGAAGCCATCAGTGTTATGATAAAATATAAATAGGGGATTTGCAAACTGAATGGAATAGAAAGCGTTGGAGGACTTTTACTAGGAGGGTAATATAATAGGAATTATATAATAAAAGGTAGTATATACCCTATGGAGATTATATTGTAGTAGTCAGAAAGTGGAAACAATAATTAGAGGTGTTGGCAAATGTTAGCCAGAGGTAATGATGCCTTTGATAAGTTGGCAACAAATGAAATAGTGATAGTTATAAAGCATTAATTATAAAAATAAGACTAACAGAATTTCACAACAGATTTTAATGTGTGTGTGTGTGTGTGTATGTGTATGCATGTATCCACTTGTGTATGTATGTTGGTTGAGAATGTGTATATGTATGCATGTATGTATGAATCCACTTGTGTATGTATGTTGGTTGAGAAAGAGAACAACTGAGAAAATTAGCTATTTCTAAAACAATTTACCTGGAGTCTGCAAAAATAATGGTGTTTATATGTAGTGAGATAAATAAGATTTAGATATAGATGGAATTCAGAGGGTAGTTTCCAGAGCTTGGATTTAGACAGGCTTTTACACTTCTGTTAGACATTCAGTGAAGACTTCATGGATTCTAGATTAATACTTGATTATATTACTTCAAAATCTCCAAGATTCTACTTGCTTCTGAGCTCTGAACTAGATGTATCCTTTTGAAAATGTTTTCCAAGCTGCATCTTAATTGTTCTCAGAAATAAGAAAAATGAATGAAAAGACCTCTTTTACTTCCCGCTCAGTTCCCTTTCCTATCTGATGCAGACCACTCCTGTCCTTTAGGGGATCATAAGCATTTCAACAAATAGTACTCTTCTGTGAGGGCACAGTTAGGAAGATAATGAGCCAGAATAGTCATGAAAAGGGTAACAACTCCTGTTATGAAGTGCGTCATATTCAAGAAACAAGGAAATATGTTTTATTATTACATCATAGTTCTTGAATAGATGTTGGCAAGAAATGGGGCATACCAGCAGAAAGATCAGAAGTCATCTTTCAGTTTTGCATAAAAGAAATCCATGAAAATATAACTGAAAAAATAATACATTACTGACATCAAGGAAAATGCCTCATGAAAGAAGAAAAATAAGAATTATGTTTAGGGCTGGAGAGATGGCTCAGCAGATAAGAGCACTGATGTTCTTCTAGAAGTCATGAATTCAAATCTCAGCAACCACATGGTGGCTTACAACCATCTGTAATGAGATCTGATGCCCTCTTCTGGTGTGTCTGAAGACAGCTACAGTGTACTCATATATAATAAATAGATTTTAAAAAATAACAGTAATAAAAAAGAATTATGTCTAACCCTGACTGTGCTTTCCCCAGGTAATCATGGTTAATAATTCATATAATAGAATTAAATGATAGTCAACATTAAGTATCAAAAATGAGTGTTTTCCTCCATGTAAAATTAATGTCCTACTATTGCAAATAGGTTTTTCCTAACTTCATCTGCCATTCACTCATGCTAACCACTAAGAATTAAGTTGCAAAATAAAAGTATTCCTTGCATGTGAGGGTTTTTCTGAACCTATAGACTTGTTGGATAGAATGAAAGCAGTACAGTCTACTAAGTATCTGCTTTGGGGAAAAAAATGGGAACTCATTTTATTTTTCTTCTACTTTGAAATGTCTAAGATACATCAAAGTCACTGTGCTTATCTAGCTTATATTTTGAGTAAGATTTTATTATCAACCTGATATTAGGGATTATAAAATTTTTTCTATTACATATCATATGGAATGTCATTTGGAGTTTCAAAAAAAAGAGACAGAAATAAAGACAAAACATAGGTATTTTTAGATTTCTTCATCTGAACCATTGATTTTTTTTTATTCAATAGAGAACAGCTAGCTAACTAATAGATTCTTACAGCCTGAAGGATGCATTAGGAATATATCAACTATGATTAATCCTGATGACTCAGTGACACATAAACAAGACACTGATTCAATGATACTGAAATGCAGCCACATTTTAGGGATATCATCAGCTCCACACATGGTCCATAGCACTTTTTAATGTGCATTAAATTATTTTTAATTTTAAAAGTCATTTAACATGATAACATAAGGAACTCTAAGAAATTACTAAAACACACATATGTGTAACTCTTCTTTTTCTAAGTAGAAATTATACACACATGAGACTTCAATCAGTTTATTTAGTTGTAACAATTTGAAATTGCCTCTTTTCTAAAGAAAAATTTTGAGACAAATTTATTGGTTTTTTGTTTGTTTGTTTGTTTTTGTTTTGTTTTTTGAGACAGGGTTTCTCTGTGTAGCCCTGGCTGCCCTGGAGCTCACTTTGTAGACCAGGCTGGCCTCGAACTCAGAAATCCGCCTGCCTCTGCCTCCCAAGTGCTGGGATTATAGGCGTGCGCCCTTGTTTAAAGTTATATATTCATAGTCAGTTCCTCATGTTTCTGTAATGGTTATTTTATTGTATTTGAAGTGTTTATGTTTCTTAACTTTAAAGCCACAAATTAAATGAATCATAAATATTTTGAATTCAAGAATATTTTTAAGATTTTCCTGCTTTGATTCTATGATGCTTCCTATGTGGTTATAATAGTCATAAGCTTTTTTTCTGGAAATTATTACTTTTCTTTGAATTTTATAAGCATGTATCTTAGGTGCACACTTAGTTTTCAATTCAATAAATATAGAAAAAACACCGAAATCCCTAAAATAAGCCTCTGTTTGTAAAGGGACCACATTTTTTCAGGAATTGATCATTCCAGTAGACTTAAAACTTCACCTGTTAACTCTAGTGACTAATAGTAAAACAATGTAAAACTAAATAATCACATCACGTATTCTCAGCAAATTCAATTAGGAATGAGCTTAATATGAGCATAGTGGAGCACATGTCCTTATGGCATGGTGGAACATCTTTTGGGTATATGCCCAGGAGTGGTATAGCTGGATCTACAGGAATCACCAGATTGATTTCCAGAGTGGTTATACCAGTTTGCAATCCAGCAATGGAGGGGTATTCCTATTTTTCCACATTCTCACCAGCATGTGCTGTCTCATCAGCATTTTTTTTTAATTGGATATTTTATTTATTTACATTTCAAATGGTATCCCCTTTCCAGATCTCCCCTCAGGAAACACTCTATCCCATTCTCCTTTTCCCTGATTCTATGAGGGTGCTCCCCCACCCACTCACCCACTCCTGACTCCCTGCCCTGGCATTCCCCTACACTGGGGCATCGAGCCTTCCCAGGAGCAAGGGCCTTTCCTCAAACTGATGTCCAACAAGACAATCCACTGCTACTTATGTGGCTGGAACCATGGGTCCCTCCATGTATATGTGTACTCTTTGGTTGGTGGTTTAGTCCTTGAAAGCTCTGGGGGGTGGTTCTGGTTGGGGTCTGTTCTTTCTATGGGGTTGCAATCTCCTTCAGCTCCTTCAGTCCTTTTTCTAACTCCTCCATTGGAGATCCCATGCTCAGTCCATTGGTTGGCTGCGAGCATCTGCCTCTGTATTTGTCAGGCTCTGGCAGAGCCTTTCAGGAGACAGTTGTATCAGGCTCCTGTCAGCAAACACTTCTTGGCATCCGCAATATTGTCTGGGTTTGTTGTCTATATGGGATGGATCCCCAGGTGGGGCAGTCTCTGGATGGCCTTTCCTTCAGTCTCTGCTCCACACTTTGTCTCCGTATTTCCTCCCACAAGTATTTTGTTCCCCCTTCTAAGAAAGACTGAAGTATCCACACTTTGGTCTTCTTTCTTCTTGAGCTTCATGTGGTTTTTGAATGATATCTTGTCACTTGAGTTTTTATTTTTGCCATTCTGATTGGTGTGAGGTGGAATCTCAGGGACATTTTGATTTTCATTTCCCTGATGACTAAGGACTTTGAACACTTCTTTAAGTGTTTACCTGCCATTTTTAAATTGGGTTATATGGGGTTTTGGAGTCTAACTTTTTGAGTTCTTTATGTATTTTGAATATTAGTCCTCTATGGAATGTAGGATTAGTGACGATCTTTTCCCAATCTGTAGGTTGATATTCTGTCCTATGGATAGTGTTCTTTCCCTTACAAAGCTTTTCAGTTTCATTAGGTTCCATTTACATTTGATGCATTTATATTTAAATAAAATTTTAGGAAGTATTAATTCCACTAAGGTCCCCATCTTATTAATAAATTGTAACAAATATGAAATAAAATTAAATTTTAAGGATTTTTTTTGTTTTTGTTTTTTTGGTTTTTTTGAAAAAGGGTTTCTCTGTATAGCCCTAACAGTCCTGGAACTCACTCTGTAGACCAGGCTGGCCTTGAACTCAGAAAATCACCTGCCTCTGCCTCCTAAGTGCTGGGATTAATGGTGTGTACCACCACTGCCCAGCAAATTTTAAGTTTTTAAATCTTAGCTTATCTATATTTTTAATGTTAATGGTGATAATAGATAAAAGGCTGACTTCATGCTATCCAATGATAAATTGTGATATTTAATTAATGGCTTATATAAGGTATGTGGGGGGGTATGCATATGCCATGACACACATATGGAGGTTGGAGGTCAGTTTCCTCTTTCTACCTTTATGATGTTCTGAGGGTTCTAAGGTTCAACCTGATTAATAAATTTAGACACTAAGTCTAACTCTTTCCTGGTTTCCCACTTGCTTGCTGGAAGTTTGACTTATGGGAAATAATTCAGTTGCTTTAATGCATATTTGTACAGGGCAAAATTATTCCATCAGACACTAAAGGATTAGTTTTACCCTTTGTCTTCTCAGAGACTGACAAGGAAACTATAATCACAGAATATTCTAAGAAAGATGAATAAAGGCTCTGCATCTCTATAACACAGCCTCTTCGATTTTGTTCTGTCATCCAGCATAGCAGCTCCTAAGACATTTAAAATGCAAATTTACACTTTAAGATAATTTATGAATTGTTGTGATATATTTTGAAAGCATATTTCACAAGCCAGGCAAGCATACAAAAGATGTCACCATTTAATTAATCATTTTGCAGGGTAGTGTGATGTGAACTTCTTTGTTCTAGTTTACTGAGAAACTCAGAACCCTGCCAGTGGTCTTCTTTCACAATG